>CM029128.1:210000-600000 GCA_016859345.1 Istiophorus platypterus | reverse complement strand
TAGAGAGGGAGAAAGTAAAGATGACTGATAAAAAGCTGCACTGAAAATCAAACTTAAAAAGCTACAGCCTCAGTGATTAAATTATGATTAGAAAGAAGCGTATCATAAATAGAAATTACACCTCAAGCCACCATACATACATAAATGTTTCAAATGGAAAATGCAGATTCACCATTTTCCTGAAAAAAGTCTGTTTGTGATAAATATAGCAGAATGTAACCAAATATATAATAATATAATGTAAAAATAATGGATCATTAGAAAGCTAAAAATACAATAAATTAAGATTATTATGCATATATTACTGTATATGTGTATATAGATTATATGTAATATAGACATATGCATGTTTCCAGTCAAACTGCAGTTTACATCCTTGTCTGTCCAGACTCATAAACTGTGTAGTGATGACTGTGAAGGAAATTAATAAAAGATATAAGGTGTATTTTATCATTAGCGTATGAATTCTTGAGTTGTGGCCAAAAAGTTGCATTTCGTTAGGTCACAGTGACATTTGACCTCTGACTTCAGAATCAGATCATCCTCCAGTCAAAGTTAAAGTTTGTGCCAAATTTAGAGAAATTTCCTCAACGAGATTTAGCATTGACGAGAGCGTAAGGAAAAATGTTCCTGCGTCGCCAACAGAGAGTCTTAGAAACCATCAGTCGCAGTTTTCCATCCGGTTCGGTTCTCTGACCGTCTCTGGGTTTACGCTGATGCAATGTGTGCACACGTTTGTTAGGCGAGCAGAAAGACGAAGAAGAAGGAAGGAGGCGCCAAAAGGGCTCAGAGGGCCTCATCCAACGTCTTCTCCATGTTCGAACAAACCCAGATCCAGGAGTTCAAAGAGGTGAGCTCACACACGACATGAACAACACGCGACATCACGTTCACTAGACGCGTCCACGGGTTTTCGTTCTCCGCTCATGGCCCTCGTCTGTCTGACTCAGGCCTTCACGCTGATCGACCAGAACCGGGACGGATTCATTGACAAGGAGGACCTGAAGGACACGTACGCCTCTCTGGGTTCGTATCTCAGACTCAGACAGACTCAGACAGACGCAGACAAACGCAGACAGACACAGGCGGACACAGTCAAATGCAGACGGTGGGTTTTTCCGTCAGCTTATCAGACAAGTGTGTGCTGCCTCCTCAGGTAAACTCAACATTAGGGACAACGAGCTGGAGGACATGCTGGGGGAGGCGACGGGTCCCATCAACTTCACCATGTTCCTCAACCTGTTTGGAGAGAAGCTGCACGGTGAGAAACTTAAAGGGGGATTACAACCGTTTCACACACGAGGCTCAGTTTATTGATGATGAGAGATATGACTGTGTTTATCACTGTGTGTGAAGAACGTTTGTCAGGTAGAGAAAGTGTGTTGTGTGATCCTGGTTTAACATTTAAGCTGGACACTATCATTAGATCTGTCCTGTGGTGCTGGGGGGGGGTCCATTGTCATAACTAAGGAGGAAAAATGATGGAGTCGCTGCTGCATCTGCATCTTTCTGTCACAGGAGCCAATCACATGGCACCAAAACAGCATCACAGGCATCCAATCAAATCACAGCCAGGAAAACTGAAAACTGGCCTGACTGCACCGGTTACCATGGTAATGCTGTCCTATATGGACATACCTGACGGCATCCATTACTCTCCACACATTGCTCATCGGAAAAGTAATGACATTAAAGATTACTCAGCAGTAAAAGTAATGTTACATTACTCGTCACTTCAGAGTCATTACTCAGCTTGAAGCTCCTCTAAGGAGCCTTCAAAAAAACATGTGATTACACTACTGTTCCTGAACAAAGTAATCACATTACTCTAATGTGTTACTGTCCAACACTGGGTATAAATTCAGCATCTCTCAGCCTCTGCCGCCCCCGATGGAAAGGTTTTACTACAGCCCTGGGGACATTTTGGGAAATTTGTTCATTCACTTACTTTCCTGAAGTCGCTGCTAGTTTCCTGGAAACTTCCTTGAAGCCTCCTGGAAACCTCCTGGAAGGTCCCTGCCCCCCACCCAGAAAAAGTCCACCACAAACCCCCAGTAAAACCACAACATGCTGCTGTTTTAACGGATCGGTTAATCAAACAAAGAGTGTGTTAATTAACCAGCAGTTAACATTTCCACTATTTATGCTAAGTTAATGCTACATCAGCCATGCAGGCAGTGATGCCAGTGTGTGTCTAACTGAGCATTAACTGCTGCATTTATCACTTAATTCAACCATGTATCATTTAGAGGAAGAACCTGTTTTTTCTTGTTTTCTTAGTGATTTCACCAGAGCAGGACGTTGCTCATGAAAAAAATCCCCAAATAATTTCCCCTTCGTTGAACTGACCCTTGCAGGGTTTTCATGTTTTAAATAGGTGGGAGCGGCTGATGTGGAGGATCAGAAGAGCTGACAGTGTTTTATCTCTGTTGTCTGCAGGCACAGACCCTGAGGACACCATCCTAAACGCCTTCAAAATGTTCGATCCTGACGCCAAAGGCTTCATTCATAAAGACGAGTGAGTCGCCGGCTGCACTGAAACGATTAGAGAACATTTTAGTCGTTCCGAGAAATGGAAAGGTTCTGTTCTCTCTTTTTGCAGATTACAGAAGTTACTGATGACGCAAGCAGACAAGTTTACATCTGAGGAGGTAAAAATCTGAACAGATAATTTCTGACAGTTTCAAATTCAGGTTGTGTTATAAGAATTTAGCAAAATCAAGCAAAATGTTCCTTAAATTTGGTTCTTGTTCAAATTCTGACGCTCATTTCTGAAAACACAAAAGTTATTAAATCATCCAGATTTCACAGAAGCGCTGTTGCTCTCCTAAGTGTCGTGATCCACGTGTTTGCAGGTGAAGCAGATGTTTGAGTCGTCGATCATCGACGCGGCGGGAAACCTGGATTACAAATCCCTGTGCTACATCATCACCCACGGAGAGGAGCAGGAGGAATGACGCGTCCCTGAGCTGGAAACGTTCAGGTTGCAGTTTGGTCCTGATGCTTTAAAGCTGTTTGTACTTATTTAGCTGCAGATAGAAAAGAAACATTTGCTGAAAACCTGATCTGGTCGTCATTGATTTTCGCCTCAAACTGAAACATCTCAACAACATCACAATGTCTTACTGTAACGTTTCGTGTTCTCCAGAGGATGAATCCTGTGACTGTTCCTCTGGTGCCACCAGCATGTTTACACTTTTGGTTTTTAGGGAAACGGTATTTTGTTGATTTCCATCCACGGTACCCAGAAGATTGACTGAGTGACAGTCAGAGGCAGCTCTGACTTTGAGGTAAAAGTCTCATTAATTTTCCCTCAGATGATATTGCATGACTGACAGTTGGAGCTTCTACAGCTCAGGTCGATGGGAAACAGGTTAATAGACAGCCCTGGGGCCCCCGGGCCCCCAGTGGCCTAATGGTACCCAACACTTCCTGTCTGTCTCTTTACTGCTGTCAAAATAAAGGTATTTAAAAAAAAACAAGAAACTCAGCGCTGGGGACCAAATCATTAACAACTGCATCAAAAAAGATCTGTTTCAAGAAGCCAGCAGACATAAAAATGTAAGGGGAGGAGTTAGCTTTGACTCCTACAGTGCCTTCTGGCAGGAAACATCCAATCACTGATCAGTGCAGGTGAGAGCTAGAGACGACGTTTTACTCTGCAGCTCGAAAAAACTCGGTTTTAAACTCTGGGTCGGCCTCGACAGCGTTTTGTGTTTTTAATTTGCTGTTGGCTTCTTCTCATAGCAACAGCTCTCGAGGCTCATGGGTAATGTAGTATTTAGCACCATCAACCACAATGACAGAACCTGAATTTTCTAATAATTAATGATTAAAACTGGTAGTGATGAGGTGAAACTCCGGAGCTGCTGTGTTCAGTAACAATGAGGGGTGGATCAAAGAGAAAAATGAGACAGGGACAGAACCAGAAACACATTTTGTTGGTCCCCTCAGGTGGAACCGTGATAACTCTGGTGACCCTCTGACTTTTCCTCTAGGGCCACCATTGGGTCAACATTTTAATCAGTCCGATACTATGGTTTATGACCAGATATCTTCATAACTAACAACAGCTGAGGCTGAATGACGTGTGGCAGTGAGCTGACCAGTGATTTTAGCATTTTAAACACAGTGAAAGTTGAATATGGAGTAATAGTGGTTTAGGTCAGATTTCTCTCCACCTTTGTGCAAAACAATTAGAAAATTGCTTTATTAGTAATTTCACTTTATACAAAATTTTCCATAAGTAAGAAATTCCAGCATCCAGTGTATGACAGGGACAGAAAGCCAACAAATTTTTTGTACCGTCCTCAACAGGAGGATGACTTGGGTTCAAGTCTTTTCAGTCCAGCGACGAGCAGCTTCTGGGGCTGCATTGCCTGCGTCCACGTGGATGACAGGCCGTGGCGCCGGCATCGGTGAAGACAAAGAAGGCCAGGGAGTAGGCAGGAAGCTGCAGGCGCGTGGCTGGAGGCAGGCGAGCTCCCCGGAGGTCGGGGAGGGTTTTATCGTCCACCATCTTCAGCACGTCTCCGTTCAGCTTCACGAACCTTCAACAATAAAAAACACACAAACACAGCTCAGCCAGTTGTACACTGCAGGGTGGCAGCCGATCATTACAATCACTATCGATTAATCTGCAGATTATCTCATATTCATCAGTTAATCACAGAGTCCCAGGTGCTTTCTTCTAATGTCTTGATTTGTCTGAACAAAGTTCAACATGAAACTAATGCAGAGACCTGGTAACAGCAGCGTCAGATCCACCTTTGTCCGCCTCATGTGCCACCTGCAGCCCCCTCACGACTAGTTTCCCTTCCTTATACAGCTAAAAATCTGACAAACACTAAGGACAAACAATGGACCACCTTAATGATAATAAACAATATAAAATAAATAACCCCCCCGGCTCCACTGCTGCGACCAATCACCATTTGAAGGCAAATATTCTCTGCACATTGACCTGCTCACGTGACTATTTGTCAACTTCCTGGGCTGAAGAGAACAGGCACAGTGGAAAACGGGGGGGTTGAATCTTTATGAAGTGAAACCGCTTGTGTTGACGGGCGTTGCCTCCACAGGAAAAAACCTGTTTCAAAACTCAGACGCCGCAGTGTGGACATGGTTTTAGAAAAGCCCCCACCTTTGAAGCACGGCCCCCACACCCTGAACCAGAAACAAAAACGACCAAGGGTTTAACTGTGTCATGAATACTGTACTTCATGCTAAGAGGCACACGGGGAATTCTGGGACATCTGGGACAGATCAGGCCTCAGTTGAGCCACATTGGGGGAGATTTGCTCCAGTTTCTGTTTCAGTCTGTGGAGTTTTGTCTTTTAGTTACAACGAGGCTCCAGATTAGACTAAAGCCTGAAGCTGTTTCTTCATGGGAAAACAACAGACTTCCATGGAAATGATCTCAGGTCACATTCATGGAAAATCTCCATCCACACAAACGACAGGAACAACCCATCATCTTCATCTCAGTTATAAAACATCTGAACTGCTGGTTTCTCTACTGAGGCTGTTAAAGCTGCATTCAGCCTCTCTGGGATCAACTGTGTTTTCATGTGTTTTTCTGTGTCCCTTTTCAAACTGTCCAAAACAGACTCATTACTACATGATAAAAGGTCCTTTCTGATAAAATCCTCATGACAAAAGCTCAGGTTAATCAGCAGCTCTGCAGTGTGGCTCGTTTCTGTGTTTAACATTTTCTCTGCACAACAAAAAAGCCAGTGTCTCAGGACAGCTCTGGAGAATGTCAGTGTTTTGGGCGAGAACCGTTCCGGCTTTAACCAATGTTCAAAAAAACAGAGAAAAATGTGCTTCTTTTTTTAAGTTAACTAGCTTAAAAGAGCATTTTTAGTCACATTCACAAAGTCAGAGGAATCACAAGAGATTGATTGAAAACACCTGTCCAAAAGTCAGCAGCCGAGTTGGAAATATTCCTACTTTTGTTCCAAGAATACTGGATCCTACATTTCCCACAATGCAGCTGGAAACTACTCCAGAACTGCAGTTTGTAACACAGACCTGACACACACACATACACACACACTAAGAAAACCAGGCTGTGGATTCCATGAGAGCGGCGATGAAACGACACATGAACTCTGTTGTTTTTTTCTTCTGTGACCTGTGACCTCTGATCTCCTTGTTAAACCGTCTACTGTCACAGTCAACGACCTAACGTGACTCTCCGTATGACACAAGCAGATTTCAGACCCGCTCAGTGATAACGGGTTATGTTGAATGAGCTGGGGGCTGCCGGCACCTGGAGCAGAGCCCCTCCTCCCCCAGCCGCTCAGACTGGAGGACAAAAGCCTCCACTGTGCTGGAGGAGATGGGAGCGGGGGTAGAGATCTCAGCCGGCTTCTCGCTCAGGTTCATAGAGATCAGGGTGACCGCTCCGCCACTGTAACTGCGGGAGCAAACAGAGCGATGGTGCGAGTTAGTCCCCGGCGTCGGCGTCGGATTTAAAATGACCCAGAGCGTGGCCTCAGACCTGCCCTACCTCTTCCTGTTGGAGCAGTGCAGGTACAGCCTCACTCTCTTCCTCAGGCCAGAGACGGAAGACGCTGAAATCTTCAACACCTCCGGTCCGACGAGCCTCTTGTAGAGAACAGACAACCAGTAGTCCTACAGAAAGACATGTTACTGTTACAGTGCGTAAGAAAAGCCTGCGGCGGAAAAGTTCAATCAAAGTCTCCACACCATTTATTTAAAGCGGTTTAGACTGACATGTGATCTAACAGCTGTTTATCTCCAGGCCCAGATGTTACAGAACAACACGACCCTTCACCTCCATCTGGTCTGAGTCCACCTGGTGAGTCTAAGCCTGACTCTCCCTCTTTTTTAGCTCCCCAGTGATTCTACTGTGACTCCATGCTGGGTTCACCGGAGTTGGGAACTGCCGTGTACGTCTATGGAGCTGAGGCTTTGGCGAATGCCGTCACTGGGCGACACAGATGCCAGGACGCATGAGTGACGTTGCTGCTCGGTGTCTGATAACTGATAATGTGACACATGTTGTGTTCACACCCGGCTCTTCTCTCACCAGGCTGACAAAAATCCAAAAAATCTAGCTTTATGTACAGAGAGTGAAACCACTCAATGTGCAGAATGGTTCATTGAGGCCAGTTTTAATCATCACATATCACCAAATTTATATTATTATTGTAAATAACATTTTATTGTTAACGTGTCCAAGGTTGAACTGCTGCCACGGGCTGTGTATGTAAACATGAAGAGGCATGAACTACTAAAGGAGACTCACAGGCAACGGGTCCAGGTTTTTGTCGACCAGGTGGTAACTCCCAGACCCAACCAGCACCTGCCTCATCACGACATCCAGACCCAGTCTGGCTCCCAGCCCCAGTTTGTCCAGCCACCTGTGGGGGAGGGACAGGGACAGTGTGCAGCTTTCAGCGGGAAATGTGAGCCCAGTTGTGTTCTGAGGTTTCTCATGGGACTGGCTCTGCTGGGTCATCAGTCAACATGAGGTTCCTTCTGCTACAGAGCAGCTCTGCGCTCATCTCTGGTATTTCCCTCTACTGAGGTGATATTCATCTCTTTTGCTGCAGCTCGGTTGTTTTTCAGAGTAAATACAGAGAAGAATCCTCCATCACTATGATGACGACATCTCAGAGTTTTTAATGAATGGCTAAAGGTGACATTTTGGATTTAGAGAAAAAGCCTCCGGCTTTGCTTTGTCTGGGACGGGTTCGGGTTCGGGTCTCGTCTTCCTCAGCGACAGACGTTCTGCCTTCGGTTCCTCACAGAGATGGGGAACCCCGTGATGTCACCTCACTTTTCTGTTCACATGAGCACATGACTACACAGCCTCATGTCAGATGTGCAGCCGAAGGCGCACGTGTGTGGTAGGTCGGAAGGTTTTTCAGCGTTTCAGCTTTGGACTTTTTGGTCCTTATCCAGATGACTGTGGGGTCAGGGGTCAGAGGTCAGATCGCAGCTGACTCCCACAGCATGAAGACACTGAATGCAGATGATTTTTTTGATGAATGGAAAAATTGATGGAGGACAAAGTTAAAATTTAAGAAGCTGGAAGCAGTAAAATTGTTTCTTTTTTTCTAAAATGTTTCAGTTAATCAATGATCAAAATTGTTGATGATTAATTTTTGTTGGTCAACAATTCAGTGAATTGACTTCTCATTTCAGCTCTGACTGAATTTTTTCTTAACCCATCTTGACTCACTCAAAGCCGCTGGACCTGAACTCGTCTCAGACTTAGATGGTCTTGACCCGTAAACTCACATGAAACCCGCCACGAAGGTGTCTGACAGCCCCAGCGCTCCTCCTCCGTAGGCTGAGCTGGTCTCCCCCAGCCAGACTGGCTTCCCTGGAGACATCAGCTCCACCTCCTGGACCGAGACAGAGGACACAGATCCACCTCAGCATCTGGACCACACACACAACAAACACTGGGGGGGGGGGGGGGGGTCGTACGTCGCTACCTCCAGCACTTCTTTGGTCTTCAAGGCCAAGGTGTCCAGAACCTCTGGATCTAGAAAATCCTCCAGGGACGTGTTCCTCCCGTTCACATAATAACTAGGACACAAGAGGGGGTGTGTGTGATTCATTAATAATCAACTGATGTGTAAACACTTACTCAGCCGTATGAGGGTTAAGGACAAAGCAACAAAGCTGAAATTACAGTTCACTTCTTCCTCGTAGTTGAATAACTCATGTTACTTTATGTGAGTCTTGTTCTTTCACCGTGTTACTCAGCATGAAAACGACTAAATTCAACAAGTCAAATGTTCAGCAGTGGAAACAGACATTTCTTATCCGGTGTTAGTTTCAGTTTGACTTGAAACCCTGGCGCTTTCTTAAGAAGAATAAAACATCCAGAGAATGGACTGCGACCCGGATAGCGCCTGTGAACTCACTGGTGCCAGGTGCAGGCGTCGACCGCCACCGCTCCGGTCTGCAGGAACCTACAGCAAGACATTAAAGAAAGCGTTCAACAGCTGGTCGGCTGAGGACTTTCTCCATCTGCTGTAAAAGATAAAACACATGAAATCACTGAAACGCTCATCGGCATCGTTATTAACCAGTCAATTGAGACCTCCCCAAACAGGACGAGGAAGCTTCCAAACACCAGACATACCAGTCAGGTTAAAGCCTCTGTAGTCAATGGAGTAAAGTCTGCAGCTCACATGTGACTCTCTGATTCAGTTATGGGACAGAATCACTGCGCAGATCCATTCAGCTGCTTTTGTCTCTGCAGCAGATCCCACCAGGGGGCGTCTTAACGTCCTGCAGATGGGACACCCCTGCACCAAGACGTCGTCGAGCCCCTCAGAGAGTTCCTGTTTTTATGCTTGTCCACTGCCTACCATGTGTTTAATGTTTCACAGGAGGTTAAGGGAACAAGTAAATACACTCAGCGAGCACTTTATTAGTGACACCTCACTAACACTGGCTGGTTCCTCCCTCCGCTCTCAGATCAGCCTCAGGTCTTTGTGGCATGGATCCACCAGATGTTGGAAACTTTCCTCTGAGGTTCTGGTTCCATGTTGACATGATGCATCACATTATTTCTTCAGGTTTTTCAGCTGCACATTCATGCTGCCAGTCTCCTGTTCTACCACATCACCTAGGGGGTTCTACTGGACCCAGATCTGGAGACTGTGGGCGGCGCTGAGGTCCACTGAGGTGAGTTCACCACAGTTATAATGACTGATGATCTGAGTTACTGTCAGCTCTTCTAGGAGATCAGCAGGATCAAACACAGTCAAAATTCACAGTCAAAGTCTCTGAGATTCTGACCTGTGACCTGAACATTTACTGAAGCTCCTGATCTGGATCTGCCGCCACTTGATTGGCTGATTGGAGGACTGCATGTAAAAGAAGGTCTGCAAGTGTTCCTAATCAGCCCTGGTAATCAACCCTAAACCTAAAATCAGCTATGACTAATTCGAAAGCCAGATTCTTAGTCTAATACACCAAACCTGGAAAGTCTATTCCAGCCTGACAAAATTCACCTCCTCCTGTCCTCAGTTGGTCCTGTTTTGTCCACAGTTTCTCTCCTATCGACCTTCACCAACCTTCACCAACTATTAATAATAGTAATTAATAATAATAATAGTAATATTTTTAGGAAACACTCTGCAAACCTCCATTGCTATGCAGACAATATCCAATTGTACTTGTCAATGAAGCTCAATGAAACCAGTCAGTTAGCTAAACTTCAAGTATGTCTTAGGGATATAAAGACCTGGATGACCAGCAACTTCCTGCTGTTAAACTCAGTTAAAACTGAAGTTATTGCACTTGGCCCCCAACACCTCAGAAACACATTATCTAATGACATACTTACTCTAGATGTCACTGCTCTGGCCTCTAGCACTACTGTTAGGAACCTTGGAGTTGTCTTCGATCAGGACATGTCCTTTAACTCCCACATAAAACAAACTTCAAGGACTGACTTTTTTTACCAACGTAATATCGCAACAATCAGGCTCATCCTTTCTTAAAATGATGGAGAAAAACTAGTAGATGCCTTTGTTTCTTCTAGGTTGATTATTGAAGCTCCCTATTATCAGACTGTGCCAATAAAACATTAATCTCCAGCTGATTCAGAGTATTGACAAGGGAAGATCACATATCTCCTGTTTTAGCTTTTCTGCATTGGTTCCCTGTGAAATCCAGAATAAAATGAAAATCCTCCTCCTCACCTACAAAGCCCTTAATGGTCAGACACCATCCTGTCTAATAGATCACATAGTACCTTACTATCCTAGTAGAACCCTTCGCTCCCAGAACACAGGCCTACTTGTGGTTCCAAGAGTCTCAGCACGATGGGGGCAGAGCCTACGGTTATCAGGCTCCTCTGCTGTGGAACCATCTTCCAGTTTGGGTCCTGGAGGCAGAGGAGGCTTAAATCCTTCCTCTTTGATAAAGCTTATGGTCAGAAGTGGCTCAGCATTAGCTCGAGCCATCCCCTCACTATGCTGCTATAGGCCTAGACAACCGGGGGACTTCCCATGATGCACTTCCTCCTCCTCCTTCCTCCTCTTGCTTTCTGCAGGTTTTTCTGATGCTCCTGAGTCTGGATCAGAGTCTGGATCCAGGACTGTAGAACCATCTATTGCCCCATGAGCCTGATCCCCAACCACTGCTTTAATTATTATGATTACTCCTGTTACTATTTCATTTAGAATATTATCAGCCCTGTTAGTGTAACTGTTATTGCCCTGAGGTAACCTCTGTTATGATATGGTGCTATATAAATAAAACTGAAGTGAATTGAATTAATAAAGCGCTCATTGAATGTAGATCATATTTGAGACGGGATCATGCATAAAAACTGTGCTATGTTCTTCCATCGTGGCGATGAGCTGTATCTTAACAATGAGTGTGACCTCTCACCTCTGCAGCATGTCTGCCCTGTGGTCTCGCGGCTGACCGATGTCGGGACCGTACAGTCCAGCATTGTGGTAAAGCTTGGACTGCGCCATAATCTCTCTGAGGATGGTGAAATCCTGTCCCAGCTGGTACCCGTCCACCCAGATCCCAGCCTTCTTCTTGTAGCTGTTTGGTTCTGGAGACAAACAGAAGGCGACAGACAAATCAGAACCAGCAAACACATCCCGAGCCATCTCAACGTGAGATCAAGCCGATGACGCAACTTCCTGTGAGCGCTGAGAGGCGATAAAATGACAGCGCCACAACACACGAAGACACCGACGTGAAAGTCAGATTTCATCAGAAACCTTCAATTACTTCAACGCAGTAATGGACATGAAGTAGAAAAAAGTGTCAGTCTCACACTCACTCACTCACTCACTCTCACAAACACACACACACACACACACAGAGTCCTGCTGTCACAGATACTCACTACAGAACCAAATTTGGATAAATCCGCTGCTGAAAATAGTCCCCGACAAATGCTGTATTTCCTCCATTTTGTCCGATAAAAAGCTACAGTGAGCAGCACCCATCAATCGAGTTACGAGTGACGTAATAATAACTGGTAATTATTTTGATATTTGATCGATTAGTTTCAGTCATTTTTTTTTTTTACCATAAACACTTAGTATTATTCGATTTTAGCCTCCGAAAAGCCAGAATCTGTTGCTGTTATTTGTCATATATGATAGTAAAGTTATCATTTTTTTTCAGTGTTGGTTGGGAACTGAAGCAAACTAAAGATATTGCTGTGAGTTTGGGGCATTTTTTTCTGTTTTTAACCTCTTATTGACAAAACAACTGAGAAAATAATTGGCAGATGAAACAAGAATGACATAAATCATCAGGTGTAGCCCTTATTTATTAACAACATAATTTACTGATTGAATAGTCTGCTGATTATTGTTTTAATAAACTGATGAATCACCTTGTTTATAAAATGTAAGGAAATCAAAAAAAGCCCCAAAAATACTCAGTTCCCCATCACATAGGAGACAAAATATTCACACACACTATAAATCCTCTAATAGATCTATTGACTATTTGGAATCCCAGTGCCGTTACCGTACCATTTCCCAGCTCCCAGGACATCTGGTAGCCTCTGGACTCACAGTACTGCAGCAGGGAGCGGGCGTTGCTGCTGTTCCAGCTGTTGTCAGCTGTTCTGAGCAGCGCGTTCAGCCCAAAGATCACGTCCAGCCCGGAGCAGTTGGCGAAGGAGGTGAGCAGGTCCACAGTGTACTCTATCGGGGGAGAACCGGGGGAGAACTGGAGGCTGTCAGAGGAGCGACTATGTTTACAGGGGACACCTGAAGGAGACGGACGCAGCGGGACGGCTTGTACCTGTGAACTCGACCCTCTTGTACTTCCTCTGCAGATCCTCCCTCAGCAGGATCATCTCCTGCTTGGTCCACTCCCCCTTCAGCCTCTGCTCCAGCCAGGAGGGCAACTCCGTTTTATTACAGGGACGATCTGAGGACGGGGGGGGGGGTTCATCCATTAAAATGTGATCTGCTGTGTCAAAGACTAAATGAATTGCTGAATTTTCTGATGAAGGCTGTTTCAGTGCCAGATTTGGATCTGAAATAAAAACTGGATTAGGTCATTTAAATCATTTCAGTCAGTTTCTGAAAGAAAAAAATATTATTTCACAACATGGTCTAGTTTTTTTTTTCCCAGCGTTTTGCTGAGGACGGGTCGTTTCCTCCTGCTGAACATGACTCGACGACTTCTGACGTTACCTGCAGTGAAACCCGAGTCCGGCCGATGAAACCTCAGGGGGGTGAACACCATGAAGTCCTGCCTGTTCCCACCGAACCTCAGGAAAGCTGGAGTCAGCGCTCGTGCCAACGTCCTCAGCTTTGGAGAGCTGGAGACGACAAGAGGGAAGAAGAGAATAAAGATGTCCTAATACCTCTCAGCAGAGAGAGGTGGCATTTATTATTATTACTGTTGTTATAAAGAGACATATCCATCGGATGAAATGATGCGACGGGTTTGTGGAACGGTTTCTGCTTCTCTAACCAAAGAGAAGAACCCTGATTTCATCCCAGAACTCTACACTGGCAGAACAAATCATACAAATGTTGACTGGCTCAAACCATCTGGCCTCAACGGAGCTGAAACTACCAGTTAATAAATGACAGAGGCCTTTTCTTTCAGCTAACAATACCCAGGACCTTTGTTTAAATGTGAGTATTTCCTGGTTCTGTGTTTTAAGATGCCAGCAAACACTTTTTAACCAACAGCCAGTGTTTCTGTTCTGGAGGTGTCCGGTCTGGACTGCTCAGGTTTTTATCGTCAACTTCGTGGAAGTGTAACACTAAACTGTTCCCTATCATGATAAACAACGATGGAAAGAACATGAGCAGTGACCTGGTTTTGAATTCAGTCGCTCCTCCTGACCTCTGACCTCTATTTCACACACACTCTGGTTCTTATTTTAATGACTCAAAAAAAAAAAAAAAACTTCAACGCACAAAAGAATTTTTTTTTTTTTTTTTTTTTACTCTCAGTAGAAGTCAAGCAGCTTCTGTCCAGAAAGCAGAAAGTGAATTTTAAAAAGTCTGCACACAAACATCTGGAGTCTGGCAGGACGACTAATGGTCTTCCCGTGCTCACAGAGAAAACCTTGTAAAGACGCTGAAACGCTAATTAAGTTTCTACTTTAAAAACTCCTGTTGATTCCATGCACGTGAAGGCTTCAGCCTCGTTACCATGGCCTCAGTGTTTCCTCTGAGGAACAAGAGGAGTTCTTGTTGGAACAAGAACGTATCATCACTGTCACGTCAACTGGATGAACTCCACTGCAAAAACAAGACATTTTTAATCTTTAAATCTGTTTTAGTTCTCGGTGAACTTCCTGTTCATTCATCAGACCAGATCCCAAATGTGGATCAGATACAGTTTCCCTCAGTAAAACTGCATGTTCTCATTATGGAGAAAATGGGCCTGGAAAGATGATGAACTTCGTGTGGACATGCTGCCTCACAACACGTCTCATGTCCCCAGTCCGGTCTGGTCCAGGCCTGTTGTGTTATAGGTGGTTGTATATTTCCTTGGGACTGTGTAAGATCATGTGTCCTAAGAGACGTCCTGGTCGGCTCAAGGTTAAATCAGAGGGAAAGAGGGTTGAAAGTGTCTTTTCTCAGAGAAGACAGTTGCTCTGTGTTCATTTTTAGCAACAAAAATCAGCTGTCATTAATTTAATCTGCAACAATTCTGAATATTCATTTATCATTTAAGTCATGTTTAAGCAGAAATGTTTTGATCCAGCCTCTCAAATGGGAAGATCTGCTGTTTTGCTTTGTCTTCTATTACACAACACTGATTTCATCATATATGATATTAATGATGAACGAAGAGATTTCAGTGTGTAAACTTGGGTCTTTGCAAAGTTCTTCTCTATTTTCTGACATTTCATAGAAGGAAAATAACATTTTTAATTGCACTTCTTTTCAAGCCAAAAGCAAACATAAATTGAACCGATATGTCTATGTCTATATGCTTTTAGATAACTAAATTCTGAATAAAAACTGTGCATCGAACAGCAGGAGAAAGAGAAACCGGTCCAGGTGTGAAGTCTCGGACTAATAGACAGCGTTTTATACGTCTCTTGTGCCTCGTTTTATTGGATCAGGGTGTAAACGGCCTTTTACTGTTGGTTTAACCGCTTTATATCAACTATACTACAGGATCCCTTCAGGTTTACACCTAAAAATCCTCTTTGATTAATCAGCAACCACAAGTAGCCACTGTTCCGATGATCGATCGATCGATCATCAATCAATCAATCAAATCAATCAATCAAGTGTTTTCAAACCAAAGGAGAAAAGATTCACTGATTCCAGTTTTTGAACTTGTCAGTTTCCCTATCGTTATAGTTTTCTGCTGATTTTCTCTGTTTTTTTTATTGAATGTGACATTTACTCTCATTTCCCGAAAAGTTTTCAGCGGCGCAGAAAAATGTTAAAACATCGTCAAATGGAAATAAAACTCAAACCGACTCAAACCGAGCTGGTCCCCGACTGGTCCTGAGGTTTTCACTCTGAATTTAACCCTGACTGTCCTGACTGAACACCCGGATCCAGACGGAGGACCAGCTGTGTCCGGGTCCGGGTCCGGCGACTGTACCGGTTCTTAGTGAACCGGGAGCGTTCCGAGGCGGACACCAACCCCAGCAGGTACATGAACTTCTCGTCCGCGGCCAGACCGGCATCGATGGTAATGGACAGGAAGCGCGGGTCCACCCGGCGCAGCGCCGCCGATAAATCCACGTCCACGGCCACGGCCAGGCACCCGGACGCGTTCCTGCTCGGGTCCGGGTCTCCTCCGATGCGCACTCCGTCAGTCTGAGAGCAAAGGAACCAGAGGAACCAGAGGAACCAGGGGAACCAGGGGAACCGGAGGACCAGCAGCTCGACGCGGTCCATGTCTGCGGACTCCGCGTCAGGTATGTGAAGACTGAGCACTTCCTGATCCCCCACCCCCTCGGTTCACAGCCCAGGACGCGTCTTTCCTACGCGTTCACATCGTTCACATTGGAACCGGGTCATCTTCGGGACGAGCCAAGCCATCAGCGTGTAGTCTGAACGTAAAGCTCGGTCAGGGTCCAGGGCCGGACCGAGATCCGGGGGTGGGGGGTGGGGGGGCTAAGCAGAGCCCGGACCCGCCCCCAAACCTCAGGCCCCCACATTCATCAGGGAGACGAGACGTGATCTCATGACCAGGACTGACTGTTCATCATTTCTCATAACGGTCAGAATCTCATTAATATGAGAAAAACTGTCTGACACTCTGCTTATTGAAAAAAAAGTTAAAACTTAAGTTTTCAATTTTTCTCATAACAATGAAATAAGATAATGTGATTTATTTTCTTAGGGACAATTTAAAAACAATCAGTTCCCCAGAGCAAAGGTCACTCTTTTCTTTATATTTACTATATATAAATAATGAGTTATATTTAATGATGACGTCTGAGTCTCAGCATTGGCAGCGGGTCAAGGCAGGCTGGGGTTGGACAGGCCGCTTAAAAGCAAAAGGAACCGCATCGGAATCTACCCCTGATTCTGGTCCCCCCCAACTCAGAGCCCTTTTCATCACGTCGTCGAATCTTTCATGGAAATGATTTTAATACAAAAAGTGTTTCACAGCGATAGACATAAAAAACAGATGTGCTGGTTTTCAGAGGAGAAAGGTTCCTGCAACAGACGGACTCAGGTGAGCTGAGCTGGTTTGGAAGCTGTGGGCTGGTCTGGAGGCATCATCAGCAGCTCGTCCACCTCCTCCTGAAGAGCTGCAGCTTTTTCATTCAGCAGCATCTGGAACACACACACACACACACACACACACACACACACACACACACACACACACACACACACACACACACACACACACACACACACACACACACACACACACACACACACACACACACACACACACACACACAAACAGACAGACACACAGACACATAGCACACTCACATGCTGATTACTGCATTTAACTGGACTGTATGGAAGCAGGAGGGTGAAACGTGATACTGACTTTGGCCGAGGCTACGATCAGGGTGGCTTGTTTCCTGTACAGGTTTTCTATCGTCTTGGACAGAACAGAGGGGTCGGCGTTTGCCAGGTGGGTCAGGGTCTTGTAGCCGGCATTGTACAGCTGCCTCGCTCGCGACTGGAGGAACAAGACAAATACAAGTGTAGTAAACATTACGTACATGATCAGTTTATATAGTCTCTGAAAAAGGTTTTCACCATGGACACTTCCCTGAGGACGTTTTCCAGGGGATTTTCAGTAGTAAATCATTAGACCTCACACTTGAACGCACTGAATATGTATTAGTGATAAGTTCCTGTCTGCATTGCATCCATGGATGTACAGACAACTGTCACTGATCATTGTGATACTGAAGGAAACTTAAAAACAGCAGGATTCTGAATGGAGTGCTGCAGCCTCTGTTTCCTCTGGTTTCCGAGTGGATTTCTGGAGCTTTATTCTGGAGGGACATTAGTGGTAATGACATCCTCAGGAAGTGGACATAACACTGAACTAGATCAACATGATTTTAATATGTCAGTTCAGATCTGACTTAGTTATGACTGAGGAGGAGAAACACTTTTATTCTAATTCAACCCACACAGTATTTGCCCCCCAGCTATGCAGCGCCCCCCAGGGGAGGGTTTGTATTTCACAGGGAAGAAAATTTGAAGAAAAACTTCTAAACCTGTATTTATTTTGTCGACTAAAACTACACTGGAAAAAACCTTTGGGAACTAAAATGAAATGTTTCTAAATGATAATATGAAAGACAAGCAAATGGAAAACATCTGAACAGGATCAGTTGGTTCATAAAATTTCAGAAATATCATGAAAAATAATGAAAATAGTGAAAATGCCTCTCACATTTTCCCCAGGTGACATCTTTAAATGTCTTGTTTTGTCAGCGCAACAATCAAAAGCAAAATATACTCAATTTAAATGATATAACAGAGAGATTCATATTTGCAAATCTGAATCAGTGAATTTTTGGCTTCTTTTTTTTTTTTTTTTGCTTAAAAAAAAGAAATGAAAAAACCCCTGGAATTATTAATTTATTATCGAAACAGGACTTATTTCCTACTGGTCCTTATCTGCTTCAGGGTCACTGACCTCCATGACCCCAGCCACCTCCATCAGAGGGATGAGCTCAGGCTTCACACAGTAACTCAGCCTGCGGGTCAGCTCCATCAGCAGAGCTTTGAACGGCCAGAACTCCTCCAGCTCCTGGTCAGAGACAGAAAAGGTTTAACAGGCCCGAGATAGGCCTCAGTGGCCTCGTCAGGTGTTGGCGGCAGCGGCGGCTGTGGCAGCGGTACCTCGGTGAAGTGCAGCACGCAGGAGCAGAAAGCCGAGGAGGAGCTGAGGAGCGTCTGGATGAAGCCACGGCTCAGCTGAAACCTGTCGGCCACGCTCCACAGGCTGGTTTCCTTCAGCAAAGAAAACAGCACCAGGGCCAGATACATCCGCCTCACCACCGTCATGTTCACATTCTGAAACACAACCACAGCACAAGGCGTGAGGAAAAACAACCGCCAAGGAGCAAAGCCAGGGATCGATCACCTCATTGGCGTGAGTGATTGGGCCTGAAATGTTCTTCCATTCCAGACCAACAGTCTGTGTTTTCTTACGTTTTTCACCGTCTGTCCTGCAGCTTTTCTAGCGACGAAACTCTCAGGAACTCCAACGGCTGCAGACATCCTCTGCTCCGCGGCCGACAGCAGGGTGAACTGAAAAAGACAAGACTGACCAGTTCACACAGATCTACATAGACTTGATACCACCACGTCCAGCAACCCCTCGGTACCTGTCTGAAGTAAACCATCCAGTCTGGATTGCACTGGGAAATCATGTCGTAGGGTGTGACCAGGTAGAGCAGGTGCAGGTAACTGTTGAGCAGCAGACCCTCCAGGCCCTTGGACAGGTCGTTGTAGAGAAGGTCACCATAGGTCAGATCCACTGAGCCTGAGAACAAGAGGCGGACACAGGTCACTGATCAGCGACCACAATGAAATGTATACGTGTGGGGCCAGTATGAAACCCAGGGGACCCCAACACAAACACAAACACAAACACACACACACACACACACACACACACACACACACACCATAGGCGGTGTGTGTAAACCTACCTACCTCCCTAACAGAGGGTCTTTTACTGACCTAAGCTCTGAGGTAAAGACTGTAGAAATATGACAGAAGCGACAAAACCAAGTTAAACTGTGAAAGTTTTTAGCTGACTGTTACAAGCTGAGCTAAACAGTCACCAGTTCATCCTGCTGCTGCAGCCTGGTCTTTTACCTTTAAATGTAGCTTTCCCCAGCTTGGTGACCTGCAGGGTTTGGCCACTCGAGTCTGATGTTTTGGCGACAAGATGTTTCTCCATCAGCAGGTTGACACACTGCTGCACCACCTCCCTCAGACTCTGCTCCACACACAGCATCCTCTGCTGGACGTACAGCAGCGTCCCACGCAGGAACCCCTCCATCTGCTCCAGCGAGGCGGCGATCTGCGGCAGAACAGCAGCGGTTCACGAGCGTCCACGCGGCCACGGTATGTTATATAACAAGTAGAGTGATTTACATTCAGCCCCACGAGGGACAGGAGGAGGCTCAGCAAGCCTTTTCCATCATCAAGCAGCAGGTTGCTGTAACAGTTCTCCATCGGCGCACACACAAGAGTTTTACCCTGGAACATCAACACACAGGTCAGTTAGAGCTGCAGCAATTAGTCTGTTCCCACCAAAAATTAATCTGCAGCTGTTTTCATAACTGACTAATCCTTTTAGTTGTTTTTGAAGCAGATATGTCAAAACTGTTCTGGTTCTACCCATAATATGAAGATGTCAGACATGATGTTCAACTGAACGTCTGAGACTATGTGTTTTTCTTTCACATATCATAGACATAATAATAGATTAATGATGAAAATAATTGTGAGTTGCAGCCCCAGTGTATCAAATCCTTAACAGAGCCACTGGTTCTGGATCTTATTCTCTCCCCACTGTAAATTTCCATTTCAGATATTTCAAACATTTGATGATGTTTAATTAGTGATAAGTTAATCCTGTTTTTTCTTAAGCCGGAATCCCAGAAACTCACTGGATCCAGCTTCTCAGATTTTAATATTTGTTTAGCTTTTCTTTTTCCTAAGTGAAAATAAAGTGAACATCTTTATGTTTTGGACTATCGGATCACTCACAGATCCTCTCTTTGTGTGACCAACAATGAATTGACACAGTTCCTAGGTCTTCGGACCTCCCTACCTCGTTTCTCTGAGCGTACTTCGTACCTCGTTCCTGTCCTTGTCCTGCAGGACGAGGATGCTCTCCCCCACGGTGTCGATCCCTGCCCGACCAGCCCGGCCCACCATCTGCTTGTACTGACTCCTCTTCAGGAAGCCTGCGCCCACGTGTGGCGACCGCAGGATCACCCTGGATGGGGGACATCAGCGTCAACCCCACAAACAGATGACACTTGTCCTCCCATGAGGCAAAGACCATGAGACAGACGGTGACTCAGCATTACCCTGATCTAGTGGCAAACATTTCCAACATAATTCTATGATCAGCCAATGAAACTGTAAACAAACAGATTAAAAAGACCAATCAGTTTAGTTTTAGCCTGTTTACGATAAATCAAAGGTACCGATTATCACTGTACCCATCATGTAAAAATGTTTTAGATTTTTAATATTAACCAGTAGGGTTCACTAAGTTTAAATATGGTGATATTTTATATTTTTCTTCATGTTCAGATCCACTGCTTCCAGAAGACAGGGAAGTCAGAGGGAGATGAATTAACACACCATTGGTTTCAGTCTGCACATGAGATCTGATAACAGGAACAAAAGCAGCAGCTCACAGCTTAGGGACTTATTCGACCCGTGATTTGTATTTCTGACCCACTGGTCACAAACCAAAAGGTTGGGAACCACTTTAAGGCACTTTGTTGCGGAGGCAGAGCTCATGTATAGAAAGGAACATTTCTGTAATTATAACAGCTGTTAACTTGCTCCTTTCGCCACTCAGATAATGTGGTTTAGATGTAGTTCCTGAACTTTACTCTAGGCCAACTCTAAGGAAAAGTTAAATATTACCTGATGGCCGAAGCGAGCGCCTAACTGTCCTAACTGTGTCAGCTGCTGGCTGTTAACCAGTGTCTAACCTGCGGGCCGGCAGGTTGATGCCTGCAGCCAGGGTGGAGGTGCAGGTGAGCAGACAGAGGACCCCGTTGGAGTAGGCCTCCTCCACCAGCTTCCTCTCCTCGGCTGTCAGTCCGCTGTGGTGATAGGCCAAACCGTACGGCACCGTCTTCCGGAGCACTGGACACAACGAGCCGCTCCCGCCATCCTTCAGCTCTCGGAGGAGGACGGCCTTCTCGGCCCGCCTGTGCTGGAGAAACTCCCTGTATGGAACCCGACCAACAACATAGAATCAGTCAGCACCGTTGAAACCGGAGCCGGAGACATCGGCCAACCGGGTCACTCACTCTTTCAGGTACTTGCAGATCATCCCAGCTACGTTCTCACAGTTCTTCTTCGTGGGACAGAAGACCAGACACGAGTGTGCTGGAATGACTTCGGTCACCAGAGCTATGATGTGATCCGGGTCAATCTTCTGCATCGCGCTGGAGTACTAAAGGTAAATACGAAGATCAGACCGACCATCATGAACGTGATTATTCACATTACATCTAAAATCCTCAAACATGTTGATCCTCTCTGCCAATGATGAAACTCATTAGCAGAAAAAGTAGAACATGAATGTTTGATAAAAAGAAACATTTCCATACCCCCCCCCCCAATAGAAACAGATGCTTTAGCAGGAACCTGTGAATCAAACAATAGTTTAACACTGTGGCAGTAAACTCCACAACTGTAACATGTCGCTCTTAAATGTCTGTTTAACATTACACAGAGTAAAGTTTTAATGTCGACTGTGGGAATTTTGTCTTATAGATAATAATATAATAATATACAGGAAAGCACAGTAATGAAAAAAAGCTCTAACAGACATAAAGTGCACAGTTTATCACCAACATCACAGAACAAGCTAGAAACCAGAGAACCGCCCCCCCCAAACACACACACACATTTGTCACAGGCAGCCCTTTAGTGATGGTCTAAAGGTCTCTGGTCTCTGACACATTAACTTGTAGGACCAGGTCTGTCTCCATCCACTGGACCTCGACTCCTGACTTTATGATGGGGGTACGGTACCAGGCTGTGGGCCTTTTTGTCGTCACTGTTCCATCAGAGCCATGTGTGAACTGTGTAATTACCTTAAAGTTGAGAGGCCGTGAGAACTTGAAACAATCCTCTTCCTTTGGATCCACTTCATAGATGGTGTCATTCAGTTTGACGTATTCTTTCAGCTGGACCTGAGAGAACAGAGGACAGTTTTATCACAGAGTCCACAACCAATCAGTCCAACAGACACTGACATCAGAGCCCGAGTTTCTTTTTGTGGTGTTCTGAACCACTTCGGCACCCTTTTTCACTATAGAGCCCATTGATTCAGAGAGTTGTGAAGTTAAAGTGCTGTCACACACAATATCTACTATTAACTCAGATCTGGTTGTCGATGGAGCCTGAACAACAAAGACGGAAAAAATGACTCCTGTTCGATTTTCACAAGCACTTTCACTCTGTCACCAAATGACATGAACCCAACTCACTATCCTCTTCAAAAGGACACAGGCAGGTAAGTAACAGGAAAATTATACAGACTGAGGGCCAACACACACTATATTTGGAATTAACTGAATCTACGTCAGACCCCACAAACTAGTCAGCCCCGTCACGTCTCACTGGTTTTTTCTAAGGTCATAGATAAGACAAGACCTAGCCTGTTTCTGGGCTCACAAGTTAAACATGTTCCCGTTTAGACGCCAAAATCAACACAAGCCTCAACACCAACATAGAAATTCAGCAGGAGAATCAAAGAAGAGAGGTCAGAGAGAGCAGCAAGCATTAATACAAAACTATATGGAAACCATAAGGACCTTACTCGGTCTGTGTTTCATTCTGGTTCTATATAATAGCATCATTCACTAGGACATGAAAATACATAAACAGCTGCTTGATGTAGTTTTTAAATAAAAAATAACAGGAGGAAATGGTGCGTTTGTTGGGGACTATTTTCAGCTGTTGATTAATCCACATCTGGTGCTGTAATGAGTATCTGTGGGAGCAGGACAGAGTGTGTGTGTGTGTGTGTGTGTGTTAGTGAGACTGAGTCTAAATAAACTACAGTGTGTGTGCTTATGGTGAAGAAGGAACATGTGTGTGAATCACTGCTGTGTTTCAATAGTTTTCTGTGGCTCAGAGGAACTAGACACATCAGACACTTGTTGGTAGATTGTTTGTATGAATCTTCTCATTGGATTCAACGAGAAGAAATATACAGCATATTACAGGACTCTAAACACAAGACAGTTGGGCAGTACATTAATATATAATAATTAACACATTATGAGTATTTAACAGTTTAAAATGACTTACAGGTCTAAAGTCATTAGTGTAATTTTCAGCCCTCAAAAATGTCTGCAGGTCTTTGATGTTTCCCAGTGTGGCGCTCATTCCAATAATCTGAGTCTTTTCTGGGGAAGAGGGAACAGTAGGATCATTCATTTCATTCAAAGGGTTTCACTGTTTAGTGGAAGAGCTGCGATCAAGAGGAATCTGATAAGAGACACTTACTGCTCATATACAGGACTTTAGCCAGTGTCATCTCAATAACAGCCCCCCTGCCGCCATCACCCAGCATGTGGAGCTGCACACATAGGAAAAACACTGTCCGGTAAACCTTTACTTTCATATATGAATGATGTTTTTATTCAATGATGTTTGCTCGTACCTCATCAACGACCACCAGCCCGAGGTTTTCCAGCCTGCCGGTTTCTATCAGGGAGTTCACCAGACTGTGGGCCTTCTCTATGGTACTGATATAGAGGGACGTCTTGTTTCTCCTCTTCACTGGGGGGAACTTGCCCTTGCTGCCGGCGTACTCCTCCACCATGAAGTCCAGCTCCAGGCCAAAGCTCGCCAGCCCACGTACCTGACGATGACCCAGCACAAGCATCAAGTGCTTTTGAGCTTCAGACAGGACAACACGGCTCCATTCCGCTTCTATCAACTATTTACATTAATCATATCATCTCTGCAATGCTTTATGCAGATAATACCGTTTAAATGCCAGAAGATCATCTCTTAATATGGACATTTGCAACCTGTGGTCTGCTTTTGACACTTTTCATATCTCTTCTCTCAAACACTGATGGATCAGACTGAAATTATTCAATGTCCCAAATATTCAAGGATCTTTCCAGTTAACAGACTCACTTTTAGGAACCATTGGACCTGACTGGTAAACTAAATGGTTTTCTGTACAGGAACAAACCACGTCTTTCTTCTTCTAGTTGGAAAACTACTGTTCAGGCTGCCTTTGTATCTTTACTTGATGATGATGATATAGATTTGCAGCCCCCCCTCGTAATCCTCTGACTCTGTCTATCACAGTACAACAAACTTTTTCAAAGTAAATTCTCTTTAACAAGCAGTGGAGAGTTGTCCTGTTCATTATTTATCTAAACTGTAGCTGTGCTGACATTTGTGCTAGAAAAATCAGACATAAATACTGAGCTCTATAAAAATGGCAGAAGATTGTAAAACATCACACTCGAGCATGTTGAACACTGCTCGTAACTGTTTTCTTCAAGATAAAACCAATGGATAACGTGAAAAACGAGCATTGTTGTGAATGTCTGTCCGTTTGGCCATGCACCTATATTATGTTTGTTGCTGTGCATGGTTTAAATACTAATGTTGCACATACGGAAGTGACATCATTGTGTGTGTCTTAGTTGTTCTTTGGTCCCAGTACCTTCTCCTGCACCAGTGATATGTAGGGCAGGATGAACAGACAGTCTTTCTTCCTGCACAGCAGCTCTCTGAGGATGAGGATCTCTGCCACAAGAGTTTTCCCTCCACTGGTGGGAAGAGAGTAGATCAGGTTCCTTCTCTGCTGAACACACTCCAGGTTCAGACACATCTCCTGCCAATCTGAAACAGAAAAGGAACAAAAAAACTCTCATCTTCTCCTTAGAAACGTTACGTTGGCTTGAAGGAATAATTCACCTGGCTCTGTCAAAAGGAAACACCTACAAGAACCTCTAAGGCTCAGTGGTTGACATGTTACATCTTGTTTGTTAAATCCAAACAAAAACCAAAATGAATCAATTAGTTAATCAGTCCTAAATGAATAAATCAATAAATCAATCAATCAAATAATCAATCAGAAAAATAGCAAAAAAACACCAGTAAATTTTCTCTCATACAAAGTGGAGTTATCAGCTAGTCAATCCACAAAAAAAATAAAAATAAAAAAAAATAAAAATTACTGGCAACTATTATGATAGTCAATTACTATGTGAGTTAAAAAAAATGTCCAACATTGTCATGTTTAAGCTTCGTAAATTTGAGGACTTTCTGCTTTTCTAAGTCACATTTAACAGTAAAATGAATATGGTTGTGTTTTTGTCTGCTGGTTGAATAAAAACTGACATGTGAAAACATCCCCTTCATCTCTGGGAGGCTGCAATGAACATTTTTCTCTAGTTTTGACATTTAGACGAACAATGAATTGACCTAAAGACTGACTTGATACACTGATAGACAATGGTGCATCACCATATAAGTTCTTGATTCCTCTTAGTTTGTACATCAGGTCTTTTACTTTGGTTGGGAGTCCAAAGAAAGGCCCGAGGTCCTTTGTCTCAGCGGATACTGTCTCCATGGCCTGCATGGCGACGCTGATCTCCCCCGAAACCACCGCCTCTTTCAACGCGACAACCCGAGAAATATTTGAGGGGGCTGCAGCGTTGCAGAGCATCGTCCTCTTCAGCTGGTCTGTCACACTCCGCCTGGCTCTTTTCTGTCTCTCAGTCTTTTCCTCCGAGCTTCTGCCTGGTCCAGGCTCAGCCATCCTGTCTGCGTTTCTAGGGTTTGTTGAAGTTTGACCTCCATCCTGAAGTCTGCTCCTCTTTACATTTTCACAAACCTGTTGTTGAAACTGAATCTGGCTGGGAGGTAAGTCCTCAAAGGCTTCGTCTCCCAGGTCGTCTAAGATGGAGTCACTGAGAATGTGTTCGCAGGACTGTTTCCAGACGCCGTCTTTTGATAGCTGCTGATCAATGGTGATGGTATGAGCTGCACTCTGGGGGTCATGCCGCCGTTCATTTTGTTCAGCGCTGTCCAGCTTTGCCAGGAGAGAACTGTCCTCCAGGATACTGTCATAGTCCCCGAATAAATCCTCACTGTCACTGCAGTACTGCCGAGAAAACACAGGACTGTTCAGTTACTGCAGTTAAAAGTCCTTTGATCAGTTTCAACTGAGACGATTAGTTGACTATCACTCGGTCGACTGACAGAAAATTAAATGTGAATATTTTGATGATCAATCGATTATTTAATTTGTTGTTCCAGCAAAAACTTCTCAGATTGATAGAATTTGTTGCTTTTTCTTGTGTTACATGATATTAAATTTAAAGGTTTTTTTTGTTGTTGTTGCTAGTGAAATAGAGTGAAATATTGGGTAATTTTTTTCTGACTTTCTGATGTTAAGTAGAACACATGTTTAACTCAAAGATTAATGGATAATGAACATAATCGTTAGTAGCAGGTCTATTTACAATTAACCCGTGTAAACTGAATATCTACTAAACAACGTGAGGCTGAAACCAACAACTTTACCCATTCTTCAATAAGATTGTTCACTTGATCAGTTGATGGAACTGTCAGAGAATTTTATGAGAAGTGGCTGAAAATCATTACTTCTTAAAGCCTGAGTTGATATCATAGAAATACTGATTTTACCTGAATATCAGTTGAGAGCTGAAAAAAACTGAGTTTATCATTGAATAAGACCGGATCTGAAGCTTAGAATCATTTTCCTTACCTATTATTCTGCTGACTATTTTCTTTAATCATTTTTGAGTCTATAAAATGTTGGAAAGCAGTTTAAAAAAAAAAAAAATCTCAGTTTTCCAACAACAAAGTTCGCATCGTTTCTCTTGAAAAACAGTGATGGATGAAATCCCTGCAGTAGGTCTGCAACCAACACTTACTTCATTATTGATTTATCTGAAGATTATTCTATTGATTAATGATAAATCACTTGGTCAGTAAAAAGCACATAGAAGAACATAGTTAGAAGAATACTTGTTGTCAACTGACCCTCCAAATATTCACTTCAACATCGTAAGAGACAAAGAAAACTGACAATTGTTCTCCTTAGAGAAGCTGGACGATGTGAATATTTGGCATGTCTGCATTTATTTGACTGAAACGGTTATTGATTATAAAAATAGTTGGGTTATTTTTTGTCCATTAGTTAAGCGATCAATCAACCACTGCTTCCAGCTCCAGATCAGTGCTCGGTTGATAAGGACACACCTCGGCCGGTTGTAGTTGAGCCATGACGCCGCTGACGCTGCTGGACATTAGCGTAGACAGGTACGTGCTCCTGTCCTCTCGGCAGGCGTCAGGTGAGTCCTCGGGCTGTCCCTCGACCTTTTCCTTGCCGAAACTCTTTTTATTCTGATTCCCTGCTGCCCAGCATTCATAACAGGCTCAGCTGGTGCTACATGTCAAACATCGTCAGCTGAAACTGCAACAGACGAACAGGGAACAACCACTTAACTTATCACAGGAGAGGAGCTGAAACACTGCTGCACACTCCTGAATGTCGTTAGCCATTTACACTTCACTATAATTGCCGTTAAATCGTTAAACCTGTTATCATTAAGCTAAAGAAGCCTGAGCAACGGTAGCTAGTGAAGCAGCTATCTTACTCCCGATGGTTTAACTTCCCTCTTCGCTACCTCAGCTTGTTAACGAGTCACTACAAACACTACAAGTTCATCTCATTTGCCCGTAAAAATACAAAAGTCTGTGTCTAAATAATTTAACAAAATCACTCGCTGACTTGCAACTTAAGTTAAGTGCCGGTTACAAACGGTCGTCGTGCGTCACATTAAAAATTGTCATCAGCATCGTCTTAGCAGGAGAGATATCCCACTCTCATTTCCGTTTCCGGTGTAGCGGTTAGCTCGCCAGGAAAGCTAACATTCCAGCACCTAACATGTTCCCTTTTATAATCACTTTAGCTAAAGTAAACCACCAACGAGTTTCCCCTTGATAAATAGGAATATTAAAATATAACAAAATTTGAGTAACTGGCGCCAATTACCGCCAACTTGCATTTTTTTCTTGCTTGTATAGTGGAACCAAAGTGCTTAGCGTGCTAACAGTGACTTATAAACATTTAACATTCATGTAATACTTCTGTTGGAAGTTCACATATATTAATTGATTAGATTGATGTGACGTTATAGTCATAAGAACATCCTCAATTTGTTTATAATTCATTTGTCCATAGCGCTAGTGGGATGTGTCACTACTTCGCTCATTCTAGGGCCGATTTCCTTCTTGTCTTGTCATATATTTGAAGTGGGTGACGTTTACCCCCCCCCCCAAAAAAAAAAACAGAATTAAATGTGTTAAAATAAGAAATTTAATATATGTAAATACAGTTAAATAAACAAACCTTATTCCGCTCGAAGAAAATATCATTTTTGATTATATGCAACAAATAAAAAGGGCATTGACATTCGTGGCACTCTCTGTGTCTTGAACGTTGTGATATTACATTAGTTTCAGAGCTGTTGTCCTTACGCTGATAATGTCTTTGAAAGAATTTCACAATCGGTTCGTTCATTTTGATGATGTCCGCAATAGTTCAGAAACAAAAATTGTTATTTATTATAAATCTTTTTCTCAGCCCAGGATTTCGTACTCACGTATTAGATTTAAGGAATCCTTAATTGTTTTTTTCTAAATGAAATGGTACAGAAAGATTATCCAGCTGTAAGATGATCTCATCTTTTCTTTGTTTGTTTTTCTTCTTTGTGTTTTGATTAATTAACCCATAACCCCCGATATGTCTATTATGGATTATAGATTGTTATTTCGCAGTTTAGGGGGGAAAACACTCAAAAAACAATCGAACATAGAAACAACTTAAAAAAACGCGTTGGAAGTGGTAGGAACTCGTTGGAGAACTCAGTGAAGACGCGCCGGACGCATTCAGGTGACGGACAGCTTCCTGTTCTGTGGCAGGTCAAAATGTTGTCGGTGAGGTTGTTGCAGCGGCTCAGGTCTGTTTTATCTCAACATGGAAACACAAGTAAGAACAAACGGGTTGACGCCCGTGTGAACATGTGACGGTGTTTATTAGGTTATTAAATAAACCGTCGCTGTTTGTTTTGAATTTAATTGTGGTTCAGTTACTGTCGTTGCTAATGCTAACGTTAGCCAACGAGAAAATGAATATGATGTGTAAATACAATGTGTTTCTGCAGGTTTAAGAAGTTTGACTTCACACGTCGCCCAACGGAAAGATGACGTGGTGGGTAGTGTATTAGATTATAACACCGGTGACTGCAGTAATACAACAGTCACAACAGCTTTAGTTCAAAACGTAATGTTGCTCTATCATGTTTAAGATCGTGAAAATGGAGAATCCGTATAAAGAAGCACAGAAGGGATGCGTCCTCTGCAACGTCACGGTGGACTACAAAAATATCCAGGTGAGTGAGACACCATCGGCCCCTCACCCGACTTCAGGCCGTGTGTTTTAATGATGGTAAATAAAGCCTTTCGGTCCGGTTCAAGGATGAGGACCAACTTTGTGACATGGCAAGAACACGTGAAAAATATAATTCTGATGAAAAGAGTTAAAATCTGAATTAGAAACGGATCTGTTCACTTAGACAGAAAGCAGCCGTGGGCAGCTGTTTCTGGCCAAACTCCACTTTCTGTTCTGTTAGATTTTACTTCAACTGTAGATGTTGGTGGTTGAAAACAACCAGGTTTATTACGCGTCCTTCGGGTGTGGGACATTAAAATGGGTGTAAACATTTTGTTTACTAAATAATTAAGATGACGAGGGACAAGGAAATAATCAGAAGAGCCTTATATGTGTTCTGATTTGAGTTCTCAGTGGTGCCTATGTTTTGTGTGTTGCATTAAGTTGTATTTTCAGTTGTGGTGACTCATACTGTTCAGTACATGGTTATGGCCTTTAACAGGGAAATCCTCATCAACTGTTAATATGCTCATGTAACTGATCTGAGAGCAGTGAGTCATCCAGTGTGACAGAAGGTAAGAAGGAAGAAAAAAAAAGCATCAGTTTCATGGAGAAAAAAAATCCAGCCAGAAGGTTACACATCACATCTCAGCGCCACACTAGCACACACAGTAAACAGCTGTGGAACATCTGCAAGGAATCGTCAGGCGTCATCTCTGACACCACATTTGCCAATTTCCAAATTTCCAGATTTGGCTTAGCGATTCATGCCGTCGCCTGACACACTGTGTAACATGTCACCTCATCAGGTGTATTTCTCTATTGCAGCTGCTGTCCCAGTTCATCTCACCTCACACAGGCCGGATTTATGGCCGACACATCACAGGTGAGCTGCCACTCATTGCACTACACCTGAATCGGCTCCTGTCCACATCAGTTTTTGGAGAACAGATTAGGATCAGCATTCATTCACACCCTCTTTGTTCTGGTTCACAGGCTTGTGTGGGAGAAAGCAAAAGGAAGTTTCAAAAGCCATAAAGAAAGCTCACTCAATGGGTAAATATCCGCCGTTACTGCAAAGCTCCACTGGCCCAACCCACAGGCTGGAATCCATTTATAGTGCCAACTAATGGTGACAAGTGGCCACAGCAGAAAAATGCTCTTGTATCAAGCAGTTTAAGGGTTTAGAAAAAAAAAACACTAGACACTGATAAATATTAAAGTTAAAAATAATCACAGGGAAAATGTGGTTTAACTTGCAGGAGTATGAGGTCTGAGACATTTCCATGGACATTTTGTTTCTGTCCTTTAAACATCTGGTCACCACTGCCCTCTTCTGTAGGCAACAGCTAACACACCTGTCTGGGAGGGAAACCAAATGCTTGGCTCTGACCCAAACGTAATGTTAATCATCAGCTAAAGTTAGAACCGGACCAGTTGAGGTCAGCACAAAAACACCACACTAGGTTTGAGCTAGTTTAAAACCAGTCTCCATCACAGAGATGCTGACAGGTTGATGTTTACACTGTAAAATGTCAAACAATATCAAACTCAGTTTGTGTCAGTCACAGTTCTTTATAAAAGCAAAAGATGTGTAGCGATAAACTCTGAATAATCCAGTTCAGTTTGACTATTCAGAACCATTATGGATCCTGTTTTCATACATTGAACTTCACAGGTCACTTTTCTTTAGATGTTTTACCAGGAAAAAGGTAACAAACTGATTTTTCTCAGTGGCACCTGTTGCTCCAGTATGGTGTGTGGTTCTGTTGACTTATTCTGCTCAGAACTGACACACAAGAACAAGAGCGACAGACCATCAGACACTTTTCAGTCTGAATTAATTCGCTTTCTCGTTTCACCCCCAGGTTTCATGTCGGTGACCCACAAGCACCCACAGTTCATGAGGGACCCTGGTGTCTGTGGAATCAAACATCTGGATTAGTGGATCAGTGTGTGTGTCGTCTCCTGTGTATAACCCGTGTTCATTTGTGTATTAAAACCTGTCACTTCTGAGCTGTGTCATTTGTTCATTTCCTCTCCTCAAACCTGGTTTTTCTTTTCGCATTTACTACACATAACCTAAACTACACTTTTTCCAAAACTTCCAACCAACTTTAATATTTTTGAACGGTCTTTATGGTTTGGACAATCAGCACTTTTTTCCTGTTCATATCGTTAACTGTGTGTGTTGTAGACGAAAATACACTTTTTTTCATCCAGAACCGAATTACTGCAGAAGATTTGGGGGGGACTGAGCCAACATCTGGAATTCCAATGTTTTCACATCACAGACGATAAACAGACATTAAAACAAGTCTTTCTGGTTAAACCGGAGGCAAAAATTGGCATGAGACCAAAGTGACGTCTTCAGTCTCGTGACCAACCAACCGTCCAGACCCCAGAGATTCAGCTGACATATAAAACAGAAAAGCATCTGATCTTTCTTTGAGAAGGAATATTTGGCAGGTTGTTCCCCGCCGACGTTTCGTCCGGCCTCTTCCCTCAGTTTGTTCCACCAGGTTTCAGCAGGGAGAGTGGCGGCGTGTCCGACTGTCGGCGTCTGTGGAAACGTGTAGGTCCTGCTCGGCACCGCAGCAGACGCCGGGGACAGGCCGGGCGTTGAGCGTTAGAGTCTGCGAGTGGAGCAGAGGAGAGCGGGGGAATCGAGCCCTGACAGCCTCATACAGCAGCAGGTTGTTCTGTTCCACTGGGTCCACGGCAGGTTCTGCTCGAAGAGAAAACAGGCTGGTGATTTAATCCTGAACCCCACTCAGGTTTATCCACAGCTCTAGATGTGCTCTATGAAAGCACTGGATCATTATGCAAGCTTAGGGATTTCACTGGATGAGAACAAACTGACTCAGTCACAAACCATGGGGCTCTGAGGCTCTAGTTAACCATGACTTTCCTTATCAAGTAATGTGTGACTCAAAATCCAAAAACGTGACAGAAAACAGAAAAGCAGCAAGTCTTCACGTTTGAGAGATTGGGAGGCAGAAACCAGAGAATATTTGTCTTTTTTCCCTAAATTTGCTTTATATGAATGGAAAAGCTTAATTGATAATGTTATGTGAACATTGGGTCAACTAAATCGGCCCAAGAAGTGAGAACCTGACACAATAAAACACAGCCTGCCTTTTCTTGCTCCACCCTTCCTCTTCTTTCCAACTCTCCTCCTGAGAGCCGCCACTTCGGCCTTCAGCCTTTCAACCAGACGCTCGCTCTCCTCCACGTCTCTGCACGTTTTCTGTCCAACACAAACAAGAGTCATGTGGGTGTAGAGCAGCAGAGGTCCAGTAGTAACCCCCCCCCCCCGCCCCCTACTGAGCATCCTTCTGCTCCTCACCTGCAGCTCTGACTGCAGAGACTCATTCATCTTATTCACCTCATTGACTTCCCTCAACTGCCCGTTGGAGGAGAAGAATTTAGACCTGAACCGGCAGAAGACAGAGATCAAAGTCACGTGAGCAGAGGCGAGGATGAAATGTGGACGTGTCTCTGTGCGTGGGTCCTTACTCGTGTTTCCTCACGGTCAGGTTATAACCTGCTGCTGAACAGGGGGCTGACACCTTCCAGTATGGCAGCTGGTCCAGGGAACCCAGGTTGTTGACCAGCACCGGAACCTTCATGAACCGCCTTTGCGGAAGAAGCACAACATTGAACCATGTCAGAAGAGCAGAGCACACACTCCGACCTGTTCTGAGACATTAAGTGTTTAAACACGGGGGACAGGAGCTTTCAAACAGAGCGGATAAAGAAAATACCTTTGGGACCCAGGAAACTGTGATGGGCCAATTTTTACCTTTTAACTTTTTTTCGCGGAATGAACAGTTAATCCAGGAAATAATTGGCAGATGAATTTGATTAGTTAACAGCATCAAAATATACTTAATACACCAAAGGTAAAAGTCCTCTTAATGCAAAATGGCCTGTTTCATGCTGGCATATATCATATTACCGGATTATAATAACTAACGCATTAATGTGTAAAGGTGGGACTGATGACTGTTTACTGCTGTAAGGATTTCGAATTAATATGAAAACTGATGAATCGTTCCAGTCTCTTTTCTCTTTTCCGGCTTTTGAGCAGCGAAGATTTGTTGCTTGTATTGGTCATAGATTAAAAAAAAGCTGAGGGTGTGAGTTCGTGTTTGGGGCTGAAGGTTGAATCACACAAGCAGCATGAATATGAATAAATCCTTCTCAGGGTGGAAAATATCACACTTTCACTGTTTTATAGGCAAAATGATTCACTGAGAAAATAATCACCAGATTCACTGACAGTGAAAACAATGGTTAGCTACAGCCGTGTGTGTGTGTGTGTGTGTGTGTGTGTGTGTGTGTGTGTGTTCAGGTCTGAAGGAGTTAGGACTCTAACATGCAGGTTTCAGGTCGACTGTCACATGCTGTGAAACACACTGAGCCATGTGACTGTGAGTCTCCACCGCCATAATACTCACAAGCCAACCACCTTACCGCCAACATGCGGTGGCTGCGTCTAACCACCTGGCGCGGTTCTACCTGTTCTCCCTCCGTGAGCAGCCTCAGTCACCTGCAGCGGGAGATGAAGGCGGCGTACTCCGTCCGGTGAGTCGATCCCAGAGGCGTCACTGCGCTGGGCGTCAGCAGCACGAAGACCACGTGTGGGTTGGACAGAGACGCCTTCAGGTTCTCGTGGACCATCTTCTCTCTGAGCATCATCTGCTGATCTGTGTTTCTCCGCTGTCTGTACCAGCCAATCACACTCTCCTCCAGGTGCACAAAAGCAGCTTCGTCAGTGCCGAGGTTCTGAACCCCCGCAGATTCTGAGCTTCACTTTAGGTCTGGTTCAGAGTTTTTTTGTTTGTTTGGGGTTTTTTTTTTACTTACTTGCTTATTGTCAGCCAGGATTTTCTTCACTGCCTCCACATTCACGTCTCCTACACTGTTGTAAAAGCTACAAACACAGAAATGAAGACACAGTAAAGCCATAAAGGATTCCTGCTGCGATGCCCCAGACGTTTTCAGCATTAGAAGACAGATTACTCACTCGTGCAGCTTGGGGAAGGCTATGTGCTTCTGGATATCTGGTGGAGAAAAAAAAGGTTTACTCTACAACAGTGGAAAAGTATTCAGATGCTCTACTGAAGTAAAAGTTAACAGGACAACTCAAAAATACTCATGAAAGTAAAAGTCCTTCTTCAAAACTCTATGTAAGTAATGAAGCATTCATGTTGGTTAAGTTGTCATTCTGCAGTAAAAGTTTTAATATTCAAATATGTAGTATTTTGTAATCATTAAATAATGTGTTTGCAGACTCTTAATCTTTAAAGTGAACAGTCAATAACTGTCAGAGAAATTAACTTCAGTAAAAAGTACAATATTTACCTCTGACAGAATAAAGTGTAATTTAGTATAAAATGAAAACTTTACTCAAGTATAAGCACCTCCAATCTGTGCTCTTAACTACAGTAACTGAGTAAATGTACTCAGTTACAATGCGTCACTAATGTCCTGTGGCAGTGAGGACTTATCGCCGCCTGTGACCGACGAAAACTTACTGTAAATTTCCTCAATGTGAATGTTGTCAACCTGAGAGTCGCTGATGGTGACCTGCTCGTCGAACCTGAACTCTCCCAGGATCAGACCTTCCTGCAACACACACACACACACACACACAGTTTACTGCCAGACTATCATCTAAACACAATAGGATGCAGTAATAATGTGTTCATCACGTTAATCTCGTGGTTAATTTTGATTCCTTTATCTACACCTGGGTAGCTTGTGAATTTGAATGCATCATAGTTCATTTGTTGCTCATAATCGCTATTAATAATCTGAAGTTATTAAATAAACATAGTTGAGAGAAAAGATTAATATTTCCCTCCTAAATAAAAGGGAAGTAGAAGGTTAAAGTAGAACCACATGGAAACACCCACGTGAAGTACAGGTACTAGAGTAATACTTAGTTACTGTATTTGACCATAACTCAGTCCAGAGACTAATGGATAAAGAAACGAACTAAACGTGACTGAAAACTCTTAATATGTCTAAAGCTCCGACTCCAGCACTGTGTCATTCAGTTTAAACTCTGATGTATTTTACAGTGGTTCAACAACAACACGGAGGCGGTGGCGATAACTTGGCGCCACTTCTTCAAGTTGATATTTCACTCGTTAAAGAATCGTTCGTTCGATTATACATTTGCCGAATTCTCCAACACACCAAGATCACTTTAATAATGTATTCACTCATCCTTCAAAGATGATGTAGGTACGTGAGCATCACGGTCTATCCTTGAATTAGGGGGCTTTAAAAGGGAGTCTGGTGTGTCGGAACTGTCAGCGCTTAGCTTGGCTAAAAAGTTGCAGAAACTCCGTGGTGTGAGTATTAGCTTCACTTCGACGACGGACAATTGTCCACTGCTCCAAACCACAGGCTGAAACCTCCACATGTAAACTGCTAAACAAGAAGCAGTGCGGTTAAAAGTTCGGTAACGTCGGAGGCACTTCTGTCCCGTTTGCTAGCTCCCCTCAGATCAGTTGAACACGCCGAGCCGAACTCGCCACTGAAAAACCATCGATTTTAAGCGGGTTAAAAGATACGATCCTCACCACGTCTGAGTCGCTGTTAACATGCTGAAACATCAGAGAAGCTAGGACGGTGCCAGACAGGCGGACGGTCGGCTCCGCCATGCTGCTCGTTGATAGCACGGAGCGCTCGTATCAAGCGTCGGTGCGCCGCGACATAAGCGCAGCGAGTCCTGCGTCTTTCCTGCGCAGCCCGTCGCTCGGGAGCCGCGGCAGGGGCGTGTCTTCCTCTAACGGCCCCGGACTCGACCCTCCGCCGGGAGCAGGGTCGCCGCCTCCGCCGCCGCAGGACGTCTCCCCGCCGGCGCCGCAGGACGTCTCCCCGCCGCACCGTCCCGTCCACGTCCAGGTATTCGTCCGAGCGCACGGACGCGGGTTAGCGCGGTTCGTGTCACCGTTCCCCGGGTTTTCAGGGCAGAGCCGAGGGAAGTAAAAAGTCCGAGTCCGACTAACGGGAACCCGGAGCCCGCTGGCTCTTCGCCCTCGCTACATTTACTCAAGTACGTTACTAAAGTACAGTCAGAGGCGGAAGTATTATTATTATTATTATTATTATTACCATTTAACTCGTTACAATGTGTAATTTTCTATTAGACAATCATTTGTGTGAACCGAACAACTTAAAAGTACAATATTTCCATCTGAAGCGTGGTAACATGAAACAGAAATACGCATCTAAACCACACAACGCTGGAAGCTGGAGGCGAGCTGTGTTTCTGTTTCACTCAACTACATTAAGTTCATTTAGCTTTCATTAAGATTCTGTCTTAAAAACATATGATAACATTATTAACTTCAATATATCTGAGATTAAACCAGTGGTTCGCAGCCGCTTTGTTGTTTGAATGCTTCACGGAAGCAGCGTTAAAATGATTAATCGATTCATGGATCAATCGAGATTAGTCGCTCGATAGAAAATTAATCTACAGATGCTTTGATAATCGATTAATCATTTGTCATTTTTGAAGCTGGAATCCAGCTTCTCAAACGCATTTCTCCATTATACATGATAGAAAACTAAAGATAAATTTGGGTTTATAAAACAAGCAGGCTGAATTAAAAATCTTCCAGGGCTGTGGGACGTTTTGTGCAGCTTTTCTCACTTTTTTCATTTTGTAGATGAAAAAGAGTTCGTGTCCTTTGTTTCAAACGACAGACTGGGACATTCGGTTCACAGCATTACTAAACAGAGAAGTTCAGGAAATGATATAATTTTACAAGTGTCCTCTTGATCGTTTCAGCTCTATACAAAACACAGAGTAGAGCTGAGGCTGATGGGAACGTCAGATGTTTTACAGGTGTGTTCATAAACCAAAGTGGCAGGAGGATAAAAAAACAAAATTGACCTGATGATGATGATGACGAAGATGGGGGAGGATTCACATGAGCGCATATTTCAGTCTGGACCACAGTGGCGGGGCAAACACACTGACATTGTCTTCCACAGAACAACTCTGTTAATTTGGCAGAAAACCACATTGAGTCTGGTGCTGTCGGTCCCGTGCGCTGCAGATGATGACGTGACCTCGGCGTCGGAGCAGTGGCCGCCTCAGCTCGCAGCGATGGAGGACCTGTGGTGTGTGGCCGTTGGCGTGTTCCAGGTGTGGATGTTTGTGGTGGCGTTCCTTATCATGCTGCCCGCCATGTTCGGCCTCTCTCTGGGGGTCACCGGGGTCTACATCCAGATCCTAGTCAGAATCCTGGAGGTAACAGAAACAGAGCGTCTCCTTTTAGATTTTTTTCCTTTGGGGATGTCCTCAGGAGAGCTTGAGGTTGTCCGCTTCACTCCCTCTTTGCTTCATATGCGTGTACAGTTATGAAATGTGCAGCAGCAGGCATGGGGTCAGAGGTCATCTAAATATAACTTTCTTTGTAGTGGGCCACGTTACGAATCCAGAGGGGACGGCGGGAGCAGCCCAGTGTGCCCGTCCCTCTGCCCAGTGGTGAGTCGACCCATATTAACTGGGACCCTTTATTTAATATTGCCTGCAATCAGATTAAACGGTATAAACCCTTGAGCATCTTAAATTAACACTTATTACCAGACCACTTTACCAGGCTCATGTACTATAAAGCTACAGCCAGAATTAATGGAGAAACACACATGTGTGAAACAGGGTTGACTTCAGATAATCAGAAGTAAGAAAACATCAACAAAAGCTTGGTGCCTATATTACCCACAATTCACCTGAACCTCTGAGAGTAGGGGGCGAGAAGTGGGGAATTATTAGGTGCTAAGACCCCATGGACCATAAATCGTGCCTCTGTGTTTTCAGGCTGAAAAGCGTTACACAGTTCATACGTCTGTGTTTCTACGTAGTGAGTTAAATGCTCAGTTCTAAGTCAGAGCCGCATGTGAGACATCACGAGCACTTTTATACACTGTAGCCGCAGAAACTGTTTCCTTCGCGACCCTTCCCCAACGCCTGAGTCCGCCCCGCCAGGTGGCACTTTTCTTTGAGGTTCGTGAGGTTTTTCAGGCTTTGGAGGCCTCTCAGCCGTGGTCGCCGCAGCAGAAGCACAAAGTTTAACACGCTACATACCGCCGTACACGGCGGGCGGGATGTAAAGTTCCTCTACTTCTGATGCAAACTGTTTGTGGCGTCCTCCATCTCTGAGATCTGTGAGAGAGGAGAGATGACTGACACGGTTTTAGGGAAGAAACTGGTTAAATGACCCAGCATCAAACTAAATGGACATAAACAGTCGCCTCCTGTAGATTGTTTGAATATATGTCAAAGTACCAGCCATCAGCGGAACATGTCTCTGTACTGTTCAGCAGATACATGATACACTGAGAGGTGTGTGCACCATGTACCCACACTAACCAAGAGGTCAAACAGTCCGTCGATTAATCAGTCGGTCAGTAGAAAAATAATCTGCAAATGTCGTAGTAATAAAATAAACCTTAACTAACAACCAAATATTTACTGGTTCCAGCTTTACAAAGATAAAGATTTTCTGTTTTAGACATTATTTAATACCAACAGGACCCGTTAACCCGTTAACCTTTTAGCCTCCAGTCCAGCGGCCTAATAGACCTGATCAGTCTACTGGTACCGGAGAGGACTGATCTGGGATCAGTTCTGGGATCAGTACGTCTGATTGGTGATTATTTTCATCATTAACTGATTAATCACTTTGTTCTTAAAAAAATGGTAGAAAACAGTGAAAATGACCAGTAGGATTTCTCCCTGATTAACCAGTGATGAAACTCATGGTGAGTTTACTTTCCACCACAAGCTGCTGCTGTCTCTAGGTCAGCTTTTGGATCCAGGCTGAAACAGTTGTAGGACCGACATGTGTAGCAGACGGTGAGGGGGCTGGGGGGGGATGGACTTCCTGACTGACCAGGGACAGTCATGAGTGGTGTGTTGAGCTGGGAAGCAGCAGCAGCTGCCGTCTCAGAGCGCTGGGTCCTGCTGTATGAGGAATCTGTTTCAGCTGCAGGCGGAGGTCATGTGACGCTGTGTGAAGAGTGTGGGGGCTCCCCATTGGTCGGCCGCAGCCTCTGCTGTGGGGGTGCCGAGCAGCGTGAAAAACACTCGGCCCGTCTCAGGCTGATGATGCAACAGCAGGTTGCATAACTTTGTCACAACACAACACACACACACATACACACACACACACACACACACACACACACACACACACACACACACACATGCACACACTTCCCACCACCACTGCTCCGTTACTTCAGTCCACACTTCATGCCAAACTTTAATGTCCCTTTTCACATCCCTCACAATCAGCTGTAAATAGGTTCTGGTTTTATTTTGGGTGAATTCAGTAATGATGTCACCTTTGCTCTATTTCTATTTTTTCTACGTTGGGACACACATACTTTATATGTTTGCATACTTGGCAAATGAACCAGACTCTGATGTGCCAGACACACTGCAGCTTTAACCCTTTATGGCTCTTCGGTACTAAAAATAAAACTTTAAGATCAAGGTACGAAAAAATCTAAAAACAACCTTCATTTTTTTATAATTCTAGTGCAACATCCACTTTATTGTTTGTCTCAAGCCACAGACTTTCCCTTATAAAATATGTATAACAATAGTCGGTTCAAATTTTAAACAAAAAAAAACAAAACAGAATTTTTGTATCTGATCAACAGTCTGAGATCCTCAGACACTCGGTTTACTGTGACAGGAAAATCCTCACATTGTATCTTTGTATGAGAAATTACCTTAAAACAATTAATTATTGTCAAAATGTACAGTTGTTGTTAAATAATCTACTAATTTTGTCATTTGATGGAATAAAGCCTCAATAGAAAAAAATACAGGCTTAGATTTTAGTATGAATCATCATAAACCTCCGACTGATGGAGGGGAAGCATGAGACTGTCGGACAGAGTCTTTTAACCCAAGAGGAAGCTGAACTGTGCGTGAAGGGGTTAAACTTTTCCCAGAGGTCAGAGCCCTCGTGATCCTCGGGCCATTTCTGCTTAAACGTAATTCACACGGTTCCTCTGATGCAGCTTCTTTTAATCTTGTTTCAAGCTTTAGTCTGAGGTTTTTCTGTCAAATAAACAACATTTACAAACTTAGAAAAGTGAACAGCAGGGTGGACATTTAATATCCTGGCAGCAATTATATAAGTTAAAGTGAGCCAGTTATAGTGAGTCAGTTATAGTGAGTCAGAACGTGGTCCCAGAAAAAGATAAGCAGTTTCTGCTGGTGTTGCTGATTTTTTTAAACAAGACAAACATTATAAATGAAATATTTTAATTCCTTGTTTAAAATCCTCAGAGGTGAGACTTTGTAGTTGATGAGTCACACATATGAGGTTAAAAGACAAAACCTCCAGTGAAGTCGAAGGAAACAGAAGGAGACTCACCCAAGCCGGGTTTATCCACCACACAGAGTTAATATGAGTTTCTAATGGTCCCAGGACTCGCTGGGGGGCAGCACCAGTTCTGAGAGGAGGTGAAATGAACTGAACTGAAATCAGTCGGATATCAGCGAAAGGCCTATCATTAAAATTTGCTTTAAATTTGAACTTTGATTTGGTCAAAGCGACTCAGTGTCTTTTAGACTAACCTTGTTCAGTTGATGGTTTTTTTAATATTGTGCTGGTTAGTCCAACCACAAACCTGTGTTACTGCGGCAGGATGAACCACAGTTCTACCTACAATTCCACCTACAGTTCTACCTACAGTGTCACCTGCAGTCTTACCGTGGTGTGCTGTGATTGTCGTCCAGGGATCATCGAGCGAGCAGGGGGCTCGATGGAGGAGGAGATGGGACTCCTGCGGAGCTCCCGGCCCCTGGCCGGGGCAGAGTTTTCTCTGAGCGACGCCTTCTACTTCTACAAGAGGGGCTTTGAAAGCATCGTGGACGACCAGGTGACCCAGCGGTTCTCCTCCGAGGAGCTGGCCTCCTGGAACCTCCTCACTCGCACCAACCAGAACTTCCGCTACATCAGCCTCCGCCTCACCATCATCTGGGGCCTCGGTGTCTTCATACGATACTGCGTCCTCTTCCCTCTCAGGTCAGTCTTAGGCTGAGTTGCCCCCACCTCCTCATGGGAATAATCTGAAGGCGGGAGGGGGGGCGGTTGTCTGATGGGTGAAGAAGCTTGGACACAAGGTTTCATTTCTGGTTCCTTTGGCAGCACTTGTAGTCTCTAGTTGTTACAGGAGATGAGGTTTAAAACTACAGATCCTGGAGTTCATCATGTGGTTTTAATAAAGAACTCAGAGAGGAACTGGCCTTTTTCCGCCAGTCAGTGAGTCTGAGAACAGCAGGAACCAGTGACAGGAGCCAGTTACCTGGATGAGCAGGTGCCGGTGAGCAGCTCTTCATCCACCAGCTTCACTGTGGCTGCTTCTTCTTCTCCTGTAACATTTCAAACTGAACCTCTGTCCAGAAACGACCAGAATGATGCTTTAAATGCTTTTAATGTGAAGCTGCAGCAACAGGAAATGTTCAGTTTCCATTGCAGTGAATTGATGCAACAGTTTTTCCAGGATTTTCTTTACAGACACGGGTACCTGCATTAAAACATGTCTCAGGTGATCCAGTCACAGGTGGACAGCTCCAAGTACTTCCTGTGTCTAGAAAATAAAGACGAAGGAATCAAAACTGTACAGACGGGTTCTGGTTCTTGACGTGTTCCTGATGAACCGACTCCCCCAAGAGGTTCGACTCACTCGGGACATTTTCAGAGGTTGTGGACAAAAAGGAAATTTGAGAACAGGAATGAGGTCGTACATCCACCTATGCTGAGCCCATACAGTCCCTCTATGTGGCCCAGGACACGATCTGATTCCCACAGCTGAGACAATGGGGCCACACGAGGTCCAGACCACCGAAGAATGTGGTTAGAGCAATCTGATCTCACAGCTTCCTGGGTGCTTCTTGGGTGCGTTCCTACCTGTACTTAGACCTGTCCACCCCTGATCGGATCACCTGAGTTGTACGATATTTGGCCACGAGCTGCAATAAACTAAAATGGCCCTCTAACAACTTTTCCTGCAGGATCACTCTGGCCGTCATTGGCCTCTCGTGGCTTGTGATCGGGACCACGCTGGTTGGCTTTCTGCCGGAGAGCAGGTACGCCAAGGCTCCCAAACACATCTTTTACGTGGCACCTTCACGGTGATGCCCCAGTTTTTTAATGTTTACCCTGTGTGACAGTGCGAAGAACTGGCTGAGCGAGCTGGTCCATCTGACCTGCTACAGGATCTGTGCCCGAGGACTGTCAGCCACCATCCACTACCACAACAAGTCAGTCTCGGCCGCCGTCTTCCACTCTTGTTCTTTCATTTATCACGTTATTAGATCTCACACGTCATCTGACAAGCGAACTGTGGTGGAAAGTAACTGAGTGGGTTTACTGAAGTACAGTATCCTGAGGTGCTCAATTTCATGCTTTAATTTATATATCTCATACATTTCAGAGGGAAGTATTGTGCTTTTTACTTACTACTATGCTGGTGTGACAGATGTGGCTACTAGGTTTGGAAAAAACTGTGATACTTTACTTTCACAGAATACTGAGAAAAGTAGAAAATACTCCAATTTAAAAAATTGAACCTAAAATGATTTTGCAATTTTTGCTTAAAAAACACCAATTGACCGTTAAAGTAGTTACCGATTAATTTTCTGTCAGCTGAATTTGTCTCTGTCCTGGTCCTTTTACCGAAGTAAAGGACCTAGTTCCTTCCTCCCCAGCAGCTAACATACCACATGTGTTGTCCTCCTTTTCCTCCAGAGAGAATAAACCTCAGAAAGGAGGGATCTGTGTCGCCAATCACACCACACCCATCGACGTTGTGATCCTGGCCAACGACGGCTGCTATGCTATGGTGAGCGTCATCAGCTCGGCCGGTCGGCGCGTCTCGTTAAATGAGATGCTCTGACGTGGTGATGTCACCGCCCTGTGCTCCGTGTTGTCCTCAGGTGGGTCAGGTCCACGGGGGTCTGATGGGAGTCATCCAGAGGTCCATGGTGAGGTCCTGTCCCCACGTCTGGTTTGAGAGGTCAGAGATGAAAGACCGCCACGCCGTGACCAGCAGGTGGGGCTGAGTTTCATACAGCAGCACCCTCAGATTAACCAGCAAGTCTGGTCCAACCATGTCTGCAGGCAAACGTTTAACATCTGACCCAGACGGCCGCACAGGTAGCTGGGTCGCAGGAAGCTGGGCCACAGGAAGCTGGGCCACAGGTCTTGTAAAGTTATTAAAAGTGAAAGAAGCCGGTTCAACTCCACTCATTTTCTCACATTCACACAGCCGACCAATCACTGTAGGACGTGGGTGTGTCTGTAGAGAGTAAAGATGAGGAGAGAAGGATGAATTTCTGTCTCATCTGTCCCACACATCTGTCAGAGCTATTTCATGGCTGTTTTTTCTGTTAATAAGACGAAGTCGGGGGGGGGGGGTCCGATCAGTGACATGTATTGACACTAACCATAAGACAACACATACACTGCAGCCAATCATCTTCAGGTTCAACTGTGAAGCAAAATTCAGAGGAAATGAAATACACTTCATTTGTGTGTTTCATCTTTTAAATGGTTAGATAAACACTCTAAACTAAACATAACAGGGATGTGATATATGAACAGAGTAACACACAACTACAGCAGCAGCACGCTCACATCCAACAGCACTACGACAAATTAATCAGCTCTAAATTCAGTCTGCAGCGTTCTACACATCTTTAAAACAGAGCCACACCCACCCAGCACAGGATTTATGGCAGCCATATTTCATCATGTTCACCTGAAGCCAAAGAAAATAAGAGCTTTTAGAAAGACACTCTCTTTCTTGGCAGCAAATGCAGCAGTAAGATCTGCATCATTCATCCTGGGCGACACACCAACACTGTCTGGACTCGGACATAATAGACGCCGGTAGTTCATTTTCTGACCTAGAAGCCTCAGTCGGAGGGGGCGGGCAGAGGAGTTCAGATCTGGGACCGGGCCCTGGGTTTTTACCTGAGAGTGGGACAACTTAGGGTAGCTCAAGCGTAGCTCAAGCTGCTGCAGTGAACGCTGGCTGGCAAAGTGTTGTCAAACTCCTGCACGTGTGGTAAGGTAACAGGTCAGAACAGTTCCTCAGGCTCAGTCTGGACTTGGGACCTTAACCCGGAAAAGCCAGATTTTTTATTTTCATGCATACAGTGGTTGTGCATTGACAGGTCCTCCACTCACACAGCCCTGCTCAGATGCAAGAAGCGGCCCATGTTCTGGATCATGTTTTAGGGACTAGCCAAGTCCTCGTTCATTAGGTGACTGACGAAAACCTGGTTCTCTCCCTGCAGGCTAAGAGCTCACGTTGCGGCCAAGACCAAACTGCCCATTCTGATATTTCCTGAAGGTCAGCTCCCGGTGTGATGGTGATGATGATGATGATGATGATGATGATGATGATGATGATGATGATGATGATGGTTTCATGGTCAGATAACTTCTGGCTGTTTTAAGCAGGGACCTGCATCAACAACACCTCAGTCATGATGTTCAAGAAGGGAAGCTTTGAGATCGGAGGGACCATCTACCCCGTCGCAATCAAGGTAGGAGAGATTTGGGGGGGGGGGTCCGGACCAGAGGAACCATTCGTTGGTTGGTTGGTGTAACCACACAAACAGTGAAACAATAGTAATAAAGGCAAAGATTATATTGTATATTTAACAAACAAAGGATTGTGACCTCTGACCTCTATGGGGCTAAAGGTGATGCCAACACGGTCAGAGGGGGGAGAAGGTTCATGGACACCACGAACCAGTGTGGACCTCTAGCTCAAGTATCCCCAGTGGTTTATCTGTCAGTAGTAGTGAGTTGTATCTGCACTAAAATATGTACATACCCTGTCTATAGCAGTGGCCTATTATATATATCACGGGACGACAGAGACGTCCCTTAGAGTCAGTTTACATCAACAGAGTCAGTGGCAGCTAAGCAGCGGTTAAGCAAACTCTACACACCAGAGCCAGAAACTAGGAAGCAAAGTAGAAAGTAGAGCGATGCAGAGTGTCCATGCGGCGCTTGGTCATGTGACCCGGTGTTGTTCCACTAACGCCGGAGTTTAAATCCTGGCTGGTGTCGTCCAGAAAGTTCTGGTAACTGAACGTGAGCTTTGTCTGTGCCTCAGTACGACCCCCGGTTCGGCGACGCTTTCTGGAACAGTGGAAAGTACAACATGGTCAGTTACCTGCTGCGGATGATGACCAGCTGGGCCATTGTCGTCAACGTGTGGTACCTGCCCCCCATGACCATACAGGTAGGCCCCCACCTGTGGTCTTCGGGCCCCTGACCTGTTACACCTCAGACCGTCCCAGTATCAGCAGACACAGGAAGTCTCTGACTGTCTCATAAGCTTCGGTTTATTTTGGGGCTAACGGTGATTTTTATCTCTTCTTTAAAAGGACATAAAATTATAACTTAACGTTTATTGCACAGTAACTTTCAGTCACAGCCCATCTTGGTGTGGAACCTGTATTTTCACACAGTGTCATGCTCTAATGGACTCAAAGAGCCACCATGTTTTCAGCTGACTTCCTGTGAATCACCATGTTGTGGTTCAGGATAGTCTGAGGTTTGGTGTTGTGATCAAAGAAGTGAAACCAGAGCTCAAAGTGTTTGTGCAGGAAAAAAAAACATATTTGCACACATTTTTATCACTGAGTCCTTCACTACAACAGCAGCCAGCTCCATCTGCTGCTTCTTTATGGTAAATATCAGATTTACATATGTGTGCAGGGCTGTTCTCCTAATCAATGAATCTGCTGATTATTTTATCAATTAACTGATCAGCATTTGCTTTATAAACATCAGAAAACAGTGAAAAATGATCATCACAGTTTCCTAAAAGCTATGGCGGCGCCAACAAATGTCTGTGAATGATTTTAAATGAATATAAGTCCAAGAAAAAAAATAGGAATTCTTAAAGTCAAGGACCTGAAATCATCAAATGCTGAAATATTGTAAAAAGACACAGAGTCGAAAATTTGACATATTGCATGAGATGAGAAACTAAATTTGGGAAATATTGACTCTAAAAATAAGAGTATTAACTGGATCTGAAGCAAAGTGTCAGTTTCAGTGTAAAATGTAATGAAATCAGAGATGTTAATAGGCTCTGTTCTTGATTTCATTTAAACTTTTACTTTTATTCTTTTTTTTATATTTTTTTGTTTAGTATCTGTCAACATCATCGACAATCTTTTAAATCTGTTTTTAATCTATAATATATATATATATATATATATATATATATATATATATATATCACTTACATGATTAATCAGTTATCAAAGTAGTTGCAGACTAATTAATAATGGATTATTGACTAATTACCGTGGCCCTACTACAGTGTACATATATTTATTTATGTAAACACTATTCTCGATAGGACGGTGAAGATGCAGCTCAGTTTGCCAACAGAGTGAAATCTGCCATCGCTCATCAGGGAGGACTGCTGGACCTGGCCTGGTGAGGACAGAGCATCAGCCGCTAAACACTCACATCACTGCCTGACTCCTCACTCCACGTCAGAGGTCGAAAGTAACGAAGTACATTTACTCGAGTACTGCAGGTACCAGCTGAGGTACCTCTAATCAGCTGGAGTGTTCCAGCTTCACCCAGTACCAGGCGTTCATGTCAGCCAATGTGAATCAGGTTTCACCGAGGCAGCTCTCAGCCTGTGCTTCCCTGAGCTATTACTCACAGGCTTAGGGTCTAAAACAAGGAGACCAGACAGTTGCTTCTGTCCTTTAACTCCAGTTACACTTTCAATTAGCTAAAACTTAAAGATTGTATCTTTTCAAAATTAATCATTCGCTCGATGAAATGTCAAAAAATAGTGAAAAAAAATACAACTATGCAGGATCAAAAAGTCCAGAACCTCCAAATATTCGGTTTATTATTGTCAATGATGAGTATGTAACAGGACGCAACTCTAAATATTTATCTGCTGTTGACTAACTGATGAAGTGATTAAGTGACTAACGGTTTGAGCTCCGTTTTTCTCACCTCTGCTGCTGAACTCACGGTTTCCTTTCAGGGACGGGGGGCTGAAGCGAGGAAAAGTGAAGGACTCCTTTAAGGAGGAGCAGCAGAAGATGTACAGTAGCATCATCGTGGGGCAGAACGGTGGCGGCCAAACCACAGAGGAATGCTGAAGCCGGTCATCCCTCTGATCATCGCGTCCATCCACCGCCTCAAGTTCGGGGAGCTGAGCTGATCCGACCACGGAGAGACGCTGCGTTTTACTGTTTTACTTTATTACACTTAATCCAAAGTCCAACAGCAGCGCTCAGCCTCAAACCTCAGATCAGCTCTTGATTTTCATTTTCCTCTAGTCCTGTGTGTGTGTGCGTGTGTGCATGTAGGAGTGTGTTTGCGCCAGCAGGAGGCAGTGTATGACAACACATTAATAAGTGCTGATTAATCTGGTCACCTGTTACCAGATATGTCCTTGTGACAGTGCTGAAGAGACAGGAAAATGAGCTGCAACACAGAGTTTTAACCATTTCTACGAATATTTTGCATGAAGCTGATTATTTACCTGTTTGAATCCTTATTCACAGGAAGAAACAGAACTATTGATTCTGTGCATTCACTCATATCCACTCCACCTTTATTCAGCTTTTTAAGATGACTTGCTGACAGTAGATGGGACCCAGCGTACAGATGTCATCACAGTTTCCCTGATGCCATTTTAACATCTCTTTTATCTTTGTCTGATCAACAGCTCAAATCTCAGAGAAAAAAAAACAAAGCGTGAACATGTGGATTTACTGCATTTTAGCTTCAAATTCGATTCCAGTTATTAAACAGTTATTGCATTAGTTTCCGGTTAATTTCCTGTTGATCAATTATCGGATTAATAGACTAATTGTTTCAGCTCTAAGTTATGGCAAAGAGGAAAAAATGGCAAAGAAAAAGATGAAAATGATAATTAATCATAGGAGTCATTAAAAACAATCAGGTTTTATATGTCTATTATATTACATATATCATATATTTGTGGCTGTCAGAGCCAAACCTCATGTAAAATATTTTAATCATAAGATTTTTAAAAATATATTTTTAGCCTCTGACAAATGTGATTTCATATTCACACATCTCAAAAAGAGGTAAACACTCAGTGTGTGTGTGTGTGTGTGTGTGTGTGTGTATGTGTGTGAATAATTACACAATAAAGAGCAGGCATCACAACACAGTCAAACAACACTAAAGAGAAAAGACGAAAATAACAATGATAAGAAAAAGAATGATTGATAAAATGTGAAACCACGAAACTTCTGTTACACAAAAAATTTTTTTTGCTTTTACTTTTTTCTTGTGAACGACTGAAGAATTTTACTTTGTCATTTGTCTAAAAATAAAGAGAAAAGTCAAACTGGATAAACTGGGATGAGCAGCTGCTGTCCAGTGTCACTCTAAAAATATGGAGCAAAATAAAATAAATAAATACAGAGTACAATATATACTAAGTATCCCAGGTCTGGTTTAATCAGTGACCGGATGCAGTGAAGAACAGTCAGTCTTCAGCTTGTCTTCCTATAAATTCAGTTTGTTTTCTAATTTTACAGTTTTACATATTTTCAATGTATAAAATCTGAATTATAATTTTTACTCCACAGTTCAGACCTGACTGAGGAAATAACAGACCCTGTTTAATGGGAACGAGTTTATCTGACACTGTTGGTTCATAATGAACATTTCATCTTAAAATACAACAATTTAGAAATCCAGTCACTGAAGATGTCATTATTGAGTTGCAGATGTTTTCGGTTTATGTTCTTTGTGAGACTTTGAGGCCAAAATCAGAAAAATTGCATCAGGTGTTTTTATTGTAAAAATCCAAAGCCAAAGCTGGAAAAATTAAAATTATTGTTAAAAAAAAGAACATATTCATTAGTTAATTAAACTGTTTTGATTACTGATTCAACATTTGAGTCAAGTTTTACACAAAAATGTCAAGTTATTGAGTTTTAATAATAGAAATATTTTCAGCTTTTTATCACCAACAGACACTGAGAGTAACTACTGTAAATAACTACTGCAAATACAATATTATTCATAATACAAGTGATTACTATTCGCAGTATATGACACATATTCATCAGATATGTGGGTTTATGATTAAATACATGCGTTTTCTCTACATCATCTTTTAGTAACTTCCTCAAATTAAATTCTCATATTTGTATAAAAACAGAACGAATGAAAACCTTGATATTTTATAATATAAAACCCAAATAAACCTGTTTATTAATATTAATAACATCCCATTCAATTCATGGTTTAATTCTTTCTGTTTTTATTCTTTTATGATACACTGTCCACTGTGTGTGCCTCTTTTTGTCGTTTTATTTTCTTTCATAGTCATATTTCATACATGGTTTTATTTTCTGGGGGGGTTGTCTGAGTAAATCTGTGGCTTCTTGACCTTTTCTGCCAAGTTTGGGTTTTTTTCTGTTCTGACTGAATTTTGACTGTTGAGTTTCACACTGCTGAGAATCAACATCTGTAAATACTCTAAATATTCTTAGGTTATTTCTATGTTCAGACGCTTGAACACTGAACTTTATCAGCAACATTGAACCATTTTTTTTTAAATGTTCCTTTTTATTTTTGAAGTTTTTAAAATGATGAATATGACATTACTCATGAATTGTATCTCCTGTACATATTCTTATTTTTTTCTTGTTCCCTATTTGACCATCAACTCTCTTCTGGTAAATTTCCCAGTTGATCTGTGACTGTTGTTCTTCTCCTTCAGCTTCACAGTTTTCTTGTTTGTTAGAAAAATGCCTGACAGCGCCTTGATGGTGATGTTATCCAGCTGCTCTGAATGTTACATCCAAAAATATCCTTTATATAATTTTAAACATTCTATGTTTAAAGCTATGCTGTAATCCATGAGGTCAGCTGATCCATAACTGGTGCAGCACATACCACTAAAACCCTGCACTATGAGATCCTGTGAAATGATGAGCTGATTATTGAGGCTGTGTGAGAGCAGCAGCATCTTCCCTTAATCATACCCCCCCCCCCCCCCCGTGTGATGGAGGCAGTGGGTGAGGAAAGAGAAGGGGGGGGGGACTGAACGGCTGCACAGCTGAGTCGGGCCCAGACATGTTTACTGTGACGGTGCTTTAATAAAGAAAGCAGAGACTGTGAAATAGCATGGAGTTATTCTTCCACACACAGCCAGGCTTACATTTCACAGCCTCTCTGGCTCTCACGCTGCCGCCGCCGCCGCCACCAGCTCCTGCCTATAATAACAATCCCGCAACTCAAATTGCTTGAACAGAAATGTTTGTTCTCCCCTAACAAGATTGTGAATTATTAATAGGATCTAAAGCCGATTCTATAACCCGATTGCTGAGGTGGGATTCTTGGCGAGCGATGCTCCACCACACCATTTACTGTGATGTATGTGTCTGCACATCTTTATATCCAATTTAATGTGATTCAGATAGATTTCAGAGGGACATCATAAAAGGCATTGGAGTGACCCTGACTGTAGACTCCATATGACCCCCCCACCCCCCGCCCACCATGTCCCAATATGTTGATTCGATTTGCTCAATTTTACTTTTACCCTCAAGTGATCTATACAAATGCAATGCAGGTACACTAAGTAAATATGAATACATTTCCAAATTGAATCCCAGTGAATGTAGTCCACAGAGGACATCATTTTAAATCACGCTGTGCTGGGAACTGAGCTGCCCGACCACTCACGAGGGTAAATGACCGGGCCCCTCCAGGACTCGCCATTAGCTGGAGTGTAAGGCCTTTAAATACATTGTTCTGCCATCTATTCTGTGCTGCCGCTCTAATGTATGTGATGCTGAGGAGGTACAATGCAGTTTGGGGGGGGGGGTCGACATGGCTGACTGTCCCCATTCGGAGGGATTCCTGAAACCTGAAGCCTGCGGCCGGCGACGGCATGCTCAGACAACACAGCATCTCTCTGACCTGGACATGTGAAATGATTCCAATGACGACGCCTCGTCATTGTCATCAGAGCTTCCCCCTCAAGTCACTTCATTCTTCTGCCTAGATGAATCTGACCTGATGGCTGGAGGTGCTGGTCACGTCTCAGATTATGAATTTAGCTTAAAAATATAAAGCATCTCAGAGAAAGATCCAGAAACTCAGTCCAGGTCAGTGAATCAGAACTTCAGCTCCCGTTAATCATCTGACGACCTCTCAGGTTTACCTGATGGCCCTCTGGAGGGCCCTGACCTCTAGGTTGGGAACAAGTGGACTAAACCATCTGCCTGTATATAGAGTAACAGGCGGTTCATCTTGTGACATTACATAGTCAGTTGTGGTTCACAACCCTAAATCCTGTTCCCCAGCTCCTGCTGACTCTGGCTTAAGTTGGGCACAGGCTAAGAACAGGATTCACCTGCAACAGGTGATGTGTCAGACCTGTCACAAGGAATTCGTACAAATACCGGAAGGACAGAATGAAATCCCCAGTGATCATCCTGGTCGCACAGGATCCTATTTGTGCAAAGATGTTCTCTTGTTTACCACAATTTTCATTATTTGCACAAGTTATTCTCTTGTTTGTCTGAGTTGTTCACTCAAGGTGACATGAGAGAAACAAATGAATCACCTGAGACAGAAACAAAGGTCACAGGTGAAAAGGCCTGGTTTGGTCTGAGAGGTGATTTCTATGTGTGTGAGTCTCTGGTCATGCTGCAGTCACGGCCTGCACATATGTGAAGCTGTGAACAATCACAGCGCAGCCATGACCAAATGAAACCAACCACGGACCAGTCACACACAAGCACCCAACCATACAGTGGCATGGTGTCGTCGCGTGGGAGCCGAGGCCAAGAGGAAAGGATGGGTTTCCCTCCATGACTGAGTCGGTCTGACCAGAAGGGGGAAATATGAGACCGAGCCTTTTCCCATCATGCCTCTGATTTGCATACACTAATGAAACCGGCTTTAATTGGTTGGAATTGATTTTTTTCCCCGCTTTGATTGAGCTACAATTGAGTCTGAAGTTCTTCGAGTGGAGAACTGATTGATTTGTGGTTAAATTCCAGTTTATTTAGTTTAGAAAATAATTATGTTCTCATGCTGCGATTGGCCGGGTGGAGGAGAGCCCCCGACCCCCTCCTCCAATTCCCCTTCCCCCTCTTGTCCCCCGGTTTGTTAGGAGAGGAATCATTTCTGCCGTCATCTACAATCTGCCCCAAACAATCCATTGTGTTTTACTGAGTGAGAAGGCGGAGTCATATGAAAAATGTCCTGCATCGAGGTACATGAAGGTGTGAAATTGCAGACTCCTCTTTGCCCCCGGCCCTGTGCCTCAAAAAGTATTTTTGCTTTTATTGACAGAGCGGCTGAATTCCAGCCTGATGGCGGCGGTGGCGGCGGCTGCCGGTGGCCCACTGCTCCCGGCATCCTCCTCCAGCCTTGATTGCTTTTGTTTCCAGGTCACCTCCTATCTATTGCTGCAACTTTTCCAATTTCTCAGAGCTTGTTGTATGAAGACAGAAGGCACCACCGTTGCCGGCTCTCAGGAAACGTACACACGCTTCCGCGGAGACGCAGCACAAAGGAAACACGGTGAAATCTCCTCACTTACACGCTCGGCGGGCGACACAGATCCTGTCAGCGCCAACCCGGCGCAACTTCATCAAATGAATAATCAAATAAAATGTCTTAGTTCATTAATATGAAATTATCTCAGCATGAGGTTTAATTGCACTGAGCGTGTGAAAGTGTGTTTTGCCGTGAGTCTTAGCTGAGGAAGTGATGGATGATGAGGCGCCGTGATGAATGAAGAAAGCAGCGGAACTAAATTGAAAGTGTACTCATCCATTCTTCCCTCACAACTAATGATAAATTGAGCGTGTCACGTCCAACAATACATGTTGGGGTCCAAACATGGCGTCCTCCACACAGATGGAGCGAGGACAGGGCGTCCAGGAGGACGGTCCGGGACGGTCCTGGATGGGTCCAAGACGGTCCAGGAAGACGGTCCGGGAGGACGGTCTGGGAAAGTCTGGGAGGACAGTCCAGGACGGTCCAGGACGGTCCAGGGGGGACGCCTAGTCCATGTCTGTCTGCTTGGTTCGTCTTTAATTACAGACCGGCCTCTTTATTTCCTCCGTCTTTAACCAGATTCTCGGATGTTGCGCTTCAGTAGCCAGTGATTCCATCTGATGCTACTTTATGTATTTCTGCTCCAGAACATGTCAGAGGGAAATATTCCACTTCTGGGTCACACTTTACTCCAAGTCCCCAATTAATAAGAGGTATAGCAACATAAAATACCTATTATATAACTATATGTATATAAATATGTGTGTGTGTGTGTGTGTGTGTGTGTGTGTGTGTGTGTGTGTGTGTGTGTATATATATATATATATATATATATGTAGTTATATATATATATATATATATATATATATATATTTATGTAGTTATATTTAAGCAGGACATGTCTCAGTGTTTACCAGTGTTCTACCATATAGAGCATGTAGAACATGTTTTATATGCTTCCAGCTGTTCCAGCTGTTTCACTGTGTCGTGGTTCTTCCTCTGTTTATCCAGCAGCCTCCACTGATGATGTTTCCACAGGAGGAGTCAGAGTCGGGGACAGAGACATTACCAAACACTGAGACCCGATATATAAACATATTATTACATGTTTATTTTCAGATTATTAATGCTAATTAAAGTGTTTTTACTGCACTAGGCGAAGATTTTATAAACAAAACGCGATCATCGTGTTTTCTTTTGGAGAAAAGTTTGGTTGTGTTGTAAACCTGCGTATGTAGGTGTGGTTTGACTGTGTGTAAACAAATGTCAATATGTCTATATGTTTCTATATATGTTTCTATATATGGGGCTTGTGCACATGAACAACAGTGAACAACATCGGCCCCCAGCTGGTCCACTAGAGCCACTGAACACTTTGATAATTAAGACACAAGTCAAATAGTCGCCGTGGCAACATAAATTTGAACCGTTTTTTTTAAGGTTAGGTTATATTTTTAAAGAAAATCAATACAGTAAAAAGGATAAAACCCTTTCAGGTCTGAACACTGGACGATGCAGTTGGTCTTTGATTCAGGTTTATTTACATTCAAGAGTCTCTGGGGGTTTGACAGGTTCAGGATCCAGACCTCTATGCCGGGTCCAGAGCCAGGATCTGCATGTGGGTCACCTGGAGGCTTTCTGAGGCCCCGGAATGCTCCCGGATGAAGACGCTGTATCGTCCCCTGGGTGTCCTCGGATGCGCGTCTTTTCGATGGTGGTGCTGCAGCGTTCTGATGTTCGGCCTCCTGGAACCGGGGCTAGAACCAGTGGGTCCAGGTCCGACATTCAGTGTGTCTCCTCGCTAGCTGCTGACTCTCTGTCCGGTCATACTGCTGCTGTCCTGGAGCCTCACTCTTGACCCAATGGTCCGGCTCCTCCACTCTCTGGATCCAGCTTCTCCCCAACTAGACTTTAAAATCATTCATTAATGTTTTAAAGTTTTTGTAATTTCTAAAAAAAAAGTTACCTCATCTGATTTTTTGTCCTTCATGGATTCTGTATTGAATAATTTCCATCCAATGACGGATAACTTCAGTAATTTGTCCGAATAACCAGCAGGAACATGTATGAGGATCGATTTGTGGAAATTTTTTTAACTTTGCCCTGTTAAAAAACCGAAACAACTGACAGGCAGCCAAAGTTACGGACAATCAAACTCCTATTAAGACGGCATCTGGCCTGGCTCCAGCTGACAGCCTCTATTGTAAATGATGTCGCCATCTGTGAGATTACAGCAGTTGGTCTCCATCAGTCTCCACTCTGTCGTTCATATTATGCCACTACTTCTGTCGCTCCTGCAGTGGAGCACCGACTCTTCTGAGCATTATCGCTGAGCAGTGACGCTTCCTGCCAAGTTTCTGTCACTGTCCCACTGTCAGACCACGTAAAACCCGGACATGCCGCCATAACCACATTGTCTCGTTTCCTGTTCTTCTGTGTCTTCTGCTCTGTCTCAGACTTCTCGCTGTACATTTAAACCTCCATTAGTTCTGCTCGGTCGTTCTCAGCTCTCTCTCCTTGTTTTGGTGACCTTCTCACCATCACTTGCTCAGATCAGATACTTTAGCTTAGCAGTTAGCGATGGCTTCTCTCTCGTTGTCGGATGTTTTCCAGGGGACAGAGTGGATGACGCTGAGTCCCATCTAAAACCGCTGACTGAAGATGAAGGTAAATACAGTCGGGTTGTTATTCACGTCGGCAGTAATGACGCCAATCAGAGGTCACAAGAGTTAATGTGTACATACAAAAAGACAACGATGGACTGTAGTTTTCTCCGGGCCCCTGTCTAATCCGACCAGACGACCAGTGGACCAGAACCAAGATAGTCCAGACCTGAGACCGGGAGGCAGCATTCACCCACCCATAGCCTCGCAGAGAGCTGCTGGCGGCAAAGGAAACACAGGCGTTCGACCAGAGCAAAGTCAGCTCAACCTCGGTCGTCAAGACCTGGACGACCTATGGCTTCCTGCTGTTAATTAAACTAGACTTCCCCTCTGAGACACACTGACTGAGACCACGCCCCCCACCTGAATGGGGAACGTGTTTAATACGAGTGGGAAACCCAAACAAGGATTCACTGACCACTCAGCTTCTAGCTTAGCATCAGTGACAGCCCACTGCCTGGTCACACACCCCCAGCTCAGAGTCAGGAGGCAGCCCCTGAGGGTACCTGGGTCTAACATCTGCTGCATCTGCCACATCTGCCACAAATACAACATTTAAATGGGATGACTCTGGAATCAACTGGAGTCTCATTTCCCCGACTGCCGACCCGGCACCTCAGAACTGATCCTGGACCAGTCTGCCCCTAAACTTAGACCACAAACTGGTGTCAGCCCTCCATCAGACCCCCCAGTGAGACAGGGAACGACGGACCTCAAAATATCAAAGGCACAGAGCCTCTCTGGGATTACACACTGTAATCCCATTACTGTAACATGACACTATGTAATGTGATTACTGTCTAACACTGGTAATAACAGCCGGGAGGCTGCAGACCTCAGGGATAAGAATTAGAAAGTTGAAAACTGACTTCAGAGGAGCGTTGGTGAGATTTATAGATGCGGACAAAAGTTATGTTGATGTAACTTCCTGTGTTCAAAAAGTAATCTCTGTTAAACTCCGTTAAAATACCAGAGGTTTCATTTTCCTACAACAAAGGCTGTTTCCAAAAAAGGGATTAAAATTGATGTGGAAGAACCAGAGATTTTCATCTCATTCCTCCCTACATTACCCACAATACACCAGGACCAGGGACGTTTGGTGTGAAAAATTGGAAACAGAAAAATTATGAAACATGCACCAACTAAAAATAAAGAAAAAAGAAAAACTGAGGATCTAAAACAATTTAATGAGCTGGTAATATATATAAATTTAACATCAAAATAAAATCTATTTTATCAGCAGATTAGCCATAAATCATCTTGATATTTTTTATCAAGCGATCCAAGGTTAAAGACGAACCTTTACATCGATTGTTACACTTTAAAGATATTATTTTTTTGACATATTGAGTTATACTTTGAACTGGTGTGAATATGATTAGTTGCTGCGTGATAAAAGCTGAGTCTCGGGCCCGGTGTGACCAGGACACATTGTGTGTTTGTCGTCACGGAGCAGCTCCATCGGCATGTTGTGTGTTGCCAGTGTCTCGTTTCCTCGCCTCTAAACTGTGAGACACAAACTACTTTCAACGAAAATTACGCTGCTTGATTTTATGCCAAGTTCATATTTGGCAAGTCCATGTTGACTGTCATCCATCATGGCCTGCGCTGTCTGATCGGCGCCTCCGGGGGCTGAGGTTCATCGCTGCTCTTCCACCAACCACGGCGACCGAGCCCACATCTCCAATTTCATTCTCAGCCGCTGTGCAGGAAAAAAAACAGTTCAGTGGAGCAGCACGCTCTGCAACTTCTCTGCAAAATGAATACTTTTTAATTTCTCTGCCTGGGGTGGCCCCGGGCCCCAGGACAATGTTGATGGATGATGTTTTAATGCTGCTGAATGTTATTTTTACTGAACAGGGAAAACTATAAATTTTTACTTCATTGGCAATGATTGTGCCCTATGCATAAAAGCGCGGCGGCTGCGCTTTGCCCATGAATAATCGCCTCTCACAGCAGATGTTACTTTGCAGAAACCAATTCCTTGGATAAGATTTGCAGAAGATTAATTGTCTACAGCTGTTTCATGGCCCGCTGCAATCTTAATACATTTATGATAAGTTTAAAAGCTCACTGGAGGCAGCGGAGCCTCCTGAGCGAGACTGCCGAGAGAAAGGGACGCTTTATTCTTACATCTGGATTCATATCCTCTGTCAGATTCATCGTTAGCCTTTATGCAAGATGACTGAGAGGCCAGCCGTCATTACTGCACGACATGCAACAGTGTCTCCCTGCTCTTCCTTTATCCTCTCCTCAGGCCCATATTTTCATCCCTCCCGTTTTTGAGTGACTGAATTATTCAGATTTGTGCAAATGAGTTGTTTTCATTTTTCTCCCCTGGAAGTGGAAATTGAAAGTGACCCAGCGTGACCCCCATCTATTACTCAAGCTAAATTGCAGTGAATGTGCGGTCTGGATCGTTCTCGCCATGCGGGGCTTTGTTAACCGCCACGCCGTGACCCTGCCCACGTGCAGCATCTGTACCAGTTTGGAAGAATCGGCGTGTTATGACCCGCACTCTGGGCTTTTGTACAGGCCCATTTAAATATTCCCGACAGAACAAAAGCAATCATGTTGGGCAAGCGGCACCAGGTCAGGGGCCGGCGCTTGGCGGGCCGGTGCTTCCAGGTGAGTTTCTGAGGAGCCGTCGGGTGCCGAAAAGTTCCTGACACCAACGGGGAAGACGCGGGTGCTTCTGGCTCTTCATTTGCTGAGCATTTAACCCTCGGCAGCTCCTCCTCCTCCTCCTCCCCCTCCTCCTCTTTCTTGCTGCTGAGCGTTTCATCGTGGCTCAGATCATTTAGCGACGCGGCACTTTCTCTCAGGGCTGATACAGCCGCCGACAGCTCGGCCGCACCTATTATTCATTCCGGGAATCATCTCATGATTGAAAGAATCAGAGGAAACCCTGCAGCCTGTCACCTACTTCTCAGGGGCACGTTCTGAACTAATAACAGCGTTTATGATAGCGTTTATAAGCAGAATGTAAAGATGTAATAATTGGTTTATAACAGACTGGGATGTGGTTTATAAGCAGATCTAAGATACTGTCTCAGTGTTTATCAATGTTCTATATGTTCTATATGGTTCCATGGTTCCAGCTGTTTGACTGTGTCGTGGTTCGTCCTCTGTTTATCCAGCAGCCTCCACTGATGATGTTTCCACAGGAGGAGTCAGAGTCGCTGACGGAGACCTGATCACAGCTGATCAGAGTCTGTCATAAACCGTTTATTACATGTTTGTATTCTGCCCATTAATGCTAAATAAGCGACTAACTTAAAACATAGAATACTACTGTGGCTAAAATGATGGAGAATACTAGCATTTCTTGTTATTAAAAATGTATCATGTTGTAACAAAAAAACAAGTGTTTTCTTTAATGAGATTTTTTGATTTTGTGTTTGATATGTTCATTTTGTGTAATAACAGGAACTTTTAGTGTCTCTTAACAAAATGACGTGTAATATAACAAGAACAATCTCCGTTAAAAACAAAACAATTTGCTATTTAGGAATAATGACAGAAATGTTTAATAATATCCAGAAAAAACATGTTTTTATGACACTAAATCATTGTAAACTTAACCTCAGTTCAAAATCCAAAGACATGCCTTTTATTATGACATAAAGCAGAGAAAAGCAACATCTGAGAAGCCGGAGAAACTTCTCCACAACAAATCATTCATCAGAATATTGATCAGTTTTCTGTCAATTACTTCTTTGATTCAGCTGGAAATGGTTGCTCATGCTTGCTTCTCTGATTAAACATTGAAGCAAAATCCTTTTAATGTCATAAATATATATTCTTCATAAAGTATTTTTCTCATTATTTTTAATGCCAAATTATTCTGTAGAAGTAGCCACCTTGAACTCTGGGAACGTTTATGTTTTATAGACATTTAACCGATTATAACCAATTAACAATTAAGTAAATAAAAAGTTAATCAGAAGTGATAGTTCACACACACACTCTGAGGATGGAGAAAACAAATTCCAAATTTATCAAAACTGAAAGAAAAAAATGCGAATTAATGTTGAGCAGAAACCTACTCACAACCAAAACTAGCGTCCTTTGTTTTTTCTGGGTCTTTTTATTGTCACATTGGATGTGTTTATGTATTTGCAGTTTTTTTTGTTTGTTAATAAAGTCATATTATAAGACGTGTTGATTCAGCCTCCTCAATGAGCAGTGGACGGATCACACACACACGCACACACGCACGCACACACACGCACACACACACACACACACACACACACAAACACACAGAGCTCGGTGGAACAGAGCTGTGTATCGGCTGACAGGAAGTGCCCATAAATAATCCAGACTAACCACCATCAGCTCGGCCTTTACCTCATTCCCACGACACCTCAGACATTGAACATGACATAATACGCTGTAATAAAACAAAACCTTCACTTCATAAATTTGCATGATTTATATAGAGGGTATGGAATGAATTCAGCATCATAAATATGCAAAAACATGAAAGCATTGCAGCTGCATAATTTTAATTTATTCTCATATGATGCTGGGACTTAATTACTAATTGGTTTCTCTCTCAGCTTGCTGCTCATTAAGAAATTTGCATTAATGAACTGAACGTTGTGCGTTTACCTATTCATGCTGTTTTTTCTTAAATTTAGAGTGCTTACAAATAGGCTTAGAGAGTCTGGACCGTTTACATCTTACACAGTGTCATTTTTTCCACATGATGTGAGCTCTACTCAAACGGGTTGTGGGGGGGGGGGTGTTACGCCAACACTGAGGTGTAAATTTAGAGCTCCAGCAGCAGCAGAGGGGCTTTAATAGCAGGATCTCACAGTCCTCTCACATCATCCTCCCCCCAGCCTGCCTCCTCTCTCTCCTCGCACATCTCCCCAGCTTTGCACAAACAGATACCTGTCACGTATGAAGAATAGGATCGCCCTTAACAAATGCCTCATTCTCTGCGGATTATTTACTTTTAATGGGCGGGAGGGATGAGAAAAGCACTTAATATGTGCTCACACGAGGCGTGATGTATGGGGTCATCGTAACGCCGGTGGCACCGCCCCGGGTTGCTCTTTGGAAATAAATCTAGCCTCGGCTGCAGGGCTCTGCTCGCAGGTTTACTATGGTGCACACTAGGGTGGAACTGTGCTCTGTGAGACCGTCGACGTCCCACAGGAGTTTAGTGCTCTGCTTCTTTTATCGTTTAGGGATCTGGCGTGAGTTTGGTCTCTGAAGTGGGGGAGCCACAATTCTGCGTCCAACACACCGGTCGAGAAAATAACCTGGACCTGAAGGTCACTTAGCTTTTGTTGTCTCCTCAAAAACTGTCTTGGATCAAACAGACATGTCACCAAAAGACGCTTGGTCCGGTTCTTGGTGCCCCGCTGCTCTTTAGGGTCTGTCAACATATTTTTGATGATGTTCAGGTTGGGGTGGGGGGGGGGGGGTCATGGCAGAACCTTCATCTTGCTCGCCATGAGGTTGTCTACTTTGGATTCTGAGCTGTGTTTAGGATCATTTTCCTGTTGCAGAAGCCTCCTCTCTTTGTTCGCAGCCTTTTTACTGATGCTGTGATGTTTGCTTCCAGAGTTTTCTGCTCTTTAATCGAATCCATTCTTCTCTCTACCAGTGAAATGTTCCCTGGCTGCAGCACAAGTTTTACCTTCATCAGTCCACAGGACTCATCAGGCTTCTTTAGATTTTCCTCTTTAAACTTTTACCACTGAATGTTGTGGTGATGAAGCAGGAAAAGTTTTTTCTGATGAATCCTCCTGAAGGTCTTTTACAGTCAGACAGGTTCTGATTTGGCTTTGTAACGATCCAATGATCAGTTCTCTCTGAAGGTTTCTTTGGTTCCAGACCTGAACTGGACCTCCACTGTTCCTGGAAACTACAAACTGAGGAAACGCCTGGAAACACTTTGCTACTTCTTACAGCCTCCTCCTGCTTTGTTGGCATCAGTTATTTTAGTTTTCAGTGACATTAGCATTGCTGGGCCTTTTCCTAAAGACAATGAGCCTATTAAGGTCTGAGACCCCATTAAAGGTTCTGACAGCTCAAACCTCTTGGTGCCCAATTGTTTGTCTGTAGATACTTTTTTAACCCTAAACTCGTACAAAACAAAAATAAAACACTAATCTGACTTAATGTTGTAAAGAATGTTTGATCTGTAACTTTACGACTTTTGGAGACCAGTTCATCCTCTACACGCCTAAATGGGGGCCCAAGCTTTTTCATGCCACTGTACCTGGAGGAGGCCACAAGGCTTGAAATGGTGCTGCAGGTGTTATTAATATTCATGATCAATCATCAGCAATGAGGCACCAAAGAGCCACTATGGTTCTATGTTTTATGATGGTTATTAATGACGACCCAAGCGCTTACTTCTCCCACTCATACAGCTCTGAACTCTTAATGATCAAAAGTATTAATTCCCACAGTATTCCATTATTAATATCCTGGATGGAGATAAAAAGTAATATAAATGTAAGGCCAACATAAAGACAGAGTCATTATTTAAGTCCTGTCATCGTTTGTCTTATTTAAATACCACAGTGATAAGGCTTTATTTTAATTTAAATAAAGACATTAATTTCTTTAATGCTGAGTAATCAAAGCAATATTTTGCACTTTAACTGAAAACCTTGTTAGATTGATCATAAATCTTTTCAGGAATTACCGGTTATGGATCTGCCTTGATTACAGTCATGTTATCTGTCTTTACTTGTGTTGTCAGAGCAGAAAAATGGAGCAGAGCACCATCGTGAATAAAGACGTGATGCACCGATTTCCTTAAGTGTCTTTACGACATGCAGTGTGTGTGAGGTCAGATTTAAATTAAATTTGTCTGTCAGGTCCTGAAGCTCTTAAGGAAAATAAACTGAGGCCGACTGATTATTTTTTTATTTACCTTCACACAGTGAGAGAAATTCTGTCCATCTCTGAATCTGGTATCTGTGCCAGATCATTTTGTCAGACAAAAAATAACGTCCTTGCTATTTCATATTTATTTCTTGCTCTTAACCTTTAAAGAAACTCGATAAATTCAACTGAAATGGGTTTTAAAACATTTTTTCATGATAATGTAAAATTTAAAGCTTTTTTTTCCTATAATACTTTAAAACTGTGAAAAAATAGCTTTTGGATTTTTTATTTATTTATTCATTTTAAAAATAAAAGTCAAATAACAAACACCAACTCCCACAAGATTTACGTATAAATAACAGATAAAAACATACTTAAAATTAGAGGCCATGAACATGAAAATTGAAACAGAAAAATACATAAAAGGAACAGAGCAAAAATAAAATTGTACTTTTGTACATCAGGTAAAATGTTCTTGGAGTAAATTTTACTGCATCTCATTTTTAAAGGGGGAAGAAGAGGAGTAAAAATGATATATTGTGATAATAATGATATATGATGAAACCATTACATTTGAGAACATCTTTATGCGACCAGGACAAACCTTTGTAATTTAATTCATATTTGCTGTTCCCAGGTGAGAACTGCACCAAACGCAACCAATAAATTTCAGTCAGGCTCTTTGCAGCCTGAGCACACAACTGATAATTACTGATGAGTACTGATGGTACTGATGAGTTGGATTGGGTTATACAGGGAGATGTTTCTTTTACTTAACCTGCCCTCATTGACAAAATAATAGAAACACCTGGACAGCACAGAAGGTGTCCATAGACTGGGTCAGTGAGTTTAAACATCTAGAACATAAGTAGACGAGCTGCGGTTGTGGCCATGTTTCAAAGTGAAATCATGTTAATTCCATCTAATTAATGTATGAAAGTTAGAAATGTGACTTGTTTTACACACAACTCGATTCTCCATATCCTCTGAAAAGGGGCACCTAGTTCAGTACTAACAATGTTATGATGCTTCGGTTCTAAAACAACATTGCACTGGGTTTCAACCCCAACCCCCCAAATTTGACCGGAATGTCTAGTTCGACAGGCTTGGTCTCTAACTGGTGGCAGCTGGTCCATCTTTGGTCTTGAGCTGACAACCAGTATTGTCTACCATCTTTACCTATCCGATATGAAATAGTAGAAACATACTGACATACAGGTGCACATGGTGCAACAATGAACAAGCTCCTTTCTCACCATGTCTTCCAATTGGCGACTCTCTACTAAGGAAAGCAGCAAATGTTTGTCTGAAAAGTCACTAGTTGTTGCTAGTTTCTTTCTGTGGGGTCTGGAAAGTCAGTGCCTGCTAACGACCCTGAAGACGTAACAGAAACTGTTTTTCGCCTTTTTTTTAAGAGCAACGGCCAATGGTTCAACTCCAACATTTACTCAGTCACTCACACACTACAGAGATTACAGATTTTTAGAAATACTCCAAAACGTGCAAGTACACACACACACACACACAAAAACTGTTCTTGTTACAGTAACAAGAGGGAATGTAACTCGTTGCCTCTCCTCCCGGTTTCCACCCAACACTCCCAGAGAGGAGAAAATGAGATGATACCTGTGGCTTTTTGGCTGACTGCTCCTCAGCTTCTCTGTTTACTGAGGCTGCAGTAAACAGTGTTTCATCAGAGAGGAGATGGAGGCGGCAGCACTTGTTGACGGAGAGGGTGGGGGATGAATCACTAGATTATGTGGTGGGGGCCGTGCACTCGGAAAATGAGAAGAGAGGCCTCAGCCAACACACACCCTACTGCCTGCTGATCATCCTTTTAATAACCTGTAATATTGTGGCAGGAGATTTCTGCCAGGCTGAATCTGATTGATGGGCTCTCCAGTGAGACATTACAAGTGCAAGGTAGATTGACCAAACAACTAAACATACAAATTATTAAAAAAGGAGGGGTTACCCTCTGGACCCTGGGAGGAAAGTGAATAACCTTTAGTTAAGATGATACCATTTTCCAAGTGCAATTTATAGTCTATTGACTGGAGAAACTGTCTTTTCAGATATGCGGAAATTGTCTTACATTGCAGATGAGATCTGTCGCTTGACACCGGATTTGAGGGCCAGGGCGACGGCAAATATCACATTAGCTGCTCGGGAGCTGGAGAGATGATATCAGACTGTGTTTCAGCTCTGGACAAACACAGCCACATATCAACCCCCCCCCCCGCCACCCGTCACCACCCGTCACCACCCGTCACCACCCTTCACCACAGGCACACATACAGAAAGCTCAGCCCAGCGTATCCCCAGCACCTCCCAGCGTACCTCCAGTGCCACTGTAGAGAGGACAGGTATGGTGGTTGGGGGGGTCCACACATCTGACTTTCAGGAGACCAGATTTTAAGGTCTGCAGTTATTTTACACCTTTTTTTTATTAACAGGAACTAAGAGCTGACCCTAACTGAACCTTGAACGAACCTTGATCAAACATTGCCCATATGTTATCTGCAGTAACTGCATGTTTTCATAAGTTATCATGTTCTTTCTACAACTTGCTGGTAAAAGTAATTGCTCCTGTTCAAGTTTCATGTAAAGTTATCTTATTCATGCAAAATTATTATGTAAATAGATTCTAATATATATCAATATACATGATTAAATTAAAATAATAGTTAACACAACTTATTGTTTTGTTGATCATTTTGTGCTCTCATGTTATTAAATTGTTCACACTATTTATCTGGTTCACCTCTTGTTTGCACACATTAATATTTTGTTCACATAAATAATACCTTGTGTTCTTACCGTATCTTGTTCACACAGATTAACATCTTGTGTACACAAGTTATCATCTTGTTTGAACATTGTTATTATTTTTGTTTGCAAAAGATCTGTAACATCTTTGCACAAGATCCAGATCAAGCTCTCTCAAATTAATATTGGTTTTTATAATCATCCTCCATCATCTTGTTCAAGATCCAAACCTTTTGAAAACAAGATGATGTGCAAAACAAGAACCTTGTTTGTACACATGAATATTATGTGCTAACAAAGTATTATCTGGTTCACATAAGTTATGATCTTGTTTTTACTTTGTTGGCAGAAGATCCTCACACTATATGTGCAAATAATATCCTGAACGCAAAAATTTTTATCTAGTGTAGATATTTCAGAATTTTTAAAAATCTGATATTGGACGTAATTTGGGGCTTCGTATGATTGTCCAGTGTTGGTTGGCTTACACACACACACACACAGACACACACACACACACACACACACACACACACAAACAACCACTTCTTCCTAGTCCGACAATCCCTCTGATTAATAGAAGAAACCAGGCTTTTTGTAAGACAGTTAACACTCAAGTGGCGTTTCTCATTAGCCCTCAGCCTGGGACGTTTTGACAGCGAGGGATCCTTCACTTGCCACTCAGGTCTATCAATGTCAGCAGCAGGGCTCAGCCACACACCCATATATTTGGATTAAACAGTCAGAGTCATTACAGCGAATGTTATTGACCTTTTAAGATACAACTTTAATAGCTTTTCTCTCCCCTCTCTGTCTGTCTCAGGGTGAAACATGAGAGGCTGCCGTGCTGATGAAGTCCCCCTCAGGGTTTGCCTGGAATTGGAATCAAATACTTTAGATCCCCTCTTCCTCGTAGGTAATGCCGCCGGCTTTGTGGCAGAGAAAGGAGAAATTAAAGGAAAAGCACACAATGAGAATGAGGAGCAGGCGATAAGGATTACGAGACAGGACACTCATTTTCCAGTGGCCAGCCAAGCTAGACAAAGCCTGAGTGTGGGACTAAGACCACACCGGCCCAGGCTTTAAGCTGCAGCATCGGTTTTCCTCCGGCAACAAGGGGGGGTGTGGAATGGTAAATGGGCAATAACAAGTAAATAAAAAATACATTGTGGAACAAATATTCATGAAATTAAATCCAGAAAGAAATCATTCAATGACCCAGAAAAATTTGAAAATTGTGAATAAATGAATGAATATGAATAATAAATAAAAACTGATCCAAAATGTTGTTATATTTGTTATGTGTTTTAAGTTCTGAGGGTTGTTTTTCTGGTGAGACATTAACAGTTTGTGTTCTGACTAAGTGGTGAATCAGACAAAATAATGGCTCCGATGTTTTATGGGAGTCGGGCCAAGTGAAGCAATTTACCAAGGTCAAACTCCCAGAAATGCAAATTCACTCTATTATGCTCTTATAGTTTAAACAGTTTGTCTGATGGATGTCTTTAGACCAGATTAACCAGCTAACATGCCACTGCTAATGCCGGTTCTTCACTTTATTTCTGAGTTTTATGCCAAAGTCAAAGTCCAGGTAACAGGAGCTAACTGGCTAAATTTAACGGCAGTTGTCAAAAGGACCTGAAGGGATTTGACTGGTTGATTCATGTCATATCAAGGAAACAGTGACGCCACATTTTAAATCATAGACCATTGATCTAATTTTCCCCCTAATCAATTACTCTGGTAACTATTTTCTGGATGAATCATTTAACCATTTAGTCAATAAAGTATCTGATAATAATGATAAAAAAAGCCTGTTATATTTCATCAACTGTCCAAAACCCAAGGAAAAAAAGCAGAAATCCTCCATTGTAGACGGTTCAACAGCAAATGTTGTTCCCGAGAAAATCACCAAAACTATCACTTGATTATCAGAATAGATGCAGATTAGTTTCCTGTCAATTGACTGAGTGTTGCAGCTTTTCTCAATTTCTCACTAATATATAACTTAAGAAATATTTTTAGGGGTAGGACTTTTACTTGAAATGGAGTATTTAGATTTTATTTTTATTTTAGAGTATTTTGATATTAATTTTTTATTATTTCATAGTACTTTTATCTAAGTGAAGGGTCTGAAAACTTGCTTCACCACCGATGAACTCCAATAAAACTATCAAAAAATGAGAATAAGAATAAAATGTACAAATTCTTCCCCTTTTCTTTAGCCAGTTTTTTCACTGTCTGCAGTGTGTGTTTGTGTATGTGTGTGTGTGTGTGTGTGTGTGTGTGTCTGTATGTGTGTGAATGTGTGTATGTGTGTGAGTGTGGGTGAGTGTGTGTGTGTTTGTGTGTGTTTAATGTTTTAATCAACTGCCAGATGGGCCGAGGACAATTTTCTATCAATAAAGTTGTACTCTATTACACTCTATGAAAATAAGAATGATTGAATAGCATTTGATTAGAGTGAACTGAGTTTTAATTTCTTATTAAGCTATTTAACTTAGTTCATTAGTATATTTGACACTGTGTCTTCATACAGTTTTATTATATTTCTTATTTATGTGTTCGATATTGGCCGTCTCTGAGCTCCACACTGGAAGAAGGTAAAATCTGAGGCAGTAAAAGTGTTGACGCGATGAAACATCTCAGGTGATTTACTCTCCCTGTGTCTCCCCAGGTGTGCTTGTGTGCGGGGGTGTGAGGTTAATATCCTGCCCTGTCTCAGCTCCTATTTATCATCGCAGGTGTGTTTAAATGCCACAGTATGTGATGGAGGATGAGTCATATATATTGACAATAGCCATTTGTAAATCACAGCACAGGGTCACAGTATAATCTTTTCTCTCACTTTATATAAGAGGAAGATAATGTGATAGAACTTTTCTAAACTCGTACCCTTCTATCGCCAGCAGCCAACACCCCCCCCCCACCACCTCGCTCTCTCACCTGTCCAAATCAGTCTTATTGTTTTTGTGCTGGTGCCTGCACCCCCCCCCCCACCCCCACCCACAGCCATCGGAGCCATGTCCTGTTATTCACTGTCTGCAGCCATCAGCCTTTTCCAATCTCACCATCAGGGAAGTCACAGCTCTTTGTACAAGTGCCTTCAGTAATTGAATTTGTTGCAGAAATAGCAGCCTGGAAAATTTCATTTTCGCTCCCAGAGGATGTGTGTATGTGTGTATGTGTGTGTGTGAGAGAGAGAGAGAGAGAGAGTGTGTGTGTGTGTGTGTGTGTGTGAGAGAGAGAGAGTGTGTGTGTGTGTGTGTGTGTGTGTGTGTGTGTGTGTGTGTGTGAGTGTGTGTTTTGGATGCACAAGCAGCCCAGGCACATCTCCTCCTTCCTAACTGATCTATTCTCTCTTCCATTTCCCAGTCCCGATGCTTTCCCACAGACACCCGTTCCACTCCATTTTGGACTCAACTGCCCTCTTAACCCCCCCCCCCCCCCCCCCATGCGCCTCCGTTCTCTCAACCAGCCACACTGCCAAACAAAAATATAAATCCTGATTATTTATCTTCAAGACAATGACACATTGTGATCTTAATACTATTGAAAATGCTGATTTAAAAATAAAATTGTCACAAAAAATATTATTATTAGAAAAATTTTTTGCACAGAAATCTAAATATTTTTGATTTTGAGCTGAATTGTGAGAACAAGTTAAAGATAAAAAATTAAGGGGGTCAGGGCATCGTTTATCTCATCTGATGCTGTGATTTTCTGATTAAACTAAAATAATAGAAATTTGCTTTAAAAGAAACAAAAATTTAAATTACACCATGTGTGATGTAAAATCCGCCGCTGTAGTTGAGTGATCGTTGTAAACATTCACCAACAGCTCGCCTGCCAACCTGTTTCACATTTGGGGTAAGCATCTAAGATGTATCCTAGTAAAACACTGGCTGTTTAATGCTGTTTTTCCCTGTAGGTTCATGTTCCAAGGAGGAACAGATGATCGCGGGAACCAAACGGTGATGTCACAGCATCAGTCACAGGATGCGTTTCACAGCGTTCTCAGTCATTTTACTGTGTTTTATCACTGAAGGTTGTGTTTCAGGGAAGACTGATGAATATAACAACACAGCATCAACAGCATCACACGTCCCTACTGCATCACTTTGAAAGGGAGCCCATGGACGGGCCCTGTCAGGCCCCTGCAGTCACTCTGCCTCCACCTGTATCCCCCCCTCCGTGCTCCTTGATACCTCCTCGCCAAAACACTGACCACACTGATTTCTGTCAGAATAACTGGCAGGCACAGACACGGGGGGGGGGGGGGTCTAGGGCATTGGGGGTTGGGGGTGAGGGCTTGAGGGCTTGTCACAGTGGCAATTTTCTCCTAAATACCTTCCACAAATAATGGTTTTCAGAATGAGCATTAACAGGGTTGATTACACGAAATGGCCCTTTTAATTTACAGCGGGCTCCTATTGATCACAGGAGTGCAGATTAAAGCGTTCAATGAAGCCAGTGATGAGGTATTAACCAGCCGGAGGCCCCCAGGGGCCTGAGGGGATCGGGGGAGGCTGGCTGGGGCTCTGCCTGTGTACAGTTATTCCCCTGTAATGAAGTGCCTCTATGCAGCGGCATGGAGCCCCGGCAGGAAAAATAGATTGAAGATGATGAGCTCTTCAAAGTCATTTCTTGCTCTCTCATTCCACCTCATGCCCGGTGTCTCCCGTCCCGGCGTGCCCGCTCCCGAAAATGCCTCGGATTTACTTAGCCGGCTGGACCGATGCAATTTTTATGACCTTATTGCTTTTTTACCATGGTAATAGTTTAGAATCAATTTATCAATCTGCTGGAGCCATCAGGCATGTTGCCCTCAAAGATCAAGTCCAGGTCATTCCATCATTGCACTCCGGTGCACTGAGATGGAAAGGCAGGAGGAAAAAAATGCCCCCCCACGCCCCTCCCCACGTACCCCATCGCTGCCACCAGCCATATGAGAATGCTCCTCAAACAGCTTAGCAAACATGCTCTCACCAGTTTAACCCCTCATCCCCCCCCCCCATCACGCTGTCTTTAAAGCAGAGAGCAGGGATTTCTTATTATCTATTGCCTCGTGATGGAGACTTGGAGAGGGGGATAGAAAGGCACCGCCACAATAAGAGCCTCTCCAGTCTCAAAAGTGTGTGTGTGTGTGCGTGTGTGTGTGTGTCAAAAAGAGCAGCTCTCTTAATTCTGCTTTGGCATCAGTGTGCTCTCCTGATCCAACGCTGCCAGTTTAAACACGCCCACATAAATCTGGAGAAATGCTCGCCCTAGTTTGTCTCATTTCTTCTGCATTGAATTAACTCATTTTCAAATCAATAACAGATTGAAGAGGACAATTTATTCTTGTTATTAATACGTTTAAATGAACATTACGGCTCCACTGTCCTTTGTGTGGCTTCAGAAAATGTCAATTAATGTTCCATATCCCGGCTGAGATCAGGCCTGAGAGCTTTCATTCAATTAGGCTGAATTATCTGAGGCTCTGTCTACTGTACGCCACATAATGCTGAAGCAGTAATGTGATAATGGCAGCAAGGCTTTGTTTCACAGGACTGCTCAGCTGCAGAGACCCCCCCCCGGGTCACGGCCCAATGGGAAAGATATTTCCAGATTAGATTTTTGAAATCAGCATTTTGGGACGATCCTGAGGCCTCGTCTTGACTTCAACTTTGGACGTGGATTCACAAAAAAACGAACACGGGAGGAGTGTGAAGGTCACAACAAGCCTTTTTAAAACTCCTGGTCATGTGTCAAAATATGATGAATATCGGACTGTTGCTGGGGGGGGTTGTGGCTCTGTAGATATAACCAGGGGTTGACTAGAACTCCCATTGGAATGTAGAATACTCAGGTTTGGGGGGGGGCTTTTCTCTGGGTATGTTGCAGTTAATATTGTGAGTTTAATTCTAAAGTCATTTTGTCCACATTTCACAGACATAAACCAAAGTGTTGGTCACATTTAAATGTGACCAAATGTCGGTGCTAGAGTAAAAGTCCAAGTTATTCCAGTCCATCCTCTGGGGACCAGGAACATCTGAACCACATTCCATCACAGTCCAACTAGCAGCTGCTGAGGCGTCTCAGTCTGGACCAGACTTTAGCATCATGCGCCTTGCTGCTAATGTGGCTAAAAAAAATTAAAAATCAGATGGAAAAATCTTTATGATGATCAGAATTCTAAGATCAAAGACTCAGCTCACTACAGTTTAACATGTAGCTCTGTCTTCTGGACACATGTGAACAGAAACCCGACTGAAAACCAGCTCAGACTAATCTGCTTCTGTGACGAGTTGGACTCTAACTGACTCAATCTGCTGCCCCCTGGTGGCCGTCAGACTCTAAGCAGCTGTTTGGTCTCTGCATGGTTCCCCCCAGGTCGGGCCGACCCCTGAATAGTTCCACTCCAGTTGCAGAGACAGAAGAGAAAAACCAGCAGCCCCCTGTGGTGGTGGTGGTGGGGGGGGGGCAGCTGCAGCCACAGATCCCTTATTAAATTACTTTAAGCTTTATGTCATGATCAATAGCAATGTGTTTATTTTGCTGCATAGTGTTATTCATTAGAGGTTCCCAGAACCTTAAAGAAGCTCGTTACAGTGAGCGTGTGTGTGTTTTTTGTGTGTGTGTGTGGGGGGGGGGGTAACAGACGTAGAGTCATCCTCTCTGTGCCGGAGCAGAAAGGAGGGGGCAGGAAGGGAAATGTCTCTCAGGACACTGGATACAGTGCATCGGTTATAGTCAGTGGTGGAAAGTAATTAAGTACATTTACTCAAGTACAGTTTTGAGTTACTTGTAAGTTTCTGCCACCTTCTACTTCTACTCCACATTTCATGGGAAATATTCGACTTTTTACTGCACCACATTTTTCTGATTCAGATTAATCATATAATTAGCAACTAAATCATGATGGTATTAATATGAAGTCATTATATTCAGCTCCACCATCAGCAGGTGCAACATTAATGCATCAACAATTACAATCCAGTTTAATCCATTTTTTGGTATTCCTGCCCTGTGGTGTTTCTTTAAGCCGACACTGAACTTTGGTACCGGATGTGGCCCGGGCGCTGCCGAACCGTCCCATCAGAACCGGACCAGGCTATTTGCTCACACTGACCTTGTGCAGCTGAGCACCTGCTGTTTGACATGGACCCAGAAGAGGTGCGGTACCAAAGGTAGCCACATACGATCCTCATTACACAGCTGAATTCATCTGCCTCCTGTTCCACCGGCTGGATGTGTCTTCCCTATTCATTCCCTCCTAATCTATTGAAATACTATGCAACATGTTTAAGTAATAGATGAGACGATCAGAGTGGGGGCTTATGATTGATTATTTGATGACACTCTGGTATTTTTTAACTCATCCTTTCCCTGTGTGTGTGTGTGAGGCCCTGTGGGTATTGAACATGGAGAACATTAATGGGTTCATGAGGCTATATGTGATGAATATTTAAGATGGAACTTACATGTAACTGTGTCAAGGGCACAGACTAAATGATCCGTTTACATTGGTCGCAGGTTTGACGACGAGTCCATAAACAAAATCCTTTTCTCTTTTTTAAGGTGATTGTTTGTTTCTTTAGCTGTCAATCACTCACAGTAAATATCATGAATATTACATCATCATCGAGGGGCTGGAGCAACACTTTGTGTGGTCACAAGACGATTCACAGGAGCCATAGAAAATAAATTTTAAAAGTCTGTACACACAGTTATGATTCATTTTTTCATACTTTTTCTAGTGGCTGACTGAAGGATCTGATCCTTCAGGCCCAAAAAAAACAAAGTAAGAAGCAAATATCACACTGGTTGAACTGGTAACAACCAGAGAAGAAGCTGTGGGAACACTGGTATAAAGAAGCCCTGAATGTAAAAAATTCATCAACTATTTTAACTTTTCCTATGAGGCATCATAACTGGTGTATAACCAGTATATAACTAAATGGAATACACTGTATAATATATCAATTTTATTTACTGGTCCTAAGACATAAGGCAAATGGGGCTAAAGAGGCTGCAACATTTTAAAAGACTGAAAATAGAAAATTAAAAAACAATTTAAATACAGAAATAAAGTGAAATCTATATGTATTTGCTTTTTTATCATGTCATAATTCAATGAAAAAGCACATAAAACCACACTGAGGACAGTTTTATGTTTTCAATTACATAAAAATGGAAGAAACAAACAATAATCGATAGAGTTAAATATGCAGTTAAAGTGGAGACGACGTCTCACAGTGGTTTTTCTACACAAGGGTCAGTTCTAAAAGCTGCTCACACAAGCAACGGAGCAGCTCATGTGTAAAGCCGAAGTTAAAAACAACCACTGCTCCTTCCGCTGAACCAACGCACTGAAAAACACCATCACTCTCTGTTCAAACTGACCACAAATCAGCTCCACACTAAAACCATAACCTGTGATAAAGAGTCGCTGCTCGACATGGCTTTGTTTCAAGGGTTCATGAGGCAAAAAGGTCGCAAACCACCACTGCGCCGTCCTTTAATCGAATGCCACTGCAGTAAATGGGGAATAATGAAAGGATGAGGTCTTTGGGATTACAACAGCCAATCAGGAGTCGGCGTCCAGAGTCCTCCGGCTGCCCTGACCTACAAGATTCCCAGAAAGAGGCTCTGTCTTCTGGCCAATATTGGACTAATCCCCCCTCTATCTCCCTGCTCCTGGAGGTCAGCCTTAAAAAAAGCATTAAGCAAATAGCTAATGGAATTAAGGCTATAATAATATAGGGATATAGTGAGACAATTCTATTAACAAGATATAAATCATGTTGAGTGTGAGGTAAGTGTTTTTTAATTGATTGATGGAAACGGCGATCCATAGGTTTTCTGGAGACTAACAGCCATTTACCGTCTCCTGCAGAGTAAAAGAGGCAAAAAGGGAGAGATAAGAAAATTACGCTGGGCTGAGGAATAAATTATTCAGAAAAGATAATCATTTTGTGCTGACATTACTAATGTGAAGAAGCATTTAATCTCCCTCCCGTGGGACGGGGGACCCGGGTGAAGGTTTTTATAAAGATTAAAACTGCAGCCAGAACGCCACGCTCTTATTACCGACACTGCTGTCCTCTAATCAAGGGGAGGGGGTGAGGGGGTGAGGGGTGAGAGAGGGCGGGCTGGGGGGGTGGGTCTGCACTGGATTCTGGGAGAGTAGAAACACAGTCACATGTTGTGCAGTGTGTGCAAATACACATCAAAATACACACATCCTCCCGTACATTTACTGTACGAGCATCAACGTAAAGGCAGAATATATTTTATGTTGATTCATGTTCTATATCAGTTATAAATAACTGACTGTCCAGTCAACATAAAGGAAACTTACACTCAAAGACACCAGATTTCATCTGCTTCCCTTTTTAAACTTATATGCGGAGATGAAAATTCTAGCGAGTGAAGTTAAAGGAAGAAACTGAATGAAAACCAGAGGTAGTCGTTCATGTTAGTTACTGGTTTAATTAGCAGATACAGATGTGTCATAACCTGAAGTGAAAAACAGCATAAAGTGTCAGTCAGGTGTTGAGCTGCCATCAGCCCCCCCGTGGCTCTCCAAGTCTCTGGACTCTACTGTAAGATCAACATCAACTTCCACAAGATGTTGCCTCATTTACTGTTGTGACGGTGGAGGAGACACTGTCCATCTGAGAGGAAACTCCTTACATTTTACCACCACCGAGTCAAAATGAGCAGAAGAGAAACTGAATCAATGCTACAGAGGAACAAGCCTCATACAGACTGAGGTTCTCATGCAGGAACCTGTCGAAGGTTCTGCGGCCGAGGTGTGAAACTAAAGGGGAAGAAACTTTTACTGTTGGAGCTCGACAGCTTTGGAACGATGTGTCCAATGAAGTCAGGATTCAGCCCTCATTCTGTACGTCTTCAGTCCACAGTCCACGTTCAAACGTTCAAAGGTTCACGGTCCACCCAGACCACCTCTGACCTTCGAGCTGCCGGCAGCACATGAACGCCGTGTCTCTAATCTGGGCAATACTTGTGTAACTGTGGATTTTCTAGGACACTGGTTTTTTGTAATTTTCCACCTGATGAACGTAAGTCCGACATCAGGACTCAGGGTTAAATGCAGATGTACTGTGCAGGTCTCAGTCCCTTTCGCTCCGAGCGCTTCATGTCCGCAGATGAATTAAAGCTCGGAAACATCATAGCAGAGTGAGACGGGGGAGATAAAGAGCCGAGAGCCGCCCTCTGAGAGTTACGGCAGAGATGACAAACGGGCGGTTGAGCAGGAAGTTAACCAGAGCGTGATGGCCGGCCAGCGGCCGGCCAGCGTTATCTCCCCCTCATGTTTATTACAGCCGGCCCTCTTGTTGGGCCCCGGAGCTGCACTGACAGTGATGGACAGCTCCTATTAAGGCCCCCGGTGCCCAGCAGCTGGCAGGAGCAGATACATTAAATGCAACTGTTATTACTTTTCATTGGCTCGGCCGTAAAATACGGCCACTAAAGAGTTGTCGCCATCAGATGCAGTTTGATACAAGATTTTAATTTGAGGGACGGTTCCCTAACGCCGCTGCTATTGACACCAGGCTTTGTTCAGGGACAGTAATGATGGTGTACATGTCGGGTATTGATGGTCTGTCTCCTCGGGGCTTTGTTTGCCTGTTATATATGTCTCTGCTTGTCAGAGCCCCAGTCTTCCGTGTTATCACACCTGCCCCCCCACCCTGTCTTCTCTCACTCACCGAGTGTCTGCTTATCAGAGCATGTCTTAACGTGGCCACCCCAGCGCAACACCCCCCCTGCCGTCGCTGAGGTCTCAGGTCCGGAAGCAGCCGGTGCATCAGAATCAGCTCGTCCCGTTGAAACGCAGCAAATAGCAGATTGACTCATGTCCACGTTCAGACATGGGGGGGGGTCACTCATGTTTAGAACTTGGCTGTTAGCTCACTAGAGATGGACAAACCTACCGTGTGTGTGTGTGTTTATGTTCAGCCTGTGACTGGACTAATTCCCCCCCAATCTTCACCTCAGTTAATGCCGTCCCGTGTCCACTGGCATCTACCCACTATCTTAACATCTGTCCAATGTCTTTACATCATCACTCCTGCCTGAACGCAGCTCCAGAGTCTCTGGTGGAGCAGCTGCTCTGTGAGGCCGGGGCCGTGCTAACATGTTAACATGCTAACATTCTGACATGCTGAGGTGTAGCAGCTATAACCATATTTACGTGTTAGCATGCTAACAGTAGCATCCAGCTTAGGCCGATGGGAAACATCCCTAGTTCTGCAGGTGTCTGCTCATAAACCAAAGAACTCGACGAATTCAAACATCGAGCTGATGGTGGCGCTGCAGGGTCAGGAGAGTTTCCATGGTACATCCTCTGGGGAACATGAACGTCCATTAGTCTGGCCCCAGGTCCAGGACCGACCCACTGGCCCACATCATGTACAGAGACAAATGTCCAGCAACTGTCACCAGAGTCAAAACCCAGAGAAGTGGGTTAAGTTCCTGTTTACTCCAAGAAAACTCCATAAAAATCATTTTTATCATGCAGTGGAATATTTTTAAAATCTGTTTCCTAACAGCTGTAAGTGTCAGAGGATGTTCGGAGTTTTTTAGAGGAACTAATTTTTGCCACTCTGACTTGAATGTAATATTAGTACTGTGATATCAATAATAATATTTCTACTGTGAGAGGCAATATTGTAGATGGAGATGGTTGTTTACCTTTTATTAATTACATTTATGCATGATTTCTCCGTCTTCGGTTTATTCAGTTTCAGCTCATTTTCATCCATTTTATTTCACTTCCTCTCTGTCTTTTTCTGTCACATCTCTCTCACATCTCGTCTTAATGTCTGTTGTGTCCTGTCCACAACACTCTGGTGTTAAAAGCCGCTCTACAGATAAACCTGTCCTGTGTTGTGAGATAAGACATTGTGCGTCCGTGTGCGTCCATGTGCGTCTGCGGCATCCACGCGACGACACACAGACGTGTCGGCCGATATCTTTCCATCCAGCCTCTGAATTACAGCCACAAAATGGGCCCTAAACACTCATCTAATAATGATGTATTGGAAGCAAGACTGTCCAATAACACTACGCCCGGGCCCGCGTCTCCGTGGTGACGGCAGGACATCTGCATGTTGGCCGGCGGCGAGGGTCCGTGTCACGTCCCCGCTCTGTGCGCTGCATATTAAAAGCTTTATGGAAGCAATTAAATGTGTGCTTAATGGCTGGGAGTTGGCAGAATGATTGTTCAATTGAATTAGCAGTTATGATGGCCTGCATTACACGATGAAGTAAATGCAATTACCTCAGGCGTTTCCTTCTCCTCCCGTCAGGTTTAGCAGCACGATGTGACTTAATTAGCTCTTGTCACATACACTTTCCTCCTGATCTAATTCTCCGACAGCTCAAAGTGGACTCGAGGCAGACCCCCCCCCCCCCACACACACACACACACACACACACCACCACTCCCCGTCTGCCTCCACATTGACGTTCTCTGTGGCTTTACACTCCAATGCATTGGAGCTGACACATCCCAGTGACAGTAACGATAATGGCCGCTCAAAGAGCTGGACCACTAGGTGTTCTCGGACAGGGAGCCGGTCTACAGCTGCTGGTACGCTGGACGTGGATTAGGGCCCCAAAACGAGCACATTCACGTTTCCTGTTTAATCGTGTCACCAATTGTGTAGTATCTGTTATTAAACCAGAATTTCCATAAGGACGGAGGATCTGGAGGATCGACTGATACAGCTGTTTTAAATGTGTTGGCACAGGTCTCATATTTATATACCAATAATTTATTATTATCCTAATAAAACCTTTTTCCTCTGAAATTACATGTCAGATCCTGGTCTGGTCTATTTACACTGAACCAGAACCTGAACCTGAACCTGAACCTGAACAACGGTGTCTGTAATCCTCCTCTATCTTACTAACAGTGGATCATCATCTTCCAACCAAACGTGACTGTGTTTCTACTCTCCCAGAGTCGAGACGTTTTTAGAGGCCAAAGTATAAATTACCGTAATTTGACAAAATAAACTCAAGAGCCTCTTATTAGTTTTTTTCCTGAGCCTTCAACCAAGTTTTGAATGGTCTTGCTGTTTTTAGGTGCCAGACAAATAAATGACAACAGACACAGGTAGATAAGGTGTTCAGTTACTGTATCTGTGTGTGTGTCTCCTTTTACTTTATTATTTTCTAATTTAAACGTCGTCAGCAGCAGTTCTCCGACCTGTCTGACAGGTGGACTGTATAAACAAATCCAGTTTTAGATCAGAACACTTGCTCTGCACAATGCTGCATTTTTCGGATGCAGGGGGGGTCGCTGAGGTCCGTCCTCTGAGAACCGGGCCGATACATCACAGCGGGTTTCCTCTGTCAGGCTGTCGCTGGTGATAAGTGGCCGTTGTATCAGTGCAGATCTGAGCCTATATGAAGCTGGCCTATGAGGATCCAAACAGAGGTTAAATGAGTCATGCTGCCCCCCCCAAAGTCCTGCCGGAGCCCTGCTGCCCCCCCCACAGGAACCATTGATTAGTGCTGAGCTCTTAGGCATGGTCATTTGCCAGTGATAGAGGCTCAGCCGGTGTGAATGTGGTGTCCTTGCAGATTTAGTGGTCACTTCTCTCAACTTTGCCCATTAACCTGAGTGCAGGAGGCAGTTTGCCCCCCCACCCCCCCACCGCACCCCCCACCCCCCACCCCCCCAGAGCATCGCGGGAACATTTATTACTCAGGGACACTCTAATGGATCCCGGTTAAGGTGTGTTAACAATTTTTCTATTGATTAATTGGAAGCGAATCGCGGCCGGACTAACTTAGCCTAGAAGATTTAGTGGCTTTTAAGGTAGTAGCGATGAATATAATGCTTTAGAAAGAGCTTCTGTACATTATATATATGACACCTGCTACATTAAGCTACATTAAGCTTTAATACGTCTTCATTACTGGCACTCTGCCCAACCCCTTCAAGGTTGAAATAGAGATCCACCTTTCATTATACCACCCATCATCGCTCTATGGAGAGATATCAAATAATAATGGAATTGTTGAAACAGTTCTGCCTGAGTTGTTAATGTTAATCGATGTATTAAATATTAAAGATTTCCATAACAGGACTGTGAACCGCTGCCACGCTTCTCCCATCAGGACCATTCAAACCGCCGTGGCCAGCTAAGCACTCGTCTCCCCCGTAATTAGGCGAAGTACAGGACGATGATGACCAGCCCCGAAACAAGGGGAACTCAAAGACACTTTTCAACAGGTCATCGTCAGCCGAGTGCCATGGGGGGGATTTAACTCAAACTTTATTTAGAACACTGTCACGTAACAAGGATGACATGACTGCCGCATTCAGAAATCCATTAACATTTTTAAAGAATAAAACACATTTTAAGAAATGGTCAGATGCAGTGACAAAAATTTGAATATGCAAAGGTCGCACGACACAAACTGACCTTAAAAGACTCTGTGGTGAAGTATAGGGGAATGAAAAAGTAAATAGATGAATCCAATAAAAATGAATATTTTGTAAATTCTCCCGAGGCAGACTCAGCCTGCAGACATTTATTATTATTAATAAGACTCAATGTAATTCCTAAATTCAATAAGGAACAGTTCAACAGATGCAGCCATCTATTTTATTTTCATCTATTTCAGAAAGTTTGTACTTATGAATATGAAATGTTGCACATCAGATTAATAGATTAACAGGAGGTTAAACTTTTTGGATCTATATCCTATATTGTATATGGGAATTATTCAAATAAAAGTTTTATTGCGTCTTCCTCCTTTTCCAAAAATATAATTTGTTGATATCTCCAGATTCTGGGATTTACTGTATATTATCTGTTGATGATAAAGAATTTTTGTGGAATCCATGTTTTCTGTCAATGGGATTTTTCTTTTACCATGAGGGAGATTAACAACAACCAGGTTCCTGTGGATCCGAGGCCCTGAAGTCAGAGACCTGCTCCTCATGTCTTCATTACTCTATATGTTGGTTTGTGGGGAGATGAATTATGTAGATTATGTTACTGCATCAAGAACCTGGTGATGAACTTTTCTGGTTATTTTGTCTCATCAGTTACTAATAATATTAATATATTATATGATAATAAAACTTGTATTAGATATCAAGGAGGTGTCTAATACTCTTTTCCAGGTATAATTCACATGCATAGAGTCTCATCGGGGTCGACAGTCTGTGTTTGTCAGACTCTAACTAAAGACTCTGACCAGGTGCATTGCGAGAAATGTAGGGTCCAGCGTTTCTGGAGACTGACCCAAACTCAGGACTGAAGGTCGGCCGTAGGTTGAAAGTGCGTGTCAGTTGTTTTTAACCATGGTGGCAGTGTGGGTGTGTTTCTTTTGCTCCTTCACAGTCTGAACCATCTACATGACTGCTGGTCCTCCGACTTTCCCTCTGGCACCACCATCAGGTCAACAAATATTTTGATTATTCTATATAAACTGTACAATACATGAGACTTTTTCATGGTTAAAACTTCCCAACAGAACAACAGGAACTTAGCATTAGCTCCACCTTGACCAGTTTCAATGTCACAGTGCTGCTTCCATATTGGTTTATCGGGCATAATAATCTAACAGCTGCAACAGTTAGTCAATTCATCGATCAGCCAGTTGAAATTGCCTTTAAATTACTGGCAACTATTTTGATCATTAATTGATCTATTTAGTCACTTTTCAAGCAAAAAGGCAGAATTTCAGGTAAACCTGGTGCTTTTTTTCATCACATCAAATTAAATTTAAGTTTAATTAGTGTCTAGACTGTTGGTCGGACAAAACAAGGCAAAGACAGTAAAATGGGCCTTCCAGAAAATAATCAGCTAATTCATCAAAAAGGAAAATAACGGTTATTTGCAGCCCTCAGATACTGTATGTAAAATTCTGACAGTCCTGTATTACAAGTACTTTTACTTCTTTACTTTTATTCTTGTAATGGAGCTTTTCGATTTCATGGAATATTCCTACTGTCCTCCAACACTGTGGGCCATGAACGGTGGTCGGGCCATGATTGGCTGAATTATTATTAGACTGCTCATTATTAATAAAACAGAAACGCTCCTTCATATCTGGGTGATCTTGGCCAAATTCTGCTTTTCTTTGTTTCTGCGACGTAGCGTCCATGTTTTTTTAACCCGTTTCCAGGGCAACTCTCTCTTTGCCGACACTTCAGCAGCAGATCCTTCTCCAGACCTCGGCTCGGGACAGGCCGAACGCTGGATGAAAGGGATACTCCGACCGCCGCACACGACGCAGCAAAAATAAACGCCTCGCAGCGAGCTAACGTCAGACTGGCGAGAAGCGGAGGCGTGCTCGGTGCCCAGTGTGTGGAGAGAAAACAGCCTCCTCCGCAGGACACCCCCGCCGCCCACACATCCAGCCCCAAACCTCTGTTTCTTTTTCCCTCTGAGCATCCAAAGCCTTACTCATGTTTGGTTTGCAGATCTTTTGATGACAGTGAGTGTCGCTGCTTTCCAAAATCAGCATATGATTCTTTCATAATGTCTCATCATACAGTGATGGGTCAGATTCAGACACTTTTCATAGTCAGGCTGTTGACCTGATTGTCCACCAAAGAGGTTTACACTGTTTTTCTTTTATATTAACATTACACCCCTTCATATTCCTCTATTACACAGATTGCACACATTAAAAAAAAGAGCTTAATGGTCCCTTTGGACAAGACAATGATTCTAGAGGTTTGAGATTCTGGTCTAAAAAGGTAAATATACGGTTGCATTCAGCGTTTCCTGACACACACTGAAACTGCTGAGACTGGATTTTTCTTAAACGTCATAAAAACAGAGTGCGATCAAAGAAACCTGATTTTCACGGAATGGTTGGCCTTGTATTTGTGTAACAGTGGGTGAGTAACAGGAAAGATCAAAACGGAGAGCGACTCGTCCTCCTGCGTTAAAATTCCTACTGAAACTCAGACTAAGTCTCCTCAGGTCTAAGACTGTGGGAATAAATAACCAGGGGTCAGTGTTGATGAGGATTCACAGTAGCCAGGTTACTATGTGCATGTCGACACTGCCAGTGGAGAGACGCGATACAAAGTCATGATCACTGACGTAAATGTTAAATAGGCTGCACTTATATAGAGCTTTACTAGTCTTTCCTGACACATTCACCCATACAGTCTACATAACAAACACTTTCACACAGCAATGATACATCATTATCTTTGAATCTGTGGACTGGAGGAGCTGGGAATCGAACCACCGACCTTCCGGTTGGTGGACGACCAGCTCTACCCTCTGAGCCCCACGTCCCTCCAGAATAAAAGTTCCAGAAAGCCACGTATAAATCAGAGGAACAAGAGGTTGCAGAATTCCATTCATAATCTCCTTGTTTTTAAGTCTCCTTCAATGTCACAGTGAACCAGTGACTGTACATCCACTGCTACACTGCAGACAGGAGCTGGTCACTGCTGGTTCAGCTACTGTTGATGGGACAGTTTGACCATCCATCCATCCATCCAAAAGCTGTACCACTTATCCTGTGAGGATCATGGGGGGGCTGGAGCGGATCCCAGAAGACACTGGGCATGAGGTGGGGTGGACAGTTTGATGGAATGAAAACAGATATAGGCTTAAAAAACAAACAAAACAAAACAATTAAATCGATGTCTCCATGGCAACATTTTATCTGCTGTTTACCCAAAAACAAATGAAAGAATAACAGTGGGAGTAGGTCGGGGTTTGAGTGTGTATGTGTGTGTGTGTGTGTGTGTGTGTGTGTGTGTGTGGGGGGCAGTCGTCCCACAGCCCCAAGTGTCAGACTCTGAGAACCCAGTGCTAAGCTGAGCTAACCGAGGTCGTATTTACTAAACAGACGCACGAGTGGCGTCAATCTGAATGTCGGATTCTCAGAGACAAAGAGAAGAATCCCATTTGGGAAATGTTGAACTTTTGTTTTAAAGTGAGGCACATAGTTGTGATTTGTGATGAAACGAGCTGTGTTCCCTCTGTAATGGCCTCCACAGTGGAACCGGCGTGCAGTTTGTGGTTTATAGATCTAAAAAAAGAGCAGAACCAAGGCCGTGCAGCTGCTGACTCTGACGGCTTGAAGAAATTACTGAAGGAGCAGTGCCTCGTCCATTTATTGTTTAATGCCACATTAGCAATCTGCAGCGTTTTGGAGCTGCTGCCAGCAGAGGCAGCTCTGGGCAGATGGGCCGGTCTGTAAGATAGATCCACTGCCACATAAATTCCCTGCCACCATCAAAAGCCAAAGGAGAAACAGCACTAACAGCGTGTTATGGTGGGTCCGAAGCTGCTGCCAAAAGCAACAGTTCATGCTTTTTCCCTATTCAGACATTTGAGGGATAGATTCAGATGTCACCTCTCATTAGTATTACTGAACAACAGAAACAAACAGAAAGTACTTACTGTCAGGGAGGAAGCAGCATCTAGAAAACACATAATGAGACTACAGATGTGCTGCATCCTCTCTCCTCTGGCCTCAGCAGGAATCTCACCAATAATAAAGGTTTAATCGCGTCTATGAATCAGCTGCGGCCGTTACCGGGCATGGGAGGTATGAAACAGCTGCCGGTGGAAGGTTCACACCTGAAACCGTTTGTATCGTTCTGAATGTGAGCGTTTCGTTGCGGTTTTTAGATGCCAGACACATGTTGACTCTGTCACGGTCCGACAGTAACACCTGCTTGAACAAATGGCAGCGTGCCGACGCCCGACGCTTGTGTTTTCTCACCGCGGGAACGTTACTCCAGCGCAGTGGCGACCCGGCAGGAAGCTTCGCCTTGAGGCTTTGAAGCTCCAACCGCAGACGTGAAGTGAGGACCATAAAGAGGCTGGTATTTCACTGGCTCAGTTTAGCCCAGTTATTTATGTGTGTGACTGTTTTATCCCTTATTTGTCCAGGTTTGGACGTGTCTGACTCTGACGATGCAGGGGAACGGACTTTAGTTGGTATGTGTTAGATCAAAGAGCTTCCAGCGAATATCTTGGTTGCCGCGTCAACTAAATGTAGCCTCAGCTTCGTTTTCGGAAGGATGATGATTTTGTGTGGAAGCTTCCCCTTATCTGAACTGAGGGTCCAAAGACGGAGGCTGTGGTTTACTGTAAGGATTGAAAGGCCCTTCGAGGTAATATGTGATTACCAAAGATTCAGTTTATCATGTAGACCACTCATCAAAGAAAAGCAACTCCTCATAACTGTTGGATTTATTTGCTTGAAATGTGAGTAAAATGATGAATCATTCATTAAAACAGCTGCGAATTATTGTTCTGAAAATAAAAAAATTAATTAATCGAATAATCGTTTTAGCTTCGTGTCCAAGATCATCATGTGACCATTTGACCACATCTTTTCTTTAATGCCATTCTCCCCGATGCCCTTCATTTATCAGTCGACACATCTTTTGTAGCTGTGCGTAACCGTGTAATCACTGCAGGTGATTCATTTTAACTGAACGTGAATCGCTGGGTTCTTGTCTTTAGGGACCTCTGAGTTTTCAGAGAGCAAAGTGCCAGGGGATCAATCAGTAAATTGCCCCTAAGCCTCTGGTACAAACCATTATCTGGTGACACACCAGCCCAGCGGGCAGCAGAACAAGTGTATCTGTGGTGAGCAGACATTTGTTGAAGCCACCGTTTCATTTTGTCTCCTCCGTCGCCACAATTGACTTGTCATGTATTTTCCAGCTAATTAGTTCTTTTAAATCAGAGGTTATGTAAGGCAGGCATTGATAAGAACACAGCGGTAAATTGACCGTGTAATGCTGCCATTCATTTGGGGACAATGACCCCCCCGTAGCCATAATCGGGATTAATTAAAGACTGTTAAAGAAGAGTGATTGTGGGGCAGCAGGCATGCTGGGTAGATAGCAGGGCTCTCTCTGTCACCGTGCTGTGATTGGTCCGTCGTTGTCAATGTGTCGGGGTAAACATGGGGGGGGGGGCAGCTCTGAAAAGGGGTGTGTGCATTCAAACAAAAGATCACTGCGAAGTCTGGGACGTCTCAATCTGTCCTTTGAGTTTAAACATTTACACAGAGGAAGGAAGAGCGGGAAGGAAGAGCAGGAAGTCTCACTCCGCTGATCCCGAGGACACGACGCCTGAACAGAACAAATTTAATGTCGGGCATCACGAAAATAAAAACGCTCATGTAATTCAGTTCATTTTTCTATTGATTTAAATCCTATCACTCACCACAGCCCCAGTAAGAATTAGAACCACAGTGACTTCCTCGTTCTCTTCTTGCCATTTAAGTCCCATCCAGAACCATGTCCTTTGGTTCTAAAGTGGATCTTTGAGGGTTTTTTCCTTCTGCTGTGTTTTATCAGCCCACAGTGACATGTGACTTTTGTTAAGTTAAAACGTCTCTGCTGATCTGATGGAAACATGCTGACACCAACATCAGGCCTGTACGGAACCAACACGATGACAGAAAAGTCGAAACCATCAGGAGACAAAGACCCTGTAAAAGCTCATCGCATGTTCTCTTGCTGTTCTCTTTGAGCCCAGAGTTTTTCTATCCTATATGTGCTGAGATTTAGTCAAACTGTCCCATTACTGCAGCTGAACCAGCAGTGACCAGCTCCTGTCTGTAGTGTAGCAGTGGATGTACAGACAACTGTCACTGATCACAGAGACACTGGAGGAGACTTAAAAACAGATTCTGAATGGAGTTCTGCAGCCTCTTGTTCCTCTGGTTTGTAATGGATTTCTTGAATAATCTGGTTTTCTTCCACTGCATCTACATCTAAGTATTAGCAGGAACAAGTCAGTATTTTACTGGTAACTGAAAAAACAAGATGACCTCATAAACTGTTATGAAGCGTGACTGTGTTTTCTGATCTTATGTTATCAGGCCAAAGTCATTTGTTCCTTCTAAAACTGTTTTCCAATTTGATGGCACTTTGACAGAGTCAGAGAGGTTGACGGTAAATGAGCCTGAGGGTGAAGGTCGGACACAGCCAGGCTACGGCTAACAGTCGCCTTCACTCATCTGCCGTCGGTTCTCCAGACACATTCTTTGATCCGTGTCGGGAAAGCTCATTTTGAAGGGCAGAGTTCTCATCTTACTCTGCCTGTGCTGTGTTTTCACTTGCTTGTTCCCTGGGCTCCGTCTTCTCTCCATTTGCTCAGGTTCTCACCTCCCCTTGTTCGGAGAGTTTCGGGGTTCCCCGCACGCCCCCCTCTGTCGGCCTCTGTCCATTACGCTCTGTGTTTTGAGCGGTCCCCGAGCAGCGCTGCACGATTATTGCTGGCTCTGCTGGTTTCTTGCCACTGAAATCAGCCCCCCTACCCGAGCAGAGCTCCCTCTGCAGCTGCTGACAACTATCAGACAGGATCCAGGTCTCTCTCCGGGGAGAGGCGAGTTCTCCTCTGTTGTGAGCACAGAAAGGACTTGTCTCTGTTGATTGTGGGCCGGTGGGGTGACAGGTAATGGGACTGTGGGGGGGGGGGGCTGACGCAGGGGGAGATTGGGCCCTGCTCTGCTGCAGCCTCCACTCTCCTCCACACTGTCTATACAGGCTGGCGGCTTAATTCACTGACCATTAGCCGGGAGATTTGTTATTGCTCACTTTTAAAGGCACTGACAGAAGGCATTTCAGCTGCCGGACGGCTCCTCCGCAGGGAATTACAATGAAAGATTTGGCTTCTGCTGTTCTGTTCCCGAATCTTTCCTGTCTGGCTCAAGTCTGGGAAGTCGCCGCATCCGCTCACTCACCTCATCGTTCAAAACATCATCCTCGCTCCTCCTCCGCCGCACATTGCGTGTCACATCTGCACCGGTGCAGACGCCAGAAATTGGCCGAGGGGATTCCCGGTCATGGAGCCCCCGCTTTGTCGATTGCTTTTCAATTAGCAAATGAGCTCCACCACCGAGGCGGCTCGTGGTCAGAATGACTTCGGTCACAGCCCGGGAGAGCTGAGGCAGGAGGGAGGGGAGCTGAGCCAGCAGGAATCCTCCGCTTCTTCACATACGGCAATGAAATTAACCAGATATAATATAATTACCATTATGCAATTGATCAGAGGGTCTGATTCCTAAAGCGGGGCCACCGAAAGGCCAATAGCGGACTTTATCCGGACAGGGAGGAGAAAATGGAAAGCTAAAGGCCCATAAAACAGCACGGAACTGCTGCGGGACAGAGTTATGAAACATCAATAACAATACGATACACAAGCTAGATCTCTTTCTAAAACTTTCTAAAACTATAGATTCAGAAATGGCTGCCAAACTATTTTCTCCTCTGGGAACTGACAAACTCGCAGCAGCGGGTAAATCTAGCCCCCGGCGGCTGGGGGACGTAAACCAGTCATCATCGCTGCAGTGGCGCCTCAGTGGTAAACCCGCATAGTCCCACTGAAACAGGAGAACCAGTGGAAGCTGTTAGAGGTTGTAGATATGGACAGCGAACGCCACCAACATGAAAAAATACTGGCTAAAAAACTTTTAGGGTGGGGGCCTCGAGGACAAGATTTACAGCATCATCACTAGTTTATTGTGGTTTTAATAATGTTTCATTGCATCCAAATATGTGCCTACCTTTCATGTTACAATTTCTCACGCATGAAAAAAGAAGAAAACCAATAAATGTCAAAACCCAGGTATTATAAACGCTGTTTAATGTGTGGTTATGCTTCACTGGTCTAACTCCAGGTGTTGAGCCTCAGTCACCGCGGCGTCAGAGGAAACGGTGACATGGTTTGATCTGAGCAAAGGTGAGTCTGAGTAAAAGCTGCGTTTCCGTCCTATTATTCAGTTACTTCTGTTATTTAGAAGTTCGGGGTCCTGTCAAAGCATTTCTACATGTATGTGTAGAATCTAGCAGAAATCTTGACTGTAACCATCCACATCAAATAAATCTTCATTTTCAGACGATTTTGGTTTCCTTAACAAAGAAGAGAGAAATCTGAACAGACCTGTAACTGAGGATAATGAGAGACTTTGAGGGGGACATGCTGAAATCGCTGGTCAGGGCTGACTCAGTTTAACCTGGATGTGCAACGTTTCCCTCTGAGATCAGGGTTAATTATAAGACCAGAATCACCTCTTCAACCGGAGACAGTTGATCATCAGTGATCTGCTCCATCGTCCTCCATCATGGTGGTGGGTGTTTGATCTCTCCTCCTCAGGTGGGAATGGTAATCGAAACAATCCGGGGTTTTTTTTCCTCCCTCCTCTGTCAGCAGCTCTGACCTTCTCTGCGTGCGACAGGCTGCCGAAGGACGTCCTGATTGGCTGACGCTGCACTTCCTGCCTGCCGTCAGTGCGGCAATCGCTGCCAAGGTGTGAGAGGTCTGGTTGCGGCATGGGCACTTGATGAAGCAGAGGAATCGATGGAGCGAGGAATGATGAAGAAATGGGCGGCGGAGACGGACAGGTCGCAAAAATGACTGTGTCACAATTTCTGGAGGATGAAACTTCAAACTAAAATCAAGCATGGGGGGGGGGGGGGGGGGGGGTCAGTAACAGAGATGAAACAACCTCAGCGTCTGTAGCAGCCTCATTCATGCATCAAAACACAGCCTGGTATTATTTCAGGTTTAAAATAAATGCGAACTAACCTGTTTAATCAGTGGTTTTAATTAAAATTCTTTAATGAAGTTGTTATAGAGTAAAGCTTTCAGAAACGGTCTTGTCCCGATTCAGTTGCACATTAAAGAGGTTCACCTGTGTTCTGATATTCTGCAGAACACAGAGAACCACTCGGAGGGAGTCCGAACAATAATAAGCAGACGGGGAATGATTGATGAACGTATGGAATCCTAAGCTGCTCTTTGGTTGGTTGCCAGACAGTTGAGGTTTATTTGTCTTCATATTGGGGCGAGTCTGTGTTTGTGTTCGGTCTCTGGAGGAACCACATGTCCTGAGAAATGACCCGGTCCGCCAGCAAGAGCACAGATATGAAGTTCTGCTCGTCTTAGAGCCAGTCAGCGCTTGTGTGGATCTGGGGAGGGAGCTGATCCTTCCTGCGTCTGATGTTTAGCAGAGTCTGTGCCAAAGCAGCAAAGGCACAAATATTATAAATCCTAAATTTTCATTCTTTAACCAGTTTTAACAGAGAACTAATCCAACAGTGTCAGAGCAACATACACAGCAGCATCCAATTAATCATTAGACCAGAAGGTGCTATGAGTTCTGTGACCAATAAACACCGCATGACCGATCTGATTTCTTTCCAATAGGGATCAATAGAAAGTGTGGTGGACACCGTCCTGACTATCCCTCCATTGGTGTCACTTCTTTGTCTCCAAGTCTGCTCTGTAAATATCTCGTCCCGTGTGAAGCCGAAAGGGAGAAATGTCTATTTCATTATTTTTTAGTTTCATGATGCTAATGTCGGTTAGCAGGAGAGGAACAGTGGCTCATTAGCCGCTAATGTCACTGAGCTGTGTTTGGACGCACTGCTGTATCACTGAATGCCACTGTGGCAGCTGTCAGATAGTCAGTAGCATCAGCGCCGCCAACGACCACTGCCAATGACAGCCTACAACGATCGCCACCAACGACCGCCTACTGTCATCACGCTGCTCGACGACAGGTCGCAGGTTAGAATCAAGGAAACCGTCAACGCCACTGGCCGTTGTCTCAGCCCACGGTCAACTCAGACGCGGTCAATCCGGCTCCGGTAGCAATCCACCAGTTACCATGGATAGCTAACAAGCCTCAGAGTCAAATAAATGAATAAATAAATGGGGCAGACAATAACCAATCATCCTTCTATCCTAGCCAGAGGCCAAACTGTCATTTCCGGACCTTCATACATCACAGGTTTATTCACGTGTATCAACACCCACTGAACAATCTGATCATATTTCTAAGTAAAGGCCTGATCATCGGAAGACGGGACAAGATTTCTCATGTCAACAACCGTTAGTAGCATCAGAAAATGTCCAGAAACAAAAGTCGTCTTGTTTTGTTCTTGTACTTTCATCACATTCACATCTTTTTTACGCGACTGCAGCAGGTTTTCTGACACATTGTGCCTTGAATTCACTGCAAACCTCAGGTACAGGAAGTCGAATCGCGTCACCTCATTGGCTGGAAACACTAACATCCATTGTGGCTGGTGCTCAGCTGCCATGGGTCCATGTTTAATAAATACCTGTGTGTGGATCAGTGGAGGCGAAACAGCGAATCACGACAGCAGAATGGGGTCATCTCCCGCAGTCTGTGGCCATCCCACCTTTTCCAGGCAAATTGATTTATTTCACATTATTAATGAACTTTGCTGCAGTTCCACTTGTCAGGCTTGGCCTGTGAGGGTCAATAACGAGAGGAAACTTGATGTTAGTGGATCCGGCTTAAGTGATTCTGTCGCGCTAACAATTCAATATATCAGGACAAATGTCAGCTGCTTGTAATATGTTGATTCTCTGGGCCTGATCTGCATAAGCCCTGCATTCGCCAGGGTGCAGGTCTGGCCTGGGTGGGGTGGACCTTTAATGACAGGCTGAAAATTCTCTTAACTTCCGATAAATATTTCATGCAGGGGCAAAGCCATCTGAGCAGTGAGATGCAGAGCGAAAAGCCCACTCACTGAATAGACCAACACCGGGGGGCTCTGCGGCGTGAGTCCATGAAGAGGCTGCTTTTAATATCAAGACCGGGTATTAAAGAAATATTTTAACAGCCTAAGATTCGCACCCCTGGTATTTAAAACTGGGAAAAGCCTGACATGTGCGCTCGCATGATCTGCAGTGATGGTTGAGCCCCAGGCGGGCGGGGGTGCAGCGGGGGGAGGCGTGTAAACACTTAAGGTGACTAAAATGCTGGCTCGAGTTTTCTGGCCCGCAGCAGAAATCAGTGCGATGGATCGGACGGGAGAGATTTAGTTGCAGGTGGCAGAGGTCGGTGGATTGTGTATTCTGTGCAGTCAATAATAAAGTTAGGACTTATGCCCACGGAAAGTTAATGAGCAATCACAAGGACCTTGGAAAGTCATTTGCATCTGGGCACCGGCTCTTCACTTTGGCTGGGAGAGGGCCCTTGGGATGGGGGGGTGGGGGGTGTTACCGATTTGCTGCACAAGGAACAAAGGAAGCACCGAACACATAACAATTAGATCTTAGAAAATACCCATGTGCTCCTCAGATCTAACGTCACATGTATCTGACTGAAACTTACTGACACTCGCTTTTCTTAAAAAATCAACGTGTGTACTATACAGCAGCGCTGGATATTGTTGAATGGTTTCCTATTTATTTCAGTGCACCATAAAAATGCACTTGCAGAGATTTTACTCTCGCTGAGACGGTTCAATTCAGTTAATGTGTCCTTTTAGTTTTTCTTAAAGTTCACATGGTAAAGATCAGCTGATGTCCCAAAAAATTTCATATCCGCAGCTCTGGGGAAAAGTTTTAGTCTCTTTAGATGTTTAGACTCTTCTTCATCATCATCATCATCAGTCCCATCAGGAGGCGTCTGATCATCCCGAATTCGGGACTATGAGTCCAAACACACAACCAGGGTCATAGAGTCCTGTCCTCAGAGACCAGGAGGACCAGGAGTCCTGCAGCAGGTTGTCTGGACCCCACAGAGACCTGGTCTCAGAGTCATGGAGTCAGTCTGGGATTACATGAGGAGACAGAGACACTGAGACACTGAGATGGATTAAATCAACAGAGGAACTGAGGCAGGTTCTCCAGGATCCTCGAAACCACCTATGTGACAAAAACCTGGAGAGCTAGTGTTGTACTCACCAAGAACCAAACCGGACTTAACATAACCGAACAAATAAAAGGGACTTAATCAGTTTATTTACCACGACCACCTTGTCTCCTTTACCCTGACCAGATTCGATTAGATTAGATGTGCAGATTAGATGTTGAACTGGTTATCAATCAAACCTGTTGCCATCATGTCTGTTTTACCTTTTGTCACTGCTTTCTTCTTAATTCTTAACTTGACTTATTGTTTAGCACAGAAAGTTGCTGGTGTTGGTGAATGTTCACTGTATTAATTATGTTGTGTGTCATGAATATATAAAATACTTTATGTCATCTGATTCTGTAATAAACTGGTTGGGGACTAGAGATGAAAGTGAGACTCATTCTGGCTCATTTATGTTTCTTTTTTCCTGCTGATCTCTGAATGAAAAAAATAAAATACAAAAGAACTGGACACAGAAAAAAACACAGATATTAAATATGATCTGGGGTTCAGCAGAATTGTCCTACATCACCTCCTCTACAGCCCTGACGGCCATAACGGCGCTGAGCCGAGGTGAGGTCCACGGTGTGATCACCCCCCTGCTGGGAAAGAGTCTGGACCCCCCCTTCACAGGGCCAGCAACAACAAGACGGGTCCTGAATTATGACACAAAATCAACCCATTAAAAGACCCATGTGCTCGGTCTTGCCACACCGACCATGTAATCACCTCGTAGGCATTCACATTCACAGCTATGAGGATGTAATCTGTCCAGTGGGCTGTGAGGCAGGAGGCTGCCCCCTCCAGTTCTCCCCCTGGGGCCCCACCGGCCTGTGTGGCCCCTGTCAGCCTCTAAAAACCTTTAAAAGGTTTTTCCACATAATCTTTAACGTTCTTTCTGATGAAGTTTAATTAAATATCCATCATTTTCATCAGATATTTACAAGGTTTTTTTTGGGAGTTAGGAATTTATACTCCCCATTATTTATATTTATATACGTTTCAACTGTGACAGACAAAAGATTCGGAACGGAGACGAGCCCCCAGACTCACAGTTAATTACAGCTGCTAAATCATAATTACAAAGATTTAACTTAATCTGACACATGAAATGTCCTGGTGGTGCAGCCTCCCCCCTACTTCTAAATAGTTGGGACCAGGACATTTTAAACCCGTCCATGTGCTGTAAGAACCATGACTGTAGCTTCTGTGGCTCAAGTTGAAAAAAAACAAAAAAACAAAAAACACAGCAGGAAACAACAAGGATACGAGACAATAGGAAGCAGGAGTCACATTAATTACTGCTGAATCATGACAGGGGGAAAAACGGCATATTCATAGTGTTACACACATTGCTCTGGAGCTCGGGTGCCTCCTGGCTGCCCCTCCCCCCCCATACACACACACATACCCTCCACACCCCCTGAGGAGCAGAATAAAAGCATAAAGTTAAAGTGGGCGGGGTTGGGGGATGGGGGGCACACATTTCATTACATTGCTTTGTGGCATTTTTTCCACGTCATTACAAAGCAGTAATGGGCGATCACAGGCAGAAACAGATTGCTGTGCTGCTCAAATCCAACAGGCCTCATTTTAATGTGCCACCATTACGCGACTCACTGCTTTGTTACAGTCCAGTGTGAGCGGCTCCCCCTCCCCCCAGCTCTTATGTATCTGTATAGAGAGAGTAGACGCTACTCTGTTCTGACACGAGACAAATGTTTCATTCAAATGTTGCTTTCGCATATCGTGGAGGAAGTAATGAATTCCTGCACGGCGGCGGCGGCGGCGGCGGCGGCGGCGGCGGGCCCGGTTCACCATGTCAAGCCCGAGCGCAGCACAGGCACAGCTCCACAGCAGCAAAATTAAATTTAATGTTCCATCCGCCGTGGGAAAGGTGCATAAATCAAAGCTTTTGATTTGCATGGACTGTGGCGAGCAACCTCATCCCATGCAAAAATAAACCAGGACGGAATATGATGTCACGGGAAAAACAATGTAATCTCAGACCCCCTAATAAAAACAAGCAACAGGCGGGGCCATTTAATTCAGACCGCTGCTCCCGTGTCAAGTATATTATTAAAAACATTGCTCCTTCCTGCCCTCCCCTTTCATTTGAGGAGGGAGGAGGCCATTTGGAAGGTGTGATATTGTTTCCTTGGAAGTAAAATGAAAGCGTGACGGTTTAAAAACGCAAACCGGCACCAACAAGGACGGGAGACGGTGACAGGTACAAACCGAAACCCTGCAGGGGTCCGGTCCAGTTCATAAGCATCTGACTTTTATTTCAGCATGTGCCACCACATTTCAGGATTATTATTATTATTATTATTATCATTATTATTATTATAATACAAACTACTTTGAGCAGCTCTGCATTAAAAAACATGACCTGCGTCACGACCTGCCTTTGGTTTGTAGAAACAGGGTGTCAGCGGGTGATGGATTCACTCAGACTCTTGGATCCTGAAACTTTTATAATCACAGCACCTGTCGAGGATTCACCTGTAGACAGACATGCTTGGTTTCCCAGTAACCTCATCCCCCTGACACGACTGTGTTGTGAGGGTCACTGAAAGCAGTTTCATTCACAGCAGCCCTCAGGTGTGTGGGGGCCTACTGACCCCCCCACCCCCAATATCAGCTGCTTAATGCTTCACTACGTAAGTGCGGAAAACTGTAAAACTAGACCAGATGTCAGGATCAGACTGCCCCAGGGAACACACCAAGGTACACAAAGAAAGGAACGTGATAAGATGTTCTGTGTTAGGATGAGTAGAGGTGTGTGTGTGTGTGTGTGTGTGTGTGATTTTATCCAAAAAAAAACAATTGGTTTAATGTTTTTGACACCAAGAACTTTGCTGAGTAGAAACCGAGGATTAATAATAGAATCACCTGTACCCCCCCAAAAAGGAAGTGTGACCCAGGTATCGCTGAGCCAGACTAAAGTTATCTCAGTTTACAAAAGCCAGTGTCACTGCAGTTTTGTTTAACAGCAGCGTTTTTACCGGACATCGAGGGGCCTACCTCAGTCCACAACACAAACGTGGTCACGCAGAGTCCTGGTCTGGTTCAGGTGAGTCTGTTCATCTGTCCAGGTGGAACACAGGAATCCTATAGACAACAAAACCACAGTATGTAAACAACCGCTCTATTCATGTACCGAGGCTGGTTCCCATAGAAATGCTCAGGGAATCGGCTGTGGGCTGATCTGGGTCAAAGGTTGGGATGTTAACCTGACGTCCATTAGTCTTCATCGCTCCTCGCCTGTAAAACCAAAAATAGGTCTGATAAAACCCTGGCGTCATGTGTCCAGGACATTTTCTGGTGTTGGCTTCTTCTTTGCCTCATCGTCGTGCAATAAACTGTCACTTGCTCAATACTGCCCCCGAGGCCAGAGGGTAAAAAAACAGCTGACGTGCGTGTTTTTCCCCCAGATAATGAGCTGGTTACACTTTTAAAAACTGAGTTCGAGAAGTGACACAAAGGTGAGATTTGTGTTTTATCTGAAGTGTTTTCATTGGTTTTAAAAGAGAAAAGACGTCAATGATGAGGAGGGACACCCCCCCCACACACACACACACACACACACACAGTCTTTCTATGGGAACCATCCAGGACCTGAACCATACTCAGCCTGTGGGTCCTTGTTTAAACACTGTGAAGGGGAATTATTGTGCTAATAAAATACTGTAACAATCAATCATGTAGTTCTGTTGCTTCAGAGTGAACTTTTCACTACAACTTCATTCAGACATTTAATCATTAAATTATTATCTCTTGAGTTTTAACATCAATTTATTTTGCTCTGCTTTTTTTTATAATTCCATACAAATGCAAAGTATATACAACCTCCTGTCTTTTCCTCTGTAACAACATCTCTGTCAATGCATACAAACACACACACACACACACTGAAATGGCAGCTTAAAGTACAGTGATTATCAGGCTTATCGCTGATGTTTCCATTCCTGTAAGCTAAGGCTAAATAGCTCTGCATGCCCTACAGAAATTACACACACACACACGTCTGTGTTTCTATAGTTGTGAGGACACTCGCTGACATAATGTCTTCCATAGCCCCTTCAGTCAGACCCAAGAGACAATGTTCTGCCTAATTAGGACCGAGCTTTAGTCCCAATGAGGACAACTGGTCCCCACAAGGTCAGTGTTTGTACCAGGAGAGGTCCCAAAGAGGTAAAACATACACACACACAGAACACACACACACACACACACACACAGGTCTGAAGCCCCATTAGACATCAGCCTTGATCAATACCAGTAAATTAGAGTGCTACTGATCTGATTAACTCCCCATTATTTTCTGCCGGCCCTCATTTAGGATGCATGATGGGAAAATATCCCACTTTCTTTTTCTTCAAATGAAACACACACGTCCAGGGTTCAGCCTGAGATTTCCTCATTTATAGCTCACAGTTATTTGTCGTTTCCTGTAACTGGGCAGACCAGTATCTCTAGGAACCAGGATCGCCGGGGGCAATGGTGAAGCTCAAGGTTTATGTCCAGCAACAAAGTTCAGCGGAGGCAGATGTAGGCCATGAACAATATGTGTAGCTAAAAGACTGTGTCCGTCCGCTGGACAGTGGAAACAGTAAATATCACTGCAAACATTCAGGTTCAGTTCAGGTTTGAATCCTGCTTTCACATTTATTTTCATCTGCCGTGGATGAACACGCTGAATTTCTGACTTTCATGCAGGAGACCAGAGTCTGTTGAATATCTTTGATCAGTGTATGGTTTTCATCAAACAGAATAACCATTGTTCTTCAAAACACGAACGGTTTACCTGTCGATAGTCTCAACGGTGCTCTGTGTGTGTGTGAGTCTACCGGCAGTCAGAACTCCGGGTAACGGAGTGCCTTCGTCGTCACCCTGAGCCCAGCGGAGCGACTCGGCCTGATCTGCAGGGCAGATGCAGGTTATTGAAATGAAATGGATCTTCTCTAAAAATCTGCCCCCCAACCCCCGCCCCGATCCAGCCGCTTTAACAGCGCCGAGGAAGAAGCGACGAGGAAGAGGAGATGAGAGGGGGAGAAGCCGAGTTCTCCAGAGGCATGATGGGATTAGTGCTGGGGGCTATAGAGCGATTGCGGCGGCCCTGGATCGAGAGGTTCAGGTGTAGTGACTCACCCCTGTAGTTAAAGAGATTATCAACAATGAAGATAATCTAAGGAAAAGTTCCTCCGTCCACACACAGAACCAAAAGTCTGGGCCCTTTTCAAACAAATTCCCAGAAAAGGCTTTTTATTGTATAAGTGTTGTGCGGGCGGCGGGTGGTACAGGTGGCTGTGTGCTCACCCTGTGAACCCCACCCGCTCCACTCGCCTCCACAAACCTAATAACATGCCGGAGGGATGACAGGCTTTTATATTAAAAGCCATATATTCTGATTAATTCTTCTTTGTGAATTCCAGGTTTAAGAAAGAGACGGAGCCATTGACAGTCTGTTCTCGGAGCGGAGACTCAGAGGACGAGCCGGATGTTAAAGGACCAGCCCGCCAGGTTCCTGCAGGTTTTAGCTCATTTATTAATATCGATGATAAACGAGGCTTCCGTTAAAAACTGGGCCAAAACGTGCTGCTGGATGAATTTCACTTCTGTCTTCTGCAAATTAAGACTATTCAGAAAATAATCATTTAATTTCTGAATGGAAATGATATAAATATAATACTAAATAATTCTTTAAACATTTGTATTCATGAGTCGTCCCATGTTGGTCACAGTTCGTGTCTGGCTGAGAATTGGAGAAAGTGGAAGAAACAAGGGTGAAAGCAGAAGTTAACTGGATCTTTACTTAATTTCAAGGACTAAAGTCCTGTCACTATGAAACTCTGGGAACTCAGAGATTAACATAATTAACTTTAAAAATCTTTTTTTTAAAAAAGCGCTCTTATTAACCTTTCAAAAATTTCCTAGAAATTCAATCCTGAAAATATGACCTTTTTCTAAAAAATATTAATATTTATGTATACTATGTATACTATATTTATATTATATAAAATATACTACATATATGATAAGTAGTATTCTATAATATACATTTATTCTAAAAATAGAATAAAATTTTCTCAAAAATATTATGAATTTATTTTAAATATTTCTAAACATTTCTGTTGAAACTTTTTTTTTTTTTTTTCAAAATTTGCCTTTGTATCGTCCAAATATCGGAACTTTTTTCGTGTGATGTTGCGAGTGTTTTCTGAAAATCTCAGTATTTCAGCAGGTCAGTTGTCTTCATGTCTGCCTGTCCTGATCAAATGCACCAGAGACTTTTCAGATGACTCTGCTCTCAAACTGCATCGTCAGAATTTAATAATTTAACGCTGAGAAAAATGAAATTAAATAAAATTAAATATTTACAGTCTGCCGATGGATTTTCATTCAAAATGTAAATTAGTAGAAATCTGCGTGAGAGGAGAAGAAAACACTGAAAGTGTAAATTTACCTGCATCAGTAGTAGATGAGGAGCTAAAACTTTTTAAAAACACGTCTTTAAAGTCTCAAATGTGAAACATAAGCGTCTCATAAATAAGCATCAATATTCACGGCTCAGCTCCGCACTTTATTTTGAGCTGACATGAAAAATCAGAGACCCACTGACGTTTCGTGTCCATAAAGTCTGCAGCTGCTTCTCCGGTTTCGCTTTCACACGTTTAATGGATCATTTTAGGACGAGCTGTGATCAGAGTGGCTCATTTCCAGCTTTTATGTTTCAGAGGAGAACTGCCGGTTTTTCCGTTATGGGGGGCGTCGTGAAGGCGGCGACTTGTGAGCACCATGAAACGGGTGAACCATCTGTGATGGTCCCTGGGCTGTGGGGAGTAACCGTTTATGTCCATATGTCTGCACACAGGCAGATCTGTTAGAGTGGAGGCCGCCGAGAGGTGTGTGTTGTGTGTGAGTGTGTGTGTGAAGCATGTGACTCTATTAGTGATGAAGAAATGTGATGAACAGAAATATGAGGGTCGTATTAATCTGCCCCAGGGCAAGGAGTCAGCATCGGGCCCCGACAGACCGAAAGGCAATAAATCGATCAATGAGTTGAGTGACAGGAAATTAATAGGCAACAAGTCTGATTGACTTGAACAACTATCCAAGTCATTTTTAAGGAAAAATGCCAAAACTTTGCTGTTTCCAGCTTCTCAAATGCGACTATTTGCTCATTTTTGTAGATTCTGCTTTGTAAACACATCTTTCAGATTTTGACTGTCGGGACTAATGAGGCATTTTCAGTATTTTCTGACAATCAATGAATTTCAATGAGAATAACTATCAGATGTATTAAAATGAAACTAGCTGTTGGCTGCCAGTTTACCTGCGATAAATAAAACAACTGTTACTGAGGTTTTGACACAGACAGAAAAGTGGAAGTGATTTGACAAAACACAACTTTGCAAGAAAAAAAGCAACGAATATAAACTGAAACAGTTCGGATGTTAAACCTGGGTTTGGACTCAGGGTCTCTGTACCAGCACAGGGCCACAAGACAGAGGACGGAGAACTCATCTCACTCGACAGAGGTTCGAATCCTTTTATGTTGCTGTGAAAACTGTGAGAAACCAACTGACAGAGACAAGCTAGGGGGCAGGGTCTCAATCTGGTTCCAGGTGGTGAAAGCAAAGCAGACCAGAACGTCTATCACAGTTTCCCCGAGTCCAAAGAGGCATCCTGAAACGTCCCACAGCTCCTCGGACCATAAACAGAGTCTTTCATTGAATTCAGAGAAAAAAAAAGCTGCCTTCACTTACAGCTTTTTTTGATCTGCAGAAGAAGCAGCAATAAATTATACCAGCTGTTTTTGTATTGATTGATACTCCGCAACTCTGTGAAATCACAGAGACACCCCCCCTCCCCAACATAAGGACAAGGCAGTTAACAGGAGACATCATTTCTGCATGTCTGACATTATACACTGTGTCCTGGAAGCACCTAACAGTGCTGAACAGAATCAGTTCACTCCGATTATCGATGATTTTAAGTATTTTTTTATGTTTTAACCTTCACTCTTGTTTTATCTCCCCTTTTCAATTCTCAGCCATATGTTAACTGGGACCAAGACAACCCATAAATACAAATTTTTAACGAAGTATTCATTATTTCTGGAGGTTTATTACACTAACTGGTAGCTGACGTTTGGTGAAGGACATGTAACGACTCGAAATGATCAATCACAACCCAGTTAAGATTCAAATGCTGAGGCTGAGAATCACTTCTATCAGTGAAACATCCTGGAATGTGTTTTAATAGCCATTAATAAGACTTCACTCAGCTGCCTGCGGAAAACATTCCTGCATAAATATAAATATCATTTTTAAAAAAGTCGAGGATTTGGTGGAAGTTTCTGTGCGTGTGAAGCCGAGTATTACAGAGGCAGGGGCCAAGTAGGGCTGGGGGGGGGGGGGGGTCCAGTACTGGGGGCTGTGAGAAAAACACACAAGCTCATACAACAGCGATTCAAATCAATTTCAAAGCAGAGCTGGAAGAAATTTCTGTCCCAATGAGCCCAAGGTTCCTCATTTGGAGAAGAACAAGTACACAGAGGCGGAGCGGGGAGAAGAAATAACCAGCCCCCCCGACGGGAGGCAGAAAGAAAAAAAGAAAAACTTCTCCAGATTCCAACTTGCAAATAAAAAAGCAAAGCAATCAATCATGTCGCAGAGCCCTCATTCCTGGCCGCTTCTTCCAGGCAGCGGCAGAATGAAACCGGACAAGACTAGAATATGCAAACTTATTCGCTCTTTCTGGACGGCTGGGTAGAGGTGGAGGGGGTGATGGAGGAGGTGGCAGTGGGGGGGGGGGGGTCCAAAAGATAAATGGGCATTCGAGGGGACGACATGGGGCCCGTTAAAAGTTTACTGTCACAAACACTAATTAATCACCGCAGCGGTGGCTATTAATCATATATTAATGAGATGGTCTCTTTACTTTGGCCTGCCCAGGCCTCCTCTCGGCCCCATGGCCCCTGGAAGCCTCGCTGAGCAGAAAGCATCCAGGACTCAATTAATCTTCTCGCACCTCTGCCTGCTGCGGACGGCACCTTTGGTGAGAGCAGGCAAACAGCGGGGACATTTAAAGTGTCCATATTTCAGAGAGGATTTTTGGGGACAGTTAATCACCTGGAGGTGCAGCGTTTAGATTCAGGCTGTCTGTTCCAGACTGTGGGATAATAACAGCACAGACAGAAGGACATTTTGTATCTGCTTCCCATGTTTAATTTGCGGTGAAGTGACAGGGATGAAATGGACCCGGCACATCCTCTGGAGCAACACCTTTTTGATTGCTGGAGCCGCACCTTGGAAACGCGCTCTCTGATGTCGTGTTGCAGCCGGGCTCGCCGGGCACGTTGATCTCTGGGTATCGACTGGGCCGACCGGGTCCGGATGGGGGGTCCTGCTGAGACGTGCTTATTTCGTCCGATTTGGCTGGATCCTCCATTATTAGAAACACTGACAAGCCTGATGTCTGTCGTAGAGTCACAGGAATGTTCCAGAAAACCTCCAATCACATGGGGTATGTCGTCCACGAACAAGGACTCAGGACTTTCCCCTGTAATACTCAATTACAGGGAAAAGTCCTGGTTCAAAATCGTATTCAAATAAAAGGACAAATGCAGCATCAAGAAAATGCATCTCAAGTAAAAGATGTCATCAGTACTTCATGAGTACTTCCTGTACTTCATGAGTACATCCTCTAGTTCCGGTATCATAGTAAAAGTACTCTTTTGCGCAGTAACCTGCCTCCTGTGATCTCTGATCAGACTGTGGATTTCTGGAACTTTTATTTTGGAGGAACATAAGAGACAATGACTACCTTAATCTAAAAATGTGTGTATTGTGTGTGTGTTCAGGTCTGACTGAGTTATGAAAACATTTATTTATTTGATGCAAATTGCAGCAGTTACATTCTAAATGTTTACTTTGCCTTGAATGCACCTGTCCCTTTCACCTCATGCTCTCTCCCATGATCCCCTGGGGCAGTGATTTAGTGGATTTGTTATTGTGTTGTTAACTAGTCTTTTTCCCCTCTGATGTTAACTGGCTGGTTAAACCATAAAGAAAAGAGACGGTAGCTGTGAACCAAGAGCAACAGAGAGGACGGGGCTTGTCGCATTCCCGCAGCCGGCGGGAAGCTCTGGTCTTCTCTCCTGGAGACGAATAACTGCTCAGGGTGATTTAGATGTTGGAGAAAATTACACGAGTCTCCTCGGCCTCAATCTCTGCTGCTGTCTGGCTTTGTTACTTATAATATTAGGCTGCCGAGAATAAAATACGGTCACCTCCTGACAGGCGGAGATTGCAGCGTGACGTGAGGATGAAGCAGGGGAACGAGGCCGTAAACTGGAGCCGGCTGCAGCATCGCCTGCTGACACACTTCATCATGAGCCCTCCTCTGTTTATATGTTATATTGTTATGGTCATGTTCCACACGATGCCTGGTGATAAACATGACACCACTGCATCACACTAATGAGAGTTTACATTATAGACGGATGAGGAAGCCCAGGCTCGTCCTCATCCAGCCACATGAGGCCTAGTCTGCTGCAGAAACAACGCGCTTCACCAGGACGCCGCGTCCGCGAAGCAGCTTTTATCTTTTTTAGTTACAGCCCAGACTAGCAGCTCGGTTCTGGATCGGTCTGTCAGTTCAGAACTGTGGTCCAGACTGACACGTCTCAGCCACTGTTGGACGGACCGTGAAGAAATCTGGTTCAGACGTTCATCCAAGGTTTGGGTTATTGAATGGATGTTGTAGAATTGTCCTGATAAGAATAGCTGCACAAACGTGTGTGTGTGTGTGTGTGTGTGTGTGTGTGTGTGTGTGTGACCTGTGAGCTTCCTCTGCAGAAATGTTTATCACAAGTTGGGCATTAATAAACTGGAGGAGTGCATTAAATAGTGCAGGTGTCAGTGCATGCTGATGGAGAGAGCTGTAGTATCGTCCCTGCTGTTATATGCAGATCAGCCTTCTCACTCACACACACACACACACACACACACAAACACACACAAACACAAACAGATACAGTATGGAGACTCTACCCAAGTCGATAAATCACTGAGATAAGAAGGTGTTGTGACGATTTATCTGAACACACACCGGCTGCTAACACATGTTCACCTGCTCTGAGGTTATGAGCCGATTAGTGCTGAAATAATTATTCAATTATTCAATTAGTCAACTTACAATAGTAAAGAAAAACTCTGTTTTATTATAACATAGGCCTCAGCCTGTGCGTCTGAGGTGGAGGAGGACATGAACCAGCAGCTATGACTCTGCTATCAAACCTGCCTCATAATACTGTGATGTATGTACCAGATTTACATGTTTAATGCAGAGATATCAGTGTCACTGAAAGGTTAGGACTGAAGTAAATTTAGTCCAGCTGGACGTCTTTTTACGTGCAAACAAACAGCAAAAGCCACAAAAGTCTGTGACCTCATAAGAAATTTTAGCTATAACGTATCACATTATTTCCTTATTCATACCTGGTGGTTCTTAGACAGGTTCATAGATATCCAATCTAGTTTCTTCAGACTGTAGAGGTTGGACGGCAGAAGAACACTGAAACACAAACACACAATGCTCCCTTCAGTTCGGTCCAGTCACAGCCATGGTTCAGTTTATTCTTAGAAGACGGAGGCATCAATGAAAGGCAGCGTTAATTCCTGCAGATCTACTACCAACAGAAAGTAGGATCATCTTACTTTCATCATCATCTGATCATATAACGGACCATTGATCAGACACTGAGTCAGTCCAACTCAGCGTCAGACCACAGCTGATCTGGCAACGACTGATTCTGAGGCCGGTTGTCGGCAACTGATCCAGAGTCTAAAAGAATCCAACCAGATTTCGGGCCGGAGCGCAGCCAGCATCTGAATCACACCATCAGAACTTCTGGGTCTGGTTTTAATGTCTCGTGGAAACTTCTGTTGTGGGTTCTGTTCTGTTCTGAATGACTCGCAGCGTATCTGCATTCGCACGTGTTTTCTGTTTTTGCAGGTGTGTCTTTGCTGGTACATGCTGGTGTGTTTTCCCTCAGTGGCCTATGTTTTGTCTACAGTGTTTGCTGATGTTTCCTAAAGTTGCTCACTGGGTCAACCTGACAGGAATACGTGCAGGCACTACTCAGGGCGGAAAAAGCCCTCCCACCTCCTCTGAACACTGAGTTTGTTATAAAAGATAATTCAATCGGTAAAAAGAGCTAAAACTGAGCATCAGTCAGAGATAAGTCAGTTAAGGACACCGCTCTTTTCAGATGTAAACACAATATTGTCAATGAAACCGAATGTGATTTTAAACAGGGATGTAATTCAAATTTACATACAGCCATTTACATACAGCCACAGGTTTCTACAACCAGTAAGGTAGTAAGGTGTCCTTGAGCTCAGTCTCATTTTTGTGTTTGTCTTAATGTCAATGAAAATTTTCCCATCGTTCTCTGTCAGTGTCTCTATCACATTAACTGAATCTCTCTGGGTTTTGACTTTGGTTCGATATAAACTCGTTTAAAGACGCCAGAGAAACGGACACCTTTTTTTTCACTTATAATTGATTGAAATGATGGAAAAAATCCTGGGACCCGAGCCGACCACGGGAACATGACGGGTCGAGGTGGGTCACAGTGCGTTTGTCGTCTTGTGAAAGCTGGCGATGGCTCCGTGGCGATTGCTGATCTCCTCTGCCAATGCCTCATTAAGTGAATGGAGCTTAATGAAGCGTGGCCTCACTTTACACCTGCAGCGTCGGCCGCTCAGGAGAATGAGGCAAATGGAGTGTGACGTTACAGAGCGGCGGCCGCACAACTTAAACACACAGGTTGACAGACTGCTGCACTCAAAGCCTCAACTGATGGGCCCAGAAGGAGCTCAATGATTTTACATCCAGAGTTTAAAAAAGTCCCATCATACAGCTCAGATCACCAGAAATTTGCCTTCACCAAGGCGCCTTTTTAACATCAGGAACTGCTGATTTTTTCTGGTTTTGAGGTGAAACGGCTTCAAGCCGCTCCACGTGTTTTCTCCAGGGAAATGAGGAATGCCTTAGCCCCACACTCAGCACTTCATAATGCTTCGGTTTTAGAGCGGCTGTGAGTCCATGTACGCAGGTTTGTAAATGGGCTGAAGCTTAGGGCTCCCCTGATGGTGGGGGCCCACTGTTTCATTACATTACAGATGGGGCGTTCAAGTCAGACCTCCAGACAGGGTTCCTCTTTTCAGCAGAACGTAGTGAACGTACGTTAGCCGAGGCGTCAACCCTGAATAGACACGAGCCTCATGTTACGAGTCTCATCCTGACAGACCGAACCACAGAGAAATTTAAACTACAACCAGCTGTAATAGCACAAGTAAGTGAAAATTTTTGTTTATATATACATATATGTATATACATACAAATACACACACATACACATACACATATATATATATAATATATATATATACACACACACACACACACACACACACACACACACACACACATGCACACTTTTGTTTTTAGCCGATATTAAAGATACAAGAAACCAGAGTTATATTTTTTTCATATCTGTACATCTGATGAATCATGCAAAAAAATCTAATAACAACGAATAATCACCAGTTTAGTCTGATTTTTCACATAGACGTGGACAGGACCAGGACAGCGTTTGGACTCTGGGACGAAGTTCGGACGTCTGGTAAATGTAGAAACTTTTGCTATATTTCAAGACTTTTTGAATTTCCCGTGTTCACACTCTACCACACCTTATGCTAAGGCAGGCACTAATGAAGTGATGCCATCCAGCGGCATTATGGGTAATGTAGGCCCCAGGGTTTTGGAATAGGAGTCAAGAGATCTCCACCTTTTGAGTCAGAACCTTACGATTCTGGGTTCCCCGTACCTTTCAGCAAAACTCTGGCCTCAAGCTTGAATGAAAGCGTCAGAAAGTAAAGTCGTCCCTCAGTTCACATTTATCAGCCCATCTAATGTGAAGTAAACCAGCACTCTAACCCCCCCAACCGGTGCCTTTGAACGCTCCCCTCAGGACATCACTTAATAACCTTTTAAACTGATAAGTTATGGACGGGAATCAAAGCCCAATCTGAGACAAATGATGATAATTAAGCACTCAGGCAGCCATCAGAATAATCAAGGCATGTAAAACCACAGGCCAAAACAGAATCCCATTTCCATCAGCGACCTCCAGACTGTGACACTTATCTGTAATAATGGCCCCCGAGTGCAGGGATGACATAATAAACATGCGACCCTGTGGCCAGGTTTGTCACGGTGATGTCCTTTAACTGCAGAGACACTCTCTAATTGGTTTGCCTCCCTCATGGCAGGAGCAGCTCCCCCTCGTAATTACCCACCAAAAGCAGGCTCTGAGCGTGTGGGCGCCAGGCGCGTAGGTCCGAGCTGATGGGTGCACTCGCTGTCCTTCAGTACATTACCCAGAGATCACCTGGGGAGGGGGACACAGATAGATCTCCCTCATGTGCCCCATGGGGGAGTGTGATGGCTTAAAAGCGAGGCGGCCACAGGAGACCCATCGAAGTGGAAGGGGGGAGGAGGGGGAGGCGGAGGTGTGACGTGCAAGGGGGAGCGGGGGTTGGAGGACAGAGGGGGAGATGGGGGGGGGCAGATATCTGTTGTCAGTGGGTCTCTGCTGCTTTAATCAAGGACACGCTGCTAGAGGACGTCTGACTCTGACACAAGAAGCTGCTCTATCAACAGGAAAAGACCTTTATCCACAACGTACCCTTATAGAACCTGTACCTTTACATAGCCTATACCTTTATATAAAAGGTTATGAAGAGAAAATAACTGGGACCTCATCAGGTTTTCTATGAACGTAGGAGGACATGTTGTTAATTTACGTTTCTGATGAGTCACAAACATGTTGATACTGATCAAATCAATAAAAACTTCACAGACCGAGTCTCGTTTTCCACCTGTAGTGACACCAGAACCATTAAATTTGTTCATGGTTCTGTTCAGACCCTCACAGAACCTGGTTCAGGTTCAGGAAAGATCCTGGTTCTGGTTCAGTGCCAGAACCAGAACCAGGATCTTTCAGGATCAGTGCCAGAACCAGAACCAGGATCTTTCCTGAACATGAACCAGAACAGCTTCATTCATCAAAAAAAAACTGTTGCTGCCACAACAATTTAATGTGGAAACATTTCAGTAGTATATGGGACTAATTTCTAGGGGATCGCTGAAGTTGCACTTTACTTTAAAACCAGTATAATAAAACTGTATTGTATTACACATGCACACACAACCAATGAATCTGTTTATTTTTACACTGAGAACAGACTAAAATGCAGCTGTCGGGTCTCAGACCTGGTTCTCTCAGAAGATACGGGCCTCTCTGTGTGTGCGAGGGTCCATCGGTTCTGGTCGTGTCCTGGGCTGAACGACGGGCCTGGTTCGGGTCCAGCATGTTTGTGGGCCGCGCTGAAGAAACTGCCGTCCGTGTGGTAACGTTAATATCAATGTTATGATTGGTTGAGTAGAGGGCCTTTGATGACATGCTTAATGAGAGGTCTGAGGGAGCAGCTCAGCAGGGTGAGGGGGGAGACCTCCCACATCAAACAGTGACCCCCCCCTCCCCAAAGACCCTGGCTCTCTCCGGCTACGAGCAGAGAAAGGCTGCAAGTCTCGTCCAGCACATTAACTCCTGAATGTGTGAGAACGTTTCAGCATTAACACAGATTTGGTTACAGCGGCAGTGGATGGAAGACAAAAGCTGCCTGTTCAGAGCTGCTCCTCAGGCTTTACATTATCATTCCACAGGTGTTACAATTCTGGTCTTATTTCTTACCAGGTTGTTTGTGATTTCGATCAGTAATAATTTACCAGGTTTATATCAGAAAAAAGTCGGATTGGAAACAAACTGACGCTGAAACTTCCAGAGAGAAAATTAAGGGGGAAAAGTAAGAACAACTGGTAACAACCATCACATGGAAGAATAACCCCCCCCCCAAAAAAAACTAATACCAGTACTATAATAGATACTAGGTACCTATCCATTGTGTCTTAAAATTGTGAGAAACTTTCTCATAATTAGACACTAAAGGCAAAGTATTTTCATAAACCAGAATCTTCTTGATAATTAATAGATACTAAGTCATATAAATGTGAAAGCATCTGTAATTATGAAGGAAAAAAAGTGTGGGGGAAAAGATCATGACTGAAGTTTGTGTCACACACAGCTGCCTCCTGCTGAGCACACTGGTAAACACATATTTACAACTATGTCAGCCAATTCATTATGAGATATAGTCTTAGATAATTATAAGAAACTGCTCATCAACACTGTAGTATGAGAAGGTTGCTTGTGGTTATAAGAGCCTATAACATAATATCAAATGATAAACAAATCTTTTATCATAATTATCAGAAACTTCAGTTGCAGTAAAAATCTGTCCAAAGCTTCGGGTGGTGACGTGATATTTTCTCCTCTAACAATATGCTTTACACTAAGTCCCAATTAGAACCTACTGAGCTTAATTATTTCATGTTTCATTTATTTGTTTTTTAGCTGTACATTTGTTCCTCATGAGCTAAATTCCGATGCTGACTTAATGAAATCTGACATTTCCTTGTTATGTGTCACATATAATGATGGATGAGCATACGAGTCAAATAAACCATCAGCGCTCCGTGTTACTGCTCAAGTACAAACAGCCATTCACATGTGTGTAGCTACGAGGCTCTGTGCGTTTGTGTGTGTGTGTGTGTGTGTGTGTGTGTGTGTGTGTGTGTGTGTGTGTGTGTGTGTGTGTGTGTGTGTGTGTCGCTCTCACAAGTTTACTCAGCTTGGGAATTTCATCTTACAGATGGCGGCTTTGTGAGGGGAACGGCCTAATGTCACAGGGGGAAAATATTATTGCAGCGCTGACCTCTGTTTGAAAGTGCTCTGAGTGAGTGTTTTCTGGGAGTCCTGTAGTCCTGACCTCACAGGACATAATCAGCCTCATCAAAGACTCGACCCCCCCGAACCCTCTGTCGCACTTCACTTTCAAATCATGTTTTAACGGAAGAGCACGAATACAGAGTGGTGACGGGACGGTTCCACACACACCTGAAGGTCTTCTGTGTTTGTGCGTCAAAAATAACTGAAACAAGGTCAGAACCATTAAGTGTCTATTTGAGGAGATGTGAGGCCTGAGCCTGTTTTCTCAAAGAGCAAAAATCCCTGTGGTATTTACTTTAGACCACGCTCCACTGCTGAACATCCCTCCACAAATTAACATCAAAGTGTGTCTGCTGAAGGAAATGCATGGGAAGTATATTTTAAAACCCAGTGTGACTTCACTCTCCCGCCATCAGCTGGAAGAGGAGAAGGAGGATAAGGAGGAAGAGGAGGAGGAGGAGGAGGCAGCGGCAGAGTTTCTCACTGTCATCGGCCTCCAAACATCACCGTGCAATCCCAGAGAAGAACCGGCGCCCAAGTGTAATGTGAATGTACGAGGCTGTTTAGGAAATACCATTAGTTACAGACACACAAAAATCCCTGTTATCTCCAGATGTCAAGTCTCCGACATTCACCAAGGAGGGAGAAACCGGTTCTCACGAGATGCAGATTTAATGGAAACGTTCCCCACCACCCACAGGTTCATTACTGGGGAGGATAATTCAGGCTCCCACCAGGACTAAACACAGACCGGCTCCGCCAACGTGACCTCTTCATCTCCTCGGGGCCCAAGCTGGGAAAAGTTTGCTCTCAACGCCTCAGCACAGCAGACAATGTCCCAATGTCCCTCGATCGATTTTCCGACCCGAGCGGACGCATTACAGTCATACAGGTACGTTCCACAGCTCCGAGAACATCCGACAAACATCCCCCACCATCAGCTGATCCTGTTATCTCAATTAAACCTGCACTAACTGATTCTTTGGCCCCTTGTTTTCAGCAGGAATCGGTCATGAACGCAACACTGACATATCATCATCTTTATGATGACGGTGAACTTGTGATCAAACAGCTGCTTATTTCCAACATGATCCTTCATCTGGATCTGGTCTCTGTTTCACCTGATGAATCCAGGTCCAATATTCCCTCTTCTTTTAGCTCTGGTTTTTGTCTCTACCAGCTCCTGAGGGAAACCTCTGGCTCTTTAGCTGCTAAATGCTCCACTATGTTGACCAGCTGGTCTCTGACTGAGTCCGTCCGGTGGTGGACAGTGGCTTTTTGTGAAGCCGCCTTTCACACAGTCAGACATTATCACGTTATCATTTGATACATTTTTTAATGTTACATTTCCAATTAAACATATTTACTGTTATAGCTTAGTTGTGTAGAAACAAAGATTTTAAGAGACAGAGTTGGGAGAGGAACTGACAACTCTATATTCTCAAGACTGATCAGAAAACAGGACAAAGTCGCTCCGATCACCGGCCACAAAGCTGGATGCATTTATGGGACTTTAAAGATTTAAGATTTATAAAATCCAGAGGGTCGGGGTTCCAGTATGTTGACGTGTGAGAGTCTTCACACAGCACATTAAACCCACCCATCCTGTCTACTGTCACATGTAACCATCCCATGACTTTATGGATATGAGTATTAGAGCCATGGAGACCTGTGTGTAACCTGCCGCCATCGGAGAGCCAATGGGAGCTATCATAGGAGCGCGTGGTGACAAGCGGTTCATCCACCGTGAAGCCGTTAAATGAAGGCCGAGCTTTGGTCAGAGGACAGTCATGTGTCATATGTGACACAGGTTAGAGGAGAACCATCATATATGAAAATCCAGGGCTGTAATGTCCACTGGGGATTGGGGAGACATGTCCCCCCCCTCACTTGTATTGTTGAGGGTCTGGTTTCCTCAACGAGCCTCTCTGAACTTTATCCCCTGGCTTTCCGGTCACCACAGTCCAGAGGAGGAGGAGCTGATAAAAGGTTCCCTAACACATCCGAGAGCTGAACGCAGCCTGAAAGGAAAAACCTACAGACACTACTCAGGGCTGAAAACGGGCCCAGGAGCAGATCCTCAGTTAAAGATACGACAGCAAAGCTCTCAACTCTTCATAGAAAAGATGCAAATATAAGATTATCTGTCATAAAAAATCAGAAACTAATTTTCATCAGGATTAGTGTATCAACAATACTGAGGTTTACACAGCAAGTCCTTGTCTCTTATGCTGGCGCTGTCACGGAGCATAGTTAACAATCCTATCATCATGTGTTGTATGTATTTATATTTAAAAAGTTTTTTTTCTTATTTTGATCAAGTGTATTTTTCTTACCTTCTTACACTCTTACCCTTTTAATGTGTATATTACATCTGTATACATATATAATTTCTTATCATTTTTTCTCCATTTTTTTTTCAGCCCAACCCTCCATCTCTGTGCTGTTAAAGCTGATTTTACTCACCTACCTGCTCCATCCATCCTGCTGTTTAAACCCCCCAGGCCTGAGTGGTTTTATTCATCTCCTCTGTGAGAATAGAAACTACATGTAAATCCCATCGCAGCTAATTGTATAAACCAATTAAAGTCAGGGAGACTTATACCGTTTTAAGAGTCGGGACAGACCCTGTTACTGCAATTTGTTCAGCATTTAGGCTAATGACATTACAGTCCATCCATCAAGCAGGTTGGAGGGCGTTCTGGTGGGGGGAGGGGGGATGTCTGAATGGGCGTGTGTGCGTGGGCGGGGTATGAATGGATGAGGTAGTGTGTGTGGGGGGAGCAGCTGTTCGGCCATGGATTGACTTAACCTCTGTCACTTTGATGGCTTTTGTCTTTTCTGCTTGTCCAAAAAACAGGGGCAGATGTGCCTGACACCCCCCCCCCCCCCCGCACACATGCACACAAACCTGCCTGACCTACACTCAAGTTAACTCCCCACACACACACACACACATACACGCTACATGATACAGAGAGTGTGTAAACAGGTTGGTTAGCGGGTAGGTGGGTTGGTTAGTGGTTAGTAACTGGTAGTCCAGTCAGTAACTTTCCTACATAAGAAAACTGGAAACTTCTATTAACTGTGGATGTGTGACACTGTTTCTACTAAAAACCCAAAACCCCCACACACCGACCATGGAGGATGGTACCAACACCGACTCGGCAGCCACCACGGTTCAGGACCCGCATCTCTTCACGGTTTTTATTTTTTTAGTTCAGAGTTTTACTGGTTTATCATTGAGCTGTTTTTAAATATGACCGGCGGTAAATCGTCTTTTACATTTGCCAGTTTGAGGTTGATTTATTCAATGTTTGAACCTCTGCACTTTGTGAACTTTGACCCTTTGCTGCTGCATGAGTTGTGGTGGATTCTGCTCAGTGTGTCTGGTTATTAAGTCACTAACTCTGAGGACAACAACATGATCTGTGCCTCGATCTTCTGATTTTTATCTGACAGGGAGGAACATGAGCGGCCAGCTTATTGTCAACCAGCATCAATGTAATATTAGTTTTATTCCATAATTTGTCATGGTGCAAATTAGACAAACTACCCGTGAAAACAGGAGGGGCAGCATCAATTGCAGCTCCGTTATTCACCCTGTTTTTTTCCATTAAATAAAACAAGATGCGAATGAGGTAAACGAGCAGCTGATTGGAAAACAGCTATTTTTCTCACCAGGAACTAGACAGGTCCCCAGGAACCAGAAGTAAAGCTCTCAGGGGAAAGATCATGGTTTGTTGCCTCTGTGTTTCAGAGTTTTTCTCAATTATCAAACACATCACACAGTCTGTTTTTCAATGACATGGTGCTGACAGCCGATGGACGTACACATTTTACACTGAGGGATTTATAAGGATTTATTTTTATTTATTTCATTTTTGTATAACTGATTAATTTAAACAGGTTTTCTGTTTGAAGCTCTTTGTCGGGCAGTGAACGAGCAGATTTCAAGCTCAAAGGAAATTAAAGTTCAGCAGAAACAGTGGCTCCATTCATCCTGTAATAAACATCAATATTGACTCTTATGAAAACAACATCATCTTTTTTTGCCATTTCTTTTGCTGAATTAAGACTTTCTAATCAGGCCAGAGTACAATCCATCTCCCCTCTGGCTTCGTCCTCCCTCCCTCTGTCCAACCCCCCCCCCCCCCATCTGCCCCCCCCCAAGTGAAAGGGAATTCACTCTGCGATGAATGTTAACCAGTCAGAGGACGAGAGGGGGCCAAGCGCTGCAGTGTTGTTGTGATCCACTCAGGCAGATCAGCATTTGACTGAGAAGTTTTTAATAGCCCTCTGGAGTTGCTCCATAAATAGCTTGGCTCTGGCCATTATTTGTCCCCGTTTCCCTTCTTTTGAGAGGGAGACCATTGTGCACCACTATACCAAGCCAAGGCAATCATTTCCACGGCTTTGGATCATTTTGGGAGTATGAATGCTCTTGATTTATCATCTAGTCTCTATTAAAATCTACAGGTCAGATTATGGCTCAACATCTCCTCCTCAAACCGCCTTCATTCACCCGTTATTCACTCTGTGTTGTTCACTAAACAATGGCCAAATGTGCTCCGCTTTTCATCTGCAGACTCCAAGAGTTAAATATTCGTTGGGTGACGTGTCTGGGCCCCAAGGCCAAATCATAGCGATGGTGCAGGATAATACTAGGGATGACTTTTTATTTTCCTGTGGAATCTTTGTTTTTGTTTGGGAGGGTCCTGCTGAAGCCATGTAAACCATGTAACTGTAACATCTCCAGAGCCACTGTCTGTATCTGCATCTATCTGTTGACATCTCAAATATACCTCTAGTCACAATTTTAGCGTAAGTTGTTAAAGGCAAATAAACTGCTTCATTTACTCCTTATTCATTTATCGACTAGTTCAGATGCCAACAAAATACACCTTAACAACGTGCCTGGATTAATCCAATAATAATGTATGAGTTGTGTTCATACTCTTCCTTAAAAAAAAAAAAGAAAAATAAATTCATGTCATGGCAAGAGGTTACCAAAGGAAATAGAGCAGCAGGTCCAAAGTACAGTTTTGGTGAATCTGCTTCATTTTTCCTGCACATTAACTGTTTGTCATTCAAATTTTAATTCTGACTTCTGGTGAAGTCACCTTAATGGTGCAATCAGTCAACAATTTTTTTAGATAATTATACATGTATATATTGTATATGACAGACACAAAAATGTAGATAGTCTTTTAGATTTTGTAATGATCTTGAACGTGCAGCCAAATGTGTGGTTGTTACAAAATCTGTTCCAGGAAACTGTCAGGAGGAATTTAAAGTCAAATACACTGATTTTTCAACCATCTCTGAGAAATTACTTATTCTATTTTTAAAACATAACGAGAAAATATTAAGATCGTTTCATTATACATTTTTACTTCTAGTTTAACATTTTTTTTAATTAAGTTTGTTTATAATTTATGGCCAGATATATGTGCAAGTATAAAATGCATTTGATTATTTTAATCACTGAAATTCAATTTCATCAATCTGAATCTGAGTTTAAATTTGAATCTGAATTTGAATCTGAATTTAAATCTGAATCTGAACTTAAATTTAAATCTGAATCTGTACTGTTTGACGTGTGTGCATGAGCTTTGGTTTATTCATGAATGTTAAATTCTGTCCTGTTTTTTTTTTAAATTATTTTTTCATGCAGAGTTGTGCCTCAATAATGATGATTATAACTGATACATAATTATTCAATAATTTACAATTAAACAACAGAGGAATAAATTTTAAATTATAATTAATTATTATCATTAATTATATATATATATACAATCATAGCTGTAATATACAATCCTTTATAATCCATAATTGTATTAATTTGTGTACTCGTGCTTTTTCTATTCTGTATTTATACAGAATAGAAAAATATTTGTTTTCCTCCTGTTTCCACTGATGGAAACTGAAGCCTGACCACTTTTTCTCATGGGTCCATCTGAATACTCGTGGCTCCTGGTCGAGGTTCAGAAAAGACTGAAGTCAACAGTGTTGATTTTATTAAGATTTCAGTGGAACCATGACCTGCCACCAACACCAACCGAACATGACTGATACTGGATGCAGTTCTAGAAAAGCTCAGTTGACCAGAGGGTCAAGAACATTTGCAATGTTGAACCTGACACAGAAGATTTGGAGAGAATCTCCTGATCAAGTTGGGTAGGTTCTGCTGATCCAGGGCTCGGCTGTGTTTACAGGAGCAGCTGTTAATGAACAGTCTGCAGGTTGTACCACTACTGGAGTTGTGACGTCTGCAGACTGTGGGGCAGAGGCGTATTTACATGTTAATAAACGTGTAGGCTTGGGGGGGGGTGTCTCTGTGATCACAGTCCTGCCGTGGGCGATAACCCAGCTGGATGAACTTCCTGTGAACTCCTGACAGGGTCAGTGTACCTGCTGATGGACCCTCCTCCTACACTGTCCTCTGAGTGGGTGGTCTCTGCATTCATGGCTGGGGGGGCGGGGGAATGTTACAGACAAAGAGGACGGCTGAGGCCATTCATTAAGCTAATTAGCTCCACAAGGCGTCTTTACCTCCATCACCCGTCAACTTACTCCCTGTCCACGGATCCTATTTATCTCAGCATCACAGAGTCAAGACATCAAACAGAGTCAAACCAGGACTTAGACCAGACCCGCCATTAAGGAAAGTCAAACCAGGACTTAGACCAGGAACCAGACCAGAAATGAGACCAAGACCCACCTCAGAGAAAGTCAAACCAGGACTGAGACCAACTCAGTGAAAGTAAAACCAGGACTTAGACAAGAAATCCAGCCCAGAGAAAGTCAAACCAGGACTTAAACCAGGACCCACCCCAGAGAAAGTCAAACCAGGACTTAGAACCAGGACCCACCCCAGAGAAAGTCAAACCAGGACTGATTCCTACGATACCAAATTAATATCTGCTGTATATTAAACTCAACATTTACTCATAAGAGGTTAGTAAGTCTTCTGTTCAGTAAATCGCAACAGGCCACTATCACTGCTTAGAGCAGAAAACAGTCTCGTGCTTGTTACTCTTCTGTTTTACAGCAGAACAAAGACAGAAAAGATGAGGCTGAAACTGACAAGAACCAGACCATCTGAAACCCACTTTCCCAGATCTCAGAACCAACCTCAGATCTCCTGCGAGCGGAGCTCCCCTCTTACTCTGTCACATCCAGGATTTCCTGTAATATTTGCAGACAGCGGCGGCTCAGGCCGAGAGGAGGCGGCGTTTTATAAGAGTCTGTGCAGCTGTTAGTGGGGACATTCGTGAGTTACTGTGAGTTGTAAAGGTTTTGATGAATTCATGGCACTGTTACAGCAGTCACATAAAAGCTTACTATGAAAACATGGTGTAAAACGGCACGTTTTATTGAAACAAGTGTTACCATGATGTTGTGGGACATTATTATGGCACGGCGCCTGTGAAAAATGGATGTAGTGATCTACAGACAGCCTGCGCCTCACTCCAATGATCTGTGCTTTATTATGGGTCTGTAATTACCAACAGTAACTGTTAATTGTGCAACTGTTTGTTTAGCACAGCGGTTTCATAAAGACAGCAGATTCGGTTTGATTATTTGTGAGATTCTTCACCTCTGAGCCGCTGGAAGAACCGAAAACAATGGGAAAAAAAAACTTGTCCGCCGAAAGTCGAGGATAAGAAGCATTTATCAAAATATCAGAGACTCACTGACTGATGCAGGCGTTGTCTTCTCGCGTTGCATTGAAGACCATCGCCAGGGGGAGTGAGGTGCAGATTCGTCCCATATCAACGCAACATTGAGCTGAGGGACGTGTGCAAACTGAGACTGCAAATAACATCTACGCGGCTTCATTGTGGCTTTCCCCCTGATAAAGGCACAAAAATCTGAGCTGCAACAATTAGTAAATAGTAAATTAATCAAACTATTTTGATGAATCACATGATCCCTGGTCATACTTCAAGCAAAAACTTAAAATATCAGCTGGTTCCAGTTTCTCAAATGTGAAGATTTGGTGTTTTTTCTTGATGATATATGACAGCAAACTGAACCTGTTTGGCTTCTGGTGTGTTGGTCCAATAAGACAAGACACTGGAATGGATCTCTTTAAATCTCTCTGTATTATTTCTTCTAACAGTTATGAACAGAATTAACAGATTAATGAAGAAAATAATAAAAACATGGGGCAGCATCTAATGAAATGTGAGTTTGGAGAAGAAAGATTGCAAAAAAAGCAGCAGCTGAATATCAAAGCTCTCATTCTGAGTGATCCTGCTTCGGTTCATGTACTATTTATGGGGACAACGAGGTTCTGTTTGGTCAGGTGGTTTCACCTCTGTACTGCAGGGTCCACCTGTAACTAAAATAATGTACCTCTTGGGCCTTCATAGTTTTTATCGTTTTGTTGCTGAGTGTTGGTTAATTTGATGATTCGTACTTTAATGCTTCATTTAAATTCAAAATTTCACTGCGGGCAGATTGATAAATACGGGGCTCTTCAGTTACCGGGTCACTGACAGTGTGCTCTACGCAACCGAGCACATAAAGCAAGTGACATTAGCCCCTGAGAAATCGTTGCTTCATTTAATTGCATTAATTAAAGTGCTGATGTGTTTGTGCCTTTTATAGGAGCTGGAGCTCGCTGGTATCGACACAGCAGGCAAGCAGAGACAAATGACACGGCTGCCATGTTTGATTAATAGCCACTTTAACATACATGTTAGCCGTGAAACATTTCAAACGTAATAATAAAAGAGCACATCATTCACTGCTCAAACAGCCTCTCTCATAAACTCAAGATGTGAATGAATCATTATGAGAAAGCCTTTTCAGGCCTGACACCCTTCAGCCGCGGCAGCCTCACCGTGGCTCTGTTGCTGGAAGGACGGCATTCCTCACATTTCGGGGCTGAATGCCACGCTTCTGACATGTCGCGGCATCGGCCCGGTCCAGACACCCGCCGAGAAGGGCGGAGACCGAAAGAAGAGCCCACTCTGCTGCTATCAGCAGAGAGGAGCCGATGGAACATAGCTTAACACATCTGAGCAGAACCTTGGCCTGAGCTCAACGCTTTACCAATGCACCACAGGCCTGTTTTCAACAGCATCTCAGAGGACCAGATCCATCTAAACGGTCGGTTGGCCAGTTTTGGGTTGAACCTTTGGGCCAGTCTTTATTGAGCAGGAAGAAAGAGTCCTGTCTGTGCTGATATTCATCTGAGGGCGGAGGAGTCCGGACCCTAGAGGAGCCTCCGGGGACAGAGGTCCGACGGAGACAATAAGCAGTGACGGTGTAGGATGCTCTGTACTAACACTCACTTCCTAACAGGAGCTGTATGACTGATCCCAACACTGGGTGACTTGAGAATATTTTCTCCACCTGTGAGGATTCATGAGTTAACAGAGGGTGTAGTTAAAACTGGACCTGGTGCTGCCGGTGTAGTTACTGCAGTGAATGCTGGATGCTAAGCTCCATCTAAGTGTTTAGTTACAGCTTATTGCAGATGCTTAGTGTTGAATATCATTCTGAGTCTAGAGCTGTGTTAATTTCTGGATGTGTTTACATCTGAAGCCCAGGTGGCTCAGTTCCCTGCTGTGTTTGCCTTTATACATGAAGCCTACACTACTGCTGTTTTCTGGGTTTTTTTTTTTACATTTTAGCGTATTTCAAATCCAAACTCTCAAAAAAATTCAACCATCTTTGTAACTGCTACTTTGTGTCTGAGGGGTTGTTAAAACAGAGATGCTTCCTTTTTCTTAATCAGCAGTAAACAGTGTCAGAAAAGTCAGAGACTCATCAGAGTTAGTACAGTTCATCCTGAAGGGACCATGAACGTCTGAACCACATTTCATCACAGTCCATCCAACAGCCGATGAGACGTCTCAGTCTGGACCGAAGCAGCGACCGTCAGAACCAAGATCCCCAATCCGATCTCAGCTCGAAAACCACAGACTGTGCTCTTTGCCTTTTAATGACCCTACATTAAAATGATGATGAGTCTGAAACTAAGACGACCCCCCCATCACACCCAGTAATCAGCCACACATTCCTGTCCTTAACACTAACACCAAGATGAGTATTCATGCGCGGTGTCACAGCTATCGGGCCGGGCCGGACGGCCGCGTACCGTGACACCTCGTTAAAATAGCAGCTGCAGCCGCAGCCGTAAACCACACAGTTTGTGTTAGCTGATAAGCCTCGGTGGACTTTAATGACTGCATTTACCCAGTTAGACTAATATTATTGTTGGACACGATATTGTGATGTGACAGGCGGTTCATGTCAGAGAACAACTTTCCCTCCCGTGGTTCCCGTATCAGAACAATTACATCTTTAGTGGCAGATTATAAAGAGAACATGCAGAGGCACTTTAATGCATCACAGTATAAAACTCATAACCTGTACACGCTACCATAATGTGATGATTCAATGTCCATCACTGTGAAAAACTGATTATTGGGACATTTTAATGGAGTCTGTGCTGTATGCAATGGCCCTAGTGTAAATACAATGGGAGCGAATGGGTCTCCATAGACTTTAACGCATTACGTAACTGATCATAACTCAAAAACTTTACACGTCAACAAAGTGAGATTACAGTTGATTGCTGTGTAAAGCTGAATATTTTGAAATTTGAATGGAGTACGTACTGTATACAGGTGATGTGCTATAAATATAGTGGGAATGAATGGGCCACCGCAGACTCTGATTCATTTCATCCCCTGTAACAATTTACAACATTTAAACAGCATCATAATTTGCCTTTTCACAGTTGACCAGAGGCATTTTAAAATCTGAGGGAGGTACTGTACACAGTGACTGATAGATAACAACAATGAGACTGAATGGGCCTACATTGACTTTAATGTATTATATGACTCATAATTACTTGTAACAAGCTCATGTTTAAGCAGTCGGTGTCTAAAAGAGAGTATTTTTAAATCTGAATGGACTTTATACTGTGTACAGGAGCTTAAGGCCTATTATAACCCATAATAAACTGTGTCATAGTGAGCTTATGTTCAGCTGATCTTGTGCCATACTTGGCACTTTGAATGGAGTTTGCAATGAATACAATGACCAAGGCACAGCAGCCATCTTGGTGGGACTATTATTGGAATTATTATCATTATTATAGCATTATCATTAAATATGTAAATATACTACAGTCACAGGAAACTACATAGAATCCCATGCATCTATTTTTGAGTCACATGTGACCAAAATAAAAAGAAAAAGAAAAAGGAAGCAATCCAGGAAATCAATTAGAAGCAGAAGCGCGCAAGACAACATCAGTGCTGCTGCACAGAAATCACACTAATTACAGCTGCAGCTCATGAATTTATAATCGCATTGTGATTTCACAGGAGCAATTTCTTTTGGGAGAATCTGTTCATTTTTCTAACTTCCACAAACAGAACATAGGTTGCCATATATGGAGAGTTTGATGCCTCGGTGGATGTGTAATAATCTGCTCCTCTGTGCCCTGTGACGTCTACAAGAAAAAAGACCAGTTAAAAAAGGGGGCTATTTAATTAAGTAGCTAACAAAATACAAATCTCAATAGCTTGGGAAATAATTGTGCAACCCTCATTAAGCATTCCATCTGGGCAATTACCTTCTTTTTAGCCTCGGGGAGTTATAAATGACTGGCCAGTAATTGAAGCAAGCAGTCAGCGAGAGCCTGAGATGAACTGAATTACACAATGTCATTAAAACAAATACATCAAATAATTATCCGATGGAAAATAAATGGACTGAACGCGTGTAATTGTTCTTTCGAATTAGTTCCCCCACCACTCTCCAAGCCATCGCTCAGCCTCTCCTGCAGGAGGCAGAGGAGCATCTTCTCGAGCCTCAGCCTGGAAGAGCGATAAATACTTCGCTCCTGTGTGGAGCATTTAGTAACTGCATAATTGGTTTTACATTTTTTACAAAGTGTCTCATTTGCCACATCGTTTAGCATCACACGGCAGCGGCAGAAGCAGAGGTGGCTCTGCTGCTAAGAGAGTAAACAGAGCTCGGATATCAACCTCTTCTTCCATTGCACCATTTATAAGATTAAGCAGTGCACAATTGGAGAAAAGCTCATTTCTTGTTCCAAATATAGAGCACGCAGCTCAGTGCAGCCATTGTGGGAGACACGTCTTTGTCCTCTCTGACAGATTACTTTCTTGATTTGGTAAAAAAGGGGAATCCTTTCCTTCTTTACCTTGAACTCTGTAGACGAGCATGCGCTTGAAACATTTTCAGCTGAATTGATAGTGACCTGATTTATGGGCCTTATTGCGCCGTATAATTAATTTTATGCATATGACTTCCTTTACAATTACCATGCTGGCCGATTGGAGAAGTTCACTGCTTATATGAAGCCATCAATAACTGCAAATTCATCACGGGGCGGGCTGAACATTGGCATGAGGGGAGCAGGAAAAGAGATTGTCTTCTGGAAGAGAGATATTCTATAAAAGGGCAAACGCTTCAAGTTGACTAAACCCTTTAAAGAACTGTGCAGGACAAATCTGAAGGACATTTACGAAGTCGCCGTTTCATCCTCTACTCGGCCCAACATTCAAAATAATAACATTGCTCCTCCGTTTACGGGGGTGATTTAATTTTATCTGGTACAGCTTCGGGCTCGGCTCAGCCCCGGCGATCCTGAGGAGGCCGGCGCCTCAAGGAAACATTATGAGCCTGTTGTGACGTCAGATAAAACCCTCACCGGTCACACACGGTAAAGAGGCTGCAGAAGCAGCTGACCTCATCCTACCAGTGCGTTAGACACAACCGAAACCCAGACAGTCCGGCCCTGAAGTCAGAGAACCTTGTGAATTACTCATAAGAACGTGAAGCCAACAGGTCCGGTTAGCCAAGTGTCAAATGGCTGATTTGTGGGGCCCTCATCTCGGAGCCCATTAAGGCAATTTACCTGGAGCTTCACAAAAACCAGGAAATCCCTGGGAGAGATGGAGGAGCAACGATGTCTCCTTTTGTTTTTGTTTTTTTTTGTTTTTTTTAGTTTCCTGTTAGATTTTCTTCCTCCATTTCACAAGGTTCAGAGGGAACTTGAGGGCAACCAGCATCCTGATCTCATCCTGACTACAGATGCCCCCCCCACCATCAAACCCGAGACTCGTCTAGAGTGGATGAATCTAAGACCCTTCAGGCACTGGGCAGCCTGCTTTCCTTCAGACATGCCACCAAGAAGCCAAGACCAGCAGCAGAGTGTACCGTTGATCAGAGAAAGCTTAAAACTTCATCTGGGGCCAGGATCAGGTCTCTGCTGGTACCAGGTGGATTCAGTTGGTTTGGGTCTGAAAGGGGCAGGTTTGGGCCAGGTTCAGGCCTCGGTTTTAGGCCCATGTAGAGCTCTAATCGGAACCCTCAGATTAGAGCACTACAAAACTAGGTTCTAAAGATCCCTAAAAGGAGAACAACTAAATACCTTTGTGTCTAGAAACTATTTACAGTACAGGTGCTGCCATACATATATAGCATATAAACGCATATATGAATCGTCTACGGAGACGTGGGCTGACAGATGCTGATGTGAGGGGCTGGAGACTGAGATGACAGAGGGTCAGAGGTGTTTGAGGCGGCAAGCAGAGCCGAGCTGCCGAACGGCGGATGGACAGGTGAGAGCGATGTCTTTGAGCATTTCCTCTGAGGTGTCAGTCGGGTGCAGCCCAACCCCTGATTGGACGTGAAGGCCGGCGGCTCTGCATGTGGTCGGCCCGGGTCAAGTCCAATCCCGCGTTTGTCTTACTAAGTAAGAGATGATCGCAAAGGGGTCAGGAATAATGAAGAGAGCTCAGCTGACACCTACAAACACACTAACACAGTCAGAACCACACACACCAGGACCGACAGCCTGCGGTAAACAGGACTGGGAATCTGAAATGACCCGATGCTTCACATCCACTTCCATTTGTTTAACCTGAAACTAATGAAATATAAACATTTTAATAATCTTTAAAAACTACTTTACAATTTTCAAATATCCAATCATCATGTGGATGTTGTCTTTAGGACTGCAAATATCATTTTTTTTAAACTATCAATTAGTCTGTCAATATATTTCCCTAAGAGACGTCTTCAAATGTCGTCTTTTGTCTGACCAACAGTCCAAGCTACAAAGATGTTCAGTTTAATATTACAGATGACCAAGAAAAACATAAACCCTCAGCTGGAACCAGAAAGCGTTTCGTTTCGCTTGAAAAATGACCAGAACATTTAATAAATCATCTAAATAGCTGCCAATAATTTTTCTGTCTGTCAACTGTCCAAAAACCTTGGGGTGTCCGCCACATGACAAAGACTTGGTATCAAAGGTCAGCAGAAAGGACGAGGGTTCCCTATGAGGAAACATGTCACCACAGAGAGGAACTGATCCATGGACTCAACAACCTGAAACACAAAGAGCTGCTGAGGAAGAACCAGATGGAGACGCTCATAGACCAGTGTGGACGTGAGGTAGACGAGACAGACACCAAACGCCATGCAGCGGACGAAACTTCTGTCTTCTAGCATCAGTCAGCGAGCACAGATCCAGTTAAGTGAGTGATTCATGTTTTTTGGGGGGGGGGGCAGGAGGACTGAACCGATCTAAATAAACACGAACCAGACTCTATTAATGGCTATAAACCAGAGGATCTCACAATGTACTGGCTGCACATTTCCCCAAATAAACAGCTGTGATCCACAGCTCAGGCTCCAGATGACCCCCCCCCCCACACACACACACAAAGTGTAAATCCAGCTCTCTGACACCTGATATCCTCATGTTTAGTCCACATAATTGAAAACCCCTTACAGTCTATATCCACTCAACAACACATCACCCCCCGATTCGGCAAAACAATGACAAACAGCGAATACCGACATATTAATGTCAGCCGGTTAAACAGGGCTCAGCATTATCAGCCGCTGCTGGAGGACAGGAGATCTTTATTAAAATGAAATGAATGCAGAGAGAAAAAGGCCCGCTGGATGTATGACCCACATCAGGAAACACATTGGGATCGAACCGATCTGGATGACATGAATAATTTAGCTGACACTAAAGGAGGTAATATAAATGCACACATATATTCTAATCTTTTCACCGGTGGTGCGTGGATGCTGTGTTTCCTGCCGCCTCCGTCTCTCTCATGTGGAAAAGCAGCAGATGCCCTCAGTGCCGAATTAATCCAGAAATGTATCTGTCGGAGAATTATTCACATACGGATGCATGATAATGATTCCCAGATTAATCCGTGACGGGAGCGGCTGCCTGCTGCCTCCCTGTGCGTCGAGGTAACTTTTTCCCTCCTGACCTTTAGCTTGACAGCGGTCTCTTGTCACAGCTAATACCCTGATGGACGCCGACACCTGAGCCGGGGCTTGTTCCTCCGGCCTGTCAGCCGGGAATCCCAGTGTCCCCAGAAGGCGGCACACTGGGAGCTGATGTCCTCCGTTTGTCCTCGTCTCAACCAGATTCCAGCACTGAAGCATCAAAGTTTTCCTGCCACCTCCAATTTCTTATTGTGGGGAAATTCAACACCATCAGGCACGAGTGACTCTGAACTCGGTGGGTTATTTGAGTTTGTTTGCTGAAGAAAAGTCACACTAATAATTACAATAAACAGTACAGTATGTATATTCTTGCCTCGTGTAGTTTTAATTCTTATTTTTCATTTTTTACTCCTTATCATTTCATTTTACTTCCCATTAAGTCTCTTAAATTTTCTTCACTTGTCTGCTAGTGCAAAACCAGAACTTCCCCCAAGGATCAATAAACCTCCTCTTATAAAATATTTTTAGGCCAAGATGCCAACAGAAAAAGATTTTTAAATAATATTAATATGATGATAATAATAAAAACAACAACTATTATAATATTAATAATATTAATAACAATAATAAATAACAGAATGCAGTTTTATTTATGTAGTGAATATATATCTACTATGGGTTATCTCAGGGCACTTTCCATACAGAGCAGGTAGAAACTATACATCTTTGTCCACAAAAAAAAAGTTCCTGCAGAAGTGTTAACACTCATTTTTGAATTCATTTGTTTTTATGATATATATGATATAATTACTCAGTAATGAAGTGTGAGTGCATTTAATCAGATAGTTTACTTCACTGTAATTCTGAGGTACATGTACTTTACTTGAATATTCCTGTGTTTTACTTCTGCATCTATTTAATAGCTGTAGTTACTAGTTCAGTTTCCTTTTCTTTAAAACCATCATCAGGAGAAGTTTGGTCTCAGGAAACAGCAGCTAAAAAACACCAGGTGTGATTTAATCAGTTCAGCTAATGAATAGGAGACAGAATAAAAAAGGATGAAACACTGAGCTGGCCATATGTGCAGGCCCCGTCTAACTGAAGAACTCCATTCAGAATCCTGCTGTTTTTAAGTCTCCATCTATGTCACAGTGAACCAGTGACTGTCCATCCACTGCTACACTGCAGACAGGAGCATGTCACTGCTGGTTCAGCTGCTGTTAATGGGACAGTTTGACTGAATGTGAACAGATACAGGATACGAAAATGAGGCTCTATAGGTTCTAGCTCACAGCTCAATCCCTGATTCCATAGCATCATCATACTCCCTGTTTACCACTGCAGGAAGTCTAGATCCGAAACTTAAAAGTCAGATTATCCCCAAACCAGAAATAAGACAGAGAATTAATAATAATAATAATAATAATAATAATAATAGTCTTGTGTTGGAGTTGTCTCAGTTTCGTTTTTTTTGTAAATTTTTTTCAGTTTGGTTGTTTTTTTTTTGTATTTTGAATTGTGAGTCATCTCGTTTACAGGACCAGTGATGAGTTGTTTCAGCAGTAGCTCAAACCTTCACAGAAATATGAATAAAAGTAACATGAGTGCTTCCATAATCTGAGGGTTAAAAACTGAAACTCTTCTGTAGCCCCATCCAGTGAAAGGCATTGGAAATATATATCTTTTAAGATTTTTGATAAATCATTCATTTCATTATAAGCATTTTGTTGTTATTTTGTGTACCAACAATGAAAAACACTTTTCTTGAATTCTGAGCGATTGAGGTTCACTTTCAACAATCTACAGACAATTTTCTCAAATACAGTAAGAAACAATCTCTTAATGGACAATAGCCAATGCACCTGTTAGCCACGCTATTAATGCAGGCCCAAGGCCCTGGGCCCCTGTTAACCCAGTAGCTTGGATTAACATGGACCCTGGGGCCTTGGGCCTCTAGTGGTTTGGTCTGACCACGTTTGTCCAAAGTGCTGGTCAAGACAACACTTTGTCCTGAGGTTTCTGTCAGACCAATGGTCAGAGAGTCACTGGCATCATCAGGGATCGTCCTCTGGGGATCGTGAACATCCATCCCACACGTGTTGACATCTGTCTGTTAGCTGCGGTGAGAGGAATGAAGCCTCAGCTCCACACAGGTGTAACCTCGGTGGCATTATGGTGCGGAGCATTCACAAGGCGACGATGCTGCACCGCTCTTGGCGCCACAGAGACCGGGGGAGCTGGTGTTCTGCCAAACAGCAACAGCCACAATAGCGTCGTCTGTGCGAGTCGGAGACGAGTCTCACAGGCGATCGCACCAACAGATGGCCTGAGCAAAACAGCTCATTTGGACACCAACAAAGAGCCACCGGTGATTTAATGATCATTTCTCATTCAGCCATTATTTATATGGGCATATAATCAACTGACACACAATATTTCATTTGTGGGGAGGCTCTTGTGTCACCAGAAGGCCACGTCACAGGGACTTCCTCCTTCCTCTGCCGAAGCATCAGCGCCCCCCGCATTCAGGGCGCCAGTTATTATGCTCATTATAAGCTGTTTTTATGACACACCTCTTTCAATTAAAGGGGTGGTAATGAATGCGTCCCCCGACAGGTGTTTTTGTTGTCGCTGGAATTACCGCGCTCTGATTTACATGGCAGACTAATTTGGTTGAGAGGCTGATATAAAGAAGGTCAGCCCCCCAGCGGTGAGAGGCTGTGTGTAAAGTCCTGCTCTGAGGATGTTCCTGTACAAACACACAACAACAGGCAGGTGATGGGGCTGCCAGGCTCTGGGTGGGGGGGGTTAATGAGTTCTGCAGGTATGGCTGCCATACTGCATGGGGAGCCGCGGCCGACCTGAGGTTCAGGTTAATTAATGAAGTGATCCAAGCTCGGGGAAGGAGACACGAGGCTTCCTGCCCCCCAATTCGAGCAGCAGGTCACAACACTGACAGATGCCCTATTACAATGTTAATGATAGCAGGGTCTGGGTCAGATAATCACATTCAAAGCTTCTTCTACCAGATAACAATCAGAAGCGCACATGCCACCGATGGCCTCCCTGACGAGGAGCTGTTTCAGAGCATATGTGGCACAAGCCCCCGTGTAACCCCACACCCCCACCGCCACGGACGCCTCAATGAATGGTTGAGTCACCAGGGCCCCCCCAGGCCCTGAGGACTGATCAATGTGATCAAGACCTGATAAGATCTGCTCTGCTTGGCTGCCAGTCGCAGCACGCGCCACACACTCTCACCTGGGACGTATCACCATCTCTCTCTCTCTCTCTCACACACACACACACACACACACACACACACACACACACACACACACACACACACACACACACGCACACACAGACACAGCCTTTCATGAGTTGTGAGGACATGGACATAATGCATTCCCTGGCCCCTTTACCCCTTTATCCCACCCTAAACACCCTAAACACCCTAAACCTGGTCTGAACCCTCAAACAGCCTTTTGAAGCAGTGAGGACGAGACAAAATGTCCTCAAAATGATGGTTTCAAACCAAAATTCGTCCAGACAACCACAGAAAGACATGGACACACACTCAGGAATGACAATAATTTGTATGAGTTGTGCTTTACGTTACAACATAAACAATGAGTCAATCAACATCACATCTTAGATTCAGACTTTTGCTGAATATTTGCTGCTTTTCCGTTTTATATCATTGTGAACTTTTAAACTGCGTCTATTGCATTTGCTGCGTCTGCTAATACCAATTTTCGTATTTATTTTCATTATCAATTAATCCAAAGATTAGTTCCATCAACTGTGTTTTATTTTCCGACATAAAATGTCATAATATAATTTTCCAGAGCCAGAAGATGTTCAGTTTACAGGGTTTTAGGACAAAGGGAATGAGACTTATATGACTGATTATTTTATTATTCGACAAACTGGTTCAGTTCTGACTGACAATAAATAAAACTTAATAATGGTTTTGCTTTTTGATTTGGGATGAAAATATTCTGAATTTTGGAACCACGTAGCCCATGATGCTTTGGGCATTTGGGCAGGAAGTATGAGGTTGCCATGGGGTCGGGCCTGTGTGTGAAGTCCCTGCTCTGCACTTTCAATCCTTCATTTGATCTAAATGTCTCGTGGTGTAAATCAGTAGTCGACACCAATACTACTGTTTGCTTACAATCCCATAATGCATTGCATTACCTCTTTTATTTTGATCTTAAAACCTAATTTTTGCATTCTGTTGTGTTTATTTAATATCTGGCTGTTGAAAGCTTCTGTATAAATAAACCTGAGTCTCAAAATCACAGAATGAAACCAAAGCGTCACCACTACTGCTGTTGGCTCTGAGGTAAATATACATATGTGTGTGTGTATATATATATATATATATATATATATATATATATATATACATATATATATACATACATATATACATATACACACATATATACATATACATATATATACATATACACACATATCTACATATATTTATGTATATATACATATACATATATATATATACATAAACATATATATATATACATACATGTATATACATACATACATACATACATACATACATACTTATTTATATATATATATATATATATGTATTTTACAGCGGTAAAATCGGAAATAACTCATCACAAACACACGGTGAAGTCAGCGAGGGAGGGGCGACCAGCAGCCCGTGATGTGGAAAAAATGAAGAGAGCAAAAGAGGGGGCCAAGAGGCAAACAGGGTGAAATTTATTTTTCAACCTCTGTCAGGAAGGTGCATTAATCTAAGAACATCCTACGAGTGTGTGAACGTGTGATTTCTCCATCAGCGGCCACTCCCCTGCTCTCTCATCCCAAACATTAAATATCACCTGCCGTGATTAATCCCAACTTAATTAAATCCATCAGCCAGACAATGGCCAGCCAATGAGCTATGTAATCATTCACATAGTAAATTAAAAGAAGCAAAGGCTCCTCTGTGTTCTCCTCTGACAGAGATGGAGAGGATGGAGCAGGGGGGTCCCAGAAACTCAGCTGGATTGGGGGTGGGGGGGGGGTCAGCCTCCAGCCAGCAGAGCTCATCCACAGACAATTACACACAAACATGAATGTACTCTCTCTCAGATATATATATACATATCTAAAAACACAATGTGTTATCAGACACTCCTGCTTTGGAAACAACATTAGATTGCTGAGATGCTGATTTCATCTATAAAGCTACATTTTCTCACAGGAGTTAAAGTAACAAGATGTGGAGGAAACGTCCAACTCGGGCTTTTCTGACCAATAAGCTCAGTCAGCAGAAGAAATGCTTAATTAAAATACGACAGAATAAACATACTCTGTTAGTAGTTACAAGTCCATCATTCACTGAGCAGAAAGTGTAACTCCAGATTAAATTTAAAGTACCGAAACTAAAAGTTCTCATCATGTAGAATGAGCCATTTCAGAAATACAGTATGTATTTTTATTTTATACTGTAATATGTTTATATTACTGGATTTTAATTAGTGTTCATTACTGTGTAAACATCACTTTCACTCTGCGGCTGTTAAAGATGCAGCTCATTTTAATGACTGCTGGGTAGTTTGTGAGTCATACATTATAATAATACATTAGAATTTATCTGTTGATTAAAATTTTCTTATTATTAATCTATGAACTAACCATTAACTACAGTGTCAGATTGTATATGATATAGTAGAGTAAGAAATACAATATTTCCCTCTGAAGTGTGGAATACAATAAAAGTAGCAGAAAATAGAAATTTAAGTAAAATTTCTAAATTCAAGTCAAACTTGTAGTTAAGTTCTATAGTTTTGTCAGTTTGAGATTGTGATCATTGTCCTCATATATAATCTGTCCTCTAATACACACTGGAAACACAGCTCCCACTGTAAGAAGTGGCCCTTGGGCCAGGAAACATAGTTCAAACCACTGAGTTTGATCCCCCAGGTCTGTAGCTGCCCCTGGTCGACCCCTGGTCAGCCCTTAGTCGGCCCTTTGTTGGCCCTTTCGGCCCTTTGTCGGCCCCTGGTCAGCCCTTCATCAGCTCGTCGCTTTGAATAAAGTAAAACATGACAACTGTTTTTCCTCGAGGCTTAAGTTTATAACTGGAGCCAATGAAAACAGCACAGAACTAAACACACGTCTAACCATCGGATAATACAACTAAACATCCCTGAAAGGAGCGCTTCAGATTATTACTTTTATTTTAAGGCCTTCAGAAATGTGGAAGTGTCCCTGACGCAGCAGCATTATGTTGAACAGGAACATAATGTGACCAGTTCACTTCCACCACCTCAGGTTTGTCTGTGAAGGCTTGTTTCAACATCCTTGAAAAAGCATTTGACCTGAAACAACAGCAGCCAGCTCTGTCTCTCTCTCACACACACACAACCTGATGCAGGCATGCACACAGGAAAACACACACACACAAGAGCAAACGCACACACCTTGATGCATGCGTGCACCTATGCAGACACACACTCTGCAGCCTGATCTTCAGACTCTGAGAAGGTCACAGAGACTCAGCCTGCACCAGGAGAACAGATGTTAGTGGGAGGATCATCCTGCAGGCTTCAGGTGCTGCACACGCACACGCACGCACACGCACGCACACGCACGCACACGCACGCACACGCACGCACGCACACACACGCGCGCGCACACCCACACACACACACACACACAAAATGGGCAAACAGCAGGCACAGCTGGGATGTTAATGCCAGCAAACAGGATTATCCTCAGAAAGGATTTCTCTGCTAAGCATTTCCTCTTAATTAGATTTCTCAATCTCAGGGATGAATTGCCTTTTAGCAGCGAGAGCTGCCACTGAGGGAGCTGTTAGCTCCTTATAACTGAATTAAATGCATAATTAGTGATACAATTACATTAGCACAGGCTCTTTTGTATTTGTGGGAGTGAAGGGGATGGAGAGTGAGTTGGGGGGGGGGGGTGACATGTGATCTATGAGAGAATGTGCAGCCCCATTCAAGAGTCTGATCACTGCCAACAGGTGACCTGTGTGGATTCTAGAGAGCAGGTGAGAATAATCCGAGCAGCTGTGAAACATGAGGATCAGGTAACTGTCACATGCTACGAGACTCCCGCGTCTTCTTATTTACATGTATTCATGTCTGACCTTTTATATGACTGCTGAGTTCTGAGATTAAATTTAGGTTCTGTTTAGGTTCTAGTTACAGCCTGAAGACGTCACACAACACAGACTCTACAGCTAATGGTTAATAAGTGTCTGAAAACTGCTCAGCACAGAGGAAAACACTGTGGGAATGAGTGAGAGGTTTAGGACTCAGCAACTGCCTGCTGTTCCATTAACTTAACTGAACAAAAGTCTTTTTTATTCATTTAAAGCTCCACATGACAACAAACAATGATGGTCATTATTGATTAATCAGTCACTGGTTTGATCTATAAAACAGAATATCTGCAAAAATGGAAGTCATGTTTAGTACTTTTAAACCTCAATGAGACAATTTACTTCCCCTTCCAGAACAATCATTTGAGCATTTTAACTCTTTCACAAATTTTAATACTTTTACTGAGATACTGATACTGAAAACAGTGAAATATAATAATCAGAATGTTTAATGAAATGAACTGTGATCAGCTTTTTATTGTTTTACATGAAACCAAAATCCTCCACATTTCTTTACTAAAACACTAAACAAAATACATCTTGCTGCATTTATCAGATAACACGACTCTGGTGGCTTCAGCTGAGCATCAATGATCTAAATTTGTAATCATTTGAAGACAGAGACACTGCTGCACTGTGGGAATGGAGAAGTTATTGTTCTATTATAGTTATTATTCCACATTGTTTCATCACCATATTTAGCTCATTATCAGACGACGAACTGGACTGTCAGGCTCGCACACAGGTAATAATAACTGATTACCACCCACACCCGTATACGTCTGAGGTGACCAGGTCTCTGTGGGATCTAGACTGTCTGCTGCAGGACTCCTGGTCCTTCTGGTCTCTGAGGACAGATCTCTATGCCCCGGTTGTGTTTTTGGACTCATCGTCCTGAATCTGGGACAATCAGATGCCTCCTGATGGGACTGATGATGATGATGATGAGGATGAAGAGTCTAAATGATGAATTTCAGAATTTTGTTCCAGGCTGTTTTCCACCAATATCACAGTGAGATCTGAGACGACCCGGGATTTGATCACAAATGTCAACTTGAATCTGCACCAAACCTGAACCATAGAGTGTAAAGTGGCCTCTAACCTCACCCCCCCCCCCCCACACACACACACAAGGAACACAAGCTCTGATTTTCAGTGTCCAAGTCCAAGACAGACACAGACATAATCGTTGCCCCTGGGCAGAACCCAGGCAGAGCCAAACAGAACCTAACACAATGAACACAGCTTCTCTCTGGCTCATGTGTGTTGTGGACATACGAAAGTCACGTACTGTAGAGCTCACATTAACCCTTGATGTCCACAATCTGGATTCCTGGTCAATTCATCATTAGTCCTCGTCTCTCTCACTCTCACACACTCACACACACACACATGCAAACACACACACAGCCTGAACATACACAGAGCACACGCCCTGCTCACACCTCGCCCCTCCATCCTCACCGTGTGTCCCCGAACCATTCATCACCGGGCGGCCGCTGACAGTGACGGATGGGTCAGCCCGCCACTGGCACTCTCCCAGCCAGAGACTCATACGGCTGCAGCAGCAGACTGACAGCTGGAGCAACATGTCAAGTGGTGGAGAGACTGTGGCCATTAATAACCTCCGTCACATGACCACGGCAGTGTGGGGCCTGCACGGGCTCGGGGGCGTCCGTGGGAGATGTCACGGTGAGCGGGGGCAACAGTCATGGACGCCTGATCTTTAATCAAGTGTGTGGGGATGATGGGTAATGAATATATCGCTCACAAATTGGAAGGTGTGCTGCGGGGGGGGGGGGGGTGATATGAGATCGGTGAGCGTGCTGCGGTGAGAGATCTGATGACCCAGCTCTGGTTCCCCGTGACCCTGGTGAGGAGGGGTCCTCTTGAAGACGAGCCCGCCACTCTCGCCACATCTGAGCACATGTAATGTGTCATTCATTCAGTGAGAGGTGGTAATCACCTGCCCCCCCCCCCAGGACAGATATGGAATCAGCCGTGTTCAGGGTTTTTATTGTCCCGATGCGTCTGTGCAGCTCTGGATCAATTAATCAATGCCAGAAAATGTGATGTGACATGTTTAGATGTTTGCTTTCATCCGACCATCAGTCAAAAAAACAAATATTTAGGTTAGTATCAAAAGATTCAGGAAACCAGAATATTGATATTTGAGAAGATGAACAGGTGACCTTGTTTTTCAAAACAATGACTTGATCATTAAACTGCCAATTCATGTTCTGTAAATCACTGCAGCTCCTGCCCCCCCCCCATCTAAAAACCTGAACACAGATAATTTAAAAACTTAGGCCTGTTCCTCATGCAAATTTTAAACAGTCAGTTTTATGTTATACTGTATTTTTTTTCCACTAAGTCTCTTTCCATCCACCTGTTTTTTAATTTGCGAATAAAAGACGAGAGTAATTGATTGATTTTAACACAAATACACCAAACAGCTTCAGGTGCATCGCCACCTCCCACTGGGGGGGTTGGACGAGGACCAATCCGATCTGCGATCTGACAAACACAGATGCAGATATGTAACTAGCTGTCAATGAAAGTGACTTCTTCTGGCTACCAGACATATTTGTTCTCTGATGCTCCTCCACTCTTAATTTTCAGAGAGACATCACAACTTCAGCTCTCGATAGCTAGCGTCATGACTGCAAGTCAAGAGGAGCGACCGCAGAAACGAGCCAGCTGCATAAGGTCAAAAGCAGGGAGCCGAGCTACGAGCGTAATCAGTAAAATCTGAAAATCAACTCGAAAACCGACTGGGGACCAGCGCTGAGACGCCAGAGCGGGGCCGATACCATCTCCTCTCTTTGAATTAGAGCATTAATGCAACAGAAGCATTAATGTTTAATTGACTTTCACCTCTCCTTGTCCACTGAGCTGATGTATGCAAAGCAGGAGGCGACCGTGCAACTGTCCAGAGCCCGACACACGAGTAAGCCGTTTATTTCCATGCGGTCTTTAAGAGCCGAGATGATCCTTTAATCCAATTCTACAGGGCAATCAAAGATCCATGAATCAGGCCCATTATGAGCAGACCTATGGCCGTGCCGGGCGTTTTGCATGTCATTACTGGGGGGCTGTGCCATAACAAAGCTGCTTTTAATAAGATTCCACAAAGCTCCAAATCAGGCCGTCCCACCGTGCATCCTGGCTAATTCGCTTAAAAATAATTAATTCGCAAAGACAATCGCTAACTGAGCAGCGAGGAGAGAGTTTGTCCTCCCGACAACCACGCGTCAATTTCAACCTTCACAGGGAAGAAGGGGCCCTTATCCCATGAAGAAATCTCCTTATCCACGTGAGAGATATTGGGGGGGCACATTCGGCGGCCAAACCTAGAGAGCCTGATTAACTCAAATGTCCTCTGTGTCCCAGACTCACAAATGCAGATTTGGCAGACAGCAGCAGAGGCTGTGGAGAATCAGTCATCCTGTGCAAAGCTAATAAAATCAGATAATGCACGGCTAATGCTAGCAGCGCTCACTCCTTTATGAATAGGAAAATAAATATGATATTCAATTACTACTTTATACAGAGAGAATTCAATTTCTGTCCCTCTCCTCTACAAGGGTCGTTCAGAGTCTGCAGAATTCCTGAGGTAAACAGAGAAATGAGAGTATGAAAGCCCATCGGTTGGGGTGGGGAATGGGGGGGGGGGGGCTTTAAACGGGCACTCTGTCAGCCGGAGTACGTCTGCTGAGGTGTTCAGATGTAGATCTACATGCCTCAAATTACCTGTCAGACCCCATCCAGACCCCCGTCTCCTGCAGGCCGGCGCGTGAGCGTGCACGAGGAAGATGAACATGTAGCTCACATCCTTCGATTCATCCGTTATGGTTGGAAAGTTTCAAACTGGATTTGGTTCGTAAGATGGTGCAAAGAAACCGATCCATCAAGCCGTCGTACGTTTGGTTTTTGTTTAAATGACACAAAATCACACACACGTGACGTTTAGACACACAAACAGACAAACATTTTTCTCTCTTGATTTATTCAGTCCATCTACACAGATTGATTCCATTAAACTCTTGTTATAATCCTCTATAATTTTCATTTTCTTACTTATTTCCAAGATCATCATCTCATATGCTGTTGTTTTTAATAATAAATCTTTCAGGTATTTAAATGATGGTGCATTTGTGTGTACATTTGTAAACTGATAAAGGCAGTCTCATAATCCAACCCCTGTTAATGGTTAATAGACGATTTACTGATACTTGAGATTATTCATAAACCATTAATAAAAACTTCTGGTCGCCAGAGTCAGAAAAATGTTTTACAGTTTTGTCTCTTAAGCTTAGACTGAATGTAGAGATGGATTTAGACAGAATATTGCAGTATTTCCATTTTATTCTACTTCACTACAGTTATGTGACAGTCGCAGTTACTGGTTATGATACAGATTAAGATTTGAACAAAAAACATGAGAAGCATGAGAAAAAATGTTTAATTTTACATATTCAACAGCCCGAAAGTTTAGAAAATAGTTAAAACAGCAGCACATCAGGCAGCTTCAACATTATAACACCGACTACACATTGGTGCATCATTGTAATAATCTATTATTGTAATATGTGATGGTATAGCAGTGACACAGAACACAGATTCCGATGCTTTCAGTACTCTTTTCTGCTGTGAGATCTGTTTTTGATTGTTATCGTAACAGTGGTGGATTACCACTCTCACCTAGACCTGCCCTGACACATGAACGACTCTCCCGCTCTGGACCGGAGTTTCACGAAGCGACAGATGGGACCCTCTCCCTCTGTCCTGCCTTCAGATCACCGCCGGATTATGAGGGACGAGTATCGGCTTTTTGAAAAGCTGGCGGACATCAAGGCATCGCCGTCTGACGGCGAGCCAGCTCAGACACACCCCTGTGAAATGGAAGCACAAAGTGCTACACTGTGTGGAAGAAAGGCGCAAGCCTGAGTGACGCTGCTGGGATCAGACCACCTGTCAGAGCGCTGCTGACAGGATATGTGGGCGGCGTGTTCCTTAACCAAAGCGCTGACTTTCTTTAACTAAACTCTCCCATCTGTTGAGTGGCCATTGTCTGTTAAGTAATGCAGCTGCAGAGCACCAGCCCCTCTTTCATTACACAGAGAAAAACACTTATTCATCCTCCTCCTCCTCCTCCTGCTGTTATTCAAATACTGTTACTAACCACTGATTTATTCATTGGCTTTACACAGTCCACTATCCCTGCCCCCCCCCCAGACACACACACACACACACACACACACACACACACACACACACACACACACACACACACACCCCTCCAAACCCTCTAGCTCGACCTTTTCCCCCATACACCCGCCCGAAGCTCCGCACTCATCCTTTTAGTACTCAACACATCCCGTCCTCCCCTTTATTTCTGTCCGGTCGGACCTCCGAGCATCCAGCTGTCACTCTTAACTGGGGCTGCGCTGTTCGGGTCAGAATGGAAATCAACAATTTTTACTCCCACAAACAATGTCAGGATGTTTGGGTGCTATGTTGTCTCTTTGTACTCGAGGGCTATGGCTTTTTAGAAAACCTCACCTCAACAAATTTGTAATATCCTGTAATGTGTCTGGCCATCCAACAGCTCGTCTCAGTTTGGGTCTTTTATTTTTTTCTCTTGTTAAGACAAATGTTGGGATTTTGAATAAAAAGTGACCTTGTGCACAAACCAGGTCTGGGACTCTAAATATGCCGAACTCAATACATTTAAAGGTCCAGAAGTTTTTGCAGCTGTCAAGGATTAAACGAACATTCTGCTGAATATTTCCTTAATTAACAGGTTAATGGCTCAGTCAGAAAAAGTCAGAAAATGTCTGAGGTGACACCTGATCTGATTCTGTCCAAAACCAAGAGTATCAGAGAAAAACAGATAATCCTCAAGTTTGAGAACCAAGAAGAGACTGAAATGATTAATCAGTTGTCGGAACAGTCGTTTAAATGATTAATCAACTACTTGTTTTAGTTCTACTTCCACTTGATCCATTCATATACTGTTAGTGCACAGTGTAAAGTAATTTGTGCTTCATCCTGCTGCCAAAACACACAGCTGGTGGCTGCATGTACCACAACATGTTAGTCACTTTGGTTTTTGCCCATTAACACTTTAGATCTGGTTTTGTAAAAGAGCCGACTTCGGAGCAGTAGGTAGGTGGATGTTGATCCCTTTGGACCTTGCTGGGCTAGCTATTTCCCCTGCTTTCGCATCATTATGCTAAGCTATGCTAGCTGTCTCCCCTTGTTTCAAATCAATATGCCAAGTTACACTAGTTGTTTCCCCCTGGTTTCCAGGCATTATGCTAAGCTATTCTAGCTTTTTCCCCTCGTTTCATCATAATGCCAAGCTACACTAGCTGTTTCCCCTGGTTTCTAGTCATTATGCCAAGCTACATTAGCTGTTCACACTCGTTTACAGTCATTATGATAAGCTACGCTAGCTGTCTCCCCTTGATTCCAGTCATTATGCCAAGCTACGCTAGCTGCCTCCCCTGGTTTCCAATCATTATGCTAAGCTACACTAACTGTCTCCCCTTGTTTCAAGTCATTATACTAAGCTACATTAGCTGTTTCCCATAGTTTCCAGTCATTATGCCAAGCTATGCTAGCTGTCTCCCCTTGTTTCCAGTCATTATGCTAAGGTACGCTACCTGTCTCCCCTGGTTTCCAATCATTATGCTAAGCTACGTTAGCTGTCCCCCCTTGTTTCCAGTCATTATGCCAATCTACATTAGCTGTTGACCCTTGTTTACATTCATTATGCTAAGAAACATTAGCTGTCTCCCCTGGTTTCAAGTCATTATACTAAGCTACATTAGCTGTTTACTATTGTTTACAATCATTATGCTAAGCTACACTAGCTGTCTCCCTTTGTTTCAAGTCATTATACTAAGCTACATTAGCTGTCTCCCCTGGTTTTAAGTCATTATGCTAAGCTATGCTAGCTATCTCCCCTTGTTTCCAGTCATTATGCTAAGGTACGCTACCTGTCTCCCCTGGTTTACATTCATTATGCTAAGAAACATTAGCTGTCTCCCCTGGTTTCAAGTCATTATACTAAGCTACGCTAGCTGTTTACCCTTGTTTCAAGTCATTATACTAAGCTAAATTAGCTGTTTACCCTCGTTTACAGTCATTATGCTAAGCTACATTAGCTTTTTACCCTCGTTTACAGTCATTATACTAAGCTACACTAGCTGTCTCCCTTTGTTTCAAGTCATTATACTAAGCTACATTAGCTGTTTCCCCTGGTTTCCAGTCATTATGCCAAGATACATTAGCTGTTTACCCTCGTTTACATTCATTATGCTAAGCTACACTAGCTGTCTCTCTGTTTCAAGTCATTATACTAAGCTACATTAGCTGTCTCCTGATTTTTAAGTCATTATGCTAAGCTATGCTAGCTGTCACCCCTTGTTTACAGTCATTATGCTAAGCTACGCTAACTTTCCCCTTGTTTCAAGCCATTATGCTAAGCTACGTTAGCTGTTTCCCCTTGCCATTCTCAGCTAATAAGGCACAGTTAACTTTCTAGATTTCAGCTCTATCAGTGAATCAGGACAGTTTTAGAATTATCTGGATAAAACACCTTACTGTGATGGTTTCATTGCAATAATCGCACATCATTACACTAGCCTCCATCATCAGCTACAAGCGTAACACAGCCCGATTTCAGGCCCAAGATCAAGGTGCATTGTGGGTAACATAGGTACCATGTTTTGACAATGACGAAGAACGTGTGGACAAAAGAAGGATGAAGTTTCCATCATGAGTCCGATAGTGTTGCAAGGAAACATGACAAATCTGAGGACTCCTCTCTGACCGTCAACACTGGTGGTTAAACTACTTGTCCCCTCTGGGTGCAGGTCTGAGCACGGACCTGGTCTACCCCCTGATTAGGTCTTTACCACAGAGGACTGGAGACAGCCCGACTCTGCGTGAGCCCTGCTCCCTGCCATCAGCCTCTTTGTAGTCGATTTCATGCCACACGCACCTCCTGGTTGAGCCGTGTCCCGACCCCCCCCCCCCCAACCTTCAGCAGGGGCCCCAAATCAATATGCCAAGTTACACTAGTTGTTTCCCCCTGGTTTCCAGGCATTATGCTAAGCTATTCTAGCTTTTTCCCCTCGTTTCATCATAATGCCAAGCTACACTAGCTGTTTCCCCTGGTTTCTAGTCATTATGCCAAGCTACATTAGCTGTTCACACTCGTTTACAGTCATTATGATAAGCTACGCTAGCTGTCTCCCCTTGATTCCAGTCATTATGCCAAGCTACGCTAGCTGCCTCCCCTGGTTTCCAATCATTATGCTAAGCTACACTAACTGTCTCCCCTTGTTTCAAGTCATTATACTAAGCTACATTAGCTGTTTCCCATAGTTTCAGTCATTATGCCAAGCTATGCTAGCTGTCTCCCTTGTTTCCAGTCATTATGCTAAGGTACGCTACCTGTCTCCCTGGTTTCCAATCATTATGCTAAGCCACGTTAGCTGTCCCCCCTTGTTTCCAGTCATTATGCCAATCTACATTAGCTGTTGACCCTTGTTTACATTCATTATGCTAAGAAACATTAGCTGTCTCCCCTGGTTTCAAGTCATTATACTAAGCTACATTAGCTGTTTACTATTGTTTACAATCATTATGCTAAGCTACACTAGCTGTCTCCCTTTGTTTCAAGTCATTATACTAAGCTACATTAGCTGTCTCCCCTGGTTTTAAGTCATTATGCTAAGCTATGCTAGCTATCTCCCCTTGTTTCCAGTCATTATGCTAAGGTACGCTACCTGTCTCCCCTGGTTTACATTCATTATGCTAAGAAACATTAGCTGTCTCCCCTGGTTTCAAGTCATTATACTAAGCTACGCTAGCTGTTTACCCTTGTTTCAAGTCATTATACTAAGCTAAATTAGCTGTTTCCCGTGGTTTCCAGTTATTATGCCAAGCTACATTAGCTGTTTACCCTCGTTTACAGTCATTATGCTAAGCTACATTAGCTTTTTACCCTCGTTTACAGTCATTATACTAAGCTACACTAGCTGTCTCCCTTTGTTTCAAGTCATTATACTAAGCTACATTAGCTGTTTCCCCTGGTTTCCAGTCATTATGCCAAGATACATTAGCTGTTTACCCTCGTTTACATTCATTATGCTAAGCTACACTAGCTGTCTCTCTGTTTCAAGTCATTATACTAAGCTACATTAGCTGTCTCCCCTGATTTTTAAGTCATTATGCTAAGCTATGCTAGCTGTCACCCCTTGTTTACAGTCATTATGCTAAGCTACGCTAACTTTCCCCTTGTTTCAAGCCATTATGCTAAGCTACGTTAGCTGTTTCCCCTTGCCATTCTCAGCTAATAAGGCACAGTTAACTTTCTAGATTTCAGCTCTATCAGTGAATCAGGACAGTTTTAGAATTATCTGGATAAAACACCTTACTGTGATGGTTTCATTGCAATAATCGCACATCATTACACTAGCCTCCATCATCAGCTACAAGCGTAACACAGCCCGATTTCAGGCCCAAGATCAAGGTGCATTGTGGGTAACATAGGTACCATGTTTTGACAATGACGAAGAACGTGTGGACAAAAGAAGGATGAAGTTTCCATCATGAGTCCGATAGTGTTGCAAGGAAACATGACAAATCTGAGGACTCCTCTCTGACCGTCAACACTGGTGGTTAAACTACTTGTCCCCTCTGGGTGCAGGTCTGAGCACGGACCTGGTCTACCCCCTGATTAGGTCTTTACCACAGAGGACTGGAGACAGCCCGACTCTGCGTGAGCCCTGCTCCCTGCCATCAGCCTCTTTGTAGTCGATTTCATGCCACACGCACCTCCTGGTTGAGCCGTGTGTCCCGACCCCCCCCCCCCCAACCTTCAGCAGGGGCCCCAAATCAATATGCCAAGTTACACTAGTTGTTTCCCCCTGGTTTCCAGGCATTATGCTAAGCTATTCTAGCTGTCACCCCTTGTTTACAGTCATTATGCTAAGCTACGCTAACTTTCCCCTTGTTTCAAGCCATTATGCTAAGCTACGTTAGCTGTTTCCCCTTGCCATTCTCAGCTAATAAGGCACAGTTAACTTTCTAGATTTCAGCTCTATCAGTGAATCAGGACAGTTTTAGAATTATCTGGATAAAACACCTTACTGTGATGGTTTCATTGCAATAATCGCACATCATTACACTAGCCTCCATCATCAGCTACAAGCGTAACACAGCCCGATTTCAGGCCCAAGATCAAGGTGCATTGTGGGTAACATAGGTACCATGTTTTGACAATGACGAAGAACGTGTGGACAAAAGAAGGATGAAGTTTCCATCATGAGTCCGATAGTGTTGCAAGGAAACATGACAAATCTGAGGACTCCTCTCTGACCGTCAACACTGGTGGTTAAACTACTTGTCCCCTCTGGGTGCAGGTCTGAGCACGGACCTGGTCTACCCCCTGATTAGGTCTTTACCACAGAGGACTGGAGACAGCCCGACTCTGCGTGAGCCCTGCTCCCTGCCATCAGCCTCTTTGTAGTCGATTTCATGCCACACGCACCTCCTGGTTGAGCCGTGTGTCCCGACCCCCCCCCCCCCAACCTTCAGCAGGGGCCCCGACAGCCTGTCGAGTTCACCGCGCTTCACTGTACCAGACAGATACCACCACCTAGCGCCACCGCCTGAGGGAAACGCGGCTCCTTTTACAACAGAGGCTTTAAGTGATGAGTTAGCGTCATCGGCCATGAAGCCATCAGCCCGGCCGGGGGTCACACCCAAAACCCTGGTGGGAATCACCCGTCAGAGTGTGTGTGTGTGTGTGTGTGTGTGTGTGTGGGGCAGCCCACCCACAGTCCTTTGCTAGGCTGTAATGCAAGGCTGATTTTTGTTATGCACCCCCTCCCCATCACCACCACGACCACCGCCTCCTCCTCGTCATGCAGGGCAGAACAGTTTTACAAGTCCCCCCCCCCCAAGCCTTTTAATAAAGGCTGTGAAGGCTCCAGAATGGGCCTGGTGCTGCTCCCTGACTGCACATGGCAAGCTGTAATAAAGTAGGCCATTCATCCTGCACTCCCTTTCACCGACTCACTGGGGGGGGGGTGTTCGGGTACACTGCCTGTGCATGAAGAGCAAGGCTGGTGCAACTGCATTAGCTTTAACTGATCTTCAGATTTGTGCATGTGAAGTTGCTTTCCTGCCCCAGTTTCCTGCCCACATCTCCTTTGTGGCGGCTGCAGTGGTGCTATGAGATTATGAGGAGGATGAGTGGTTTCTTCTTCTTCTTCTTCTGCTCAAGTGGAGAGTCCAAGCACTCAGACACACAAACTCCCACAACAATACACACACGACACCAAGACTCTGAACTTACTGTTTTCTATGTGTTTATACTTGGTTAAATTAAAGTCGATTTTGAATGACGGACTTTTACTGAGAACCAAGTATTTCTACACTGTGGCAACTTCTATTTAAACCGTTGTGATAACTTCTTCAAACCTGAATTAAAGTAAAAGCTGTAGATGTAATTAACTACCTTTACCTGCATGTCCTATATGAATGGAAACATCTGTTTGCAGAGCTCTTTCTCTGGGTCTACTCCATTATACTCTTATGAATTCCTGTTTATAACGGTTTTTCCTGCCATTGCAGGCCAGACTTCACTGAGTCTCATCGTCGAGGCCGTTTGTTAAAAGTCTGTCCGGTAAAACATAGGTGCCTGAAGAAACTACCTGTTGCTGAACATTTGATAACCGACCATCAACTTGTGGTGTTGCGCCGCAGTACAGATGTGGCAATGATCGCAGCAACTTCAAAACTACGGCTCATCCTTTCAGTCGATCTGTGCGTTCATTTCCTTAATTAGGAGTTTCAGTTGTTGAGGTAAATGTCTTTTTAATTCATTAGTAATATCATTGTAATTAGTAACTATTAGGCTCATCAGTGGAGGACAACTTTCAGGTGGCTTATCAAAAGCAAATTAAACATCATCAACAGACTAATGTGGGTTTGATGGTGCGGCGTACGGAGTCTTAACTAATGACAGCGCTCTGCTCTCAGGCTGAGTGGCCCCATTAAATCAGCCTGCCCAACTTAATGTTAGGAGGTGTTAACAGATTGATTCGCCTAATCTGTTCAACTACATCAACACTCAGCATGGGGTAGGTCAGCAGTGTGCGTGTGCGTGTGTGTGTGTGTGTGTGTGTGTTAACCAATTTCACAGTCCATAGTCACGCACAGTTAAACTCTGCATTTTTGGGCAGAGTGAGCCCATGATGAGGGAGGGTGAGGAGGGGGGGGGTGGGGGGTGAGGAGGGCCGGTGGTTGCTGCCTCTGCTGTCGGGCAGAATGGAAATCTTCAAGTTCATTCAGCGTGATTAAACCAGAGCAGGGACTTTTCTTCCCGGCTAATTATGTGGAAATTACAAAGACAATAAAGCATCTGGTCGTCATTCTTCCTCCTTCGCATTTCCCTCAATATTGTGACAGGCTGATGCATTGTGGGTGAGCCCCCCCCCCCCGAGCGCCGGGCCGGCTCGGAGCTGAGGTCAGCAGAGAGCAAATAGATGAATTTATAACTTTGCCTTTTCACAGCCGAGGAGCGGGGATCATTGTCCCTCGTCTGCACCCCCCCCGGTTCCACCCCAGAGACCACCACTTATTCTGAGGACACCCAAATTGAGCTCAGCCTGGCTCACTAATACCAGCCCCCCCCTCATCTATAAGACACAAAGAGGAGAAACAGGGGAGAAATACTGTGACCCCCACCCCCCAGATTGGCAGGCCACCCTGGTAAAGGCGCCGTGTTTTCTAATTCCTGTGTGCTGAATCTGTGGAGGCAGACAAGCCAGAGCCATGGCGCTCACAATGGGCAGGAAGTCATGTCCAACCATCACCCCCCCCCCCCCCCCCAGAACAAATACTGAACCTTAATAAACACTTCAACATGTTCTTAGATCTGCTTTTAAACTCCGAGATGGTCTAATAGAAGCTGTTGATTATTTACATGTAAGTTTTACATTATAAACAGGTATCTGCAGGTATCTGAAGCTAAAACTCAACATAAAAAAACACGGCTTCAGTTTCTCATGAGAACTGAACACAAAACACATATAGAACATGATAAATTTGGGTTTTGCGCCATGGGTCAGACAAAACATTTAAAAGACATAAATGAACCAATGGTGAGAGTTTCCGGGAAAATTCTCCACTAAAATGTGAAAAAAAGTTGTGTGGTTTAGTCAGAGTTTGGTTGTAAAGAAGGAGTTTTCGGTGACCACGTTATTTTTTCTCAACACTGGGGAAAAAAAAAAAAACAAAAACATGATCTCGTCAGGTCAGATTTTTAGACACTTCAAAAAAATCTGCAGATCTGTGACCAACGAAGAAACTCAGTCTGCTGATTAGAATCCTGTGATACAGTTGAAAGCTCCACAACAAGTGAGTAAGTGGACCTTGACTTGAGTTCATTTTTGACAACCGGGAACAGTATCTGAGCTCAAGGTCCACTTACTGGCTTTTTCCAAAGCTTGGTGACAAGTGAGCAAACTCCATCTGCTGAGGAAGGCAGTGAGGTATGCTTGAAAGAATCACAAAAGCAAATAAGTTGACCATGAGTTACAATTTTTTTTCTCTGTCAAATTTCAAACAACTGTTGAAAATGTTCAACCTCATATGTAAAAAAATTGAAATTTGAAAATTGAAAAATTGAAAATTGAAATGATTTTTTTGTGATTTTGAATGAAGTTTTGAATGTTTTACTTTGTCAAGTTAGGATTAAAATATTCTGCTCAAAAAACAGTATGTTAAATCTGATCCCCTCAATAGAGTAAAGATGCTCATAATGAGCGGAAAGTCATGTCCCACCAACACTTAGAGGAGTGGTTCCCACCTATGGGGCAGAATCCCCCCAAGATCCACAACATGAGTCTGAGTGTTGACCAGAGAAGACAAGAAACAGAAAATTTGTCATTATTATTATTATTAGTAGTATTAGTAGTAGTAGTAGTAGTAGTAGTAGTAGTAGTAGTAATTAGTAGTAGTTATACTACTACTAATAACAATAAGTACAACAATAATATTGATATTAATAATGATAATAATAATTTTGTCATTATTATTATTATTATTATTATTATTATTATTATTATTGTTGTTATTAATACTATTATTAATACTATTATTATTATTATTATTATTACTATTACTATTATTACTGGTACTAATAACAACAACAATAATAATAATAATAATAATAATAATAATAATAATAATAATAATAATATTTATATTATTATGTCAAAATGCAAAATAAAATCAGATAATTACATTTTCAACATTCCTCAAATCAAATTTTAATAATAATAAGAAGAAGAACGTGATTATTATTGTTGTTTTATTGTTATCATCATTATTATCAGTATTTTACTGTTATTATTTATACTAACCAATAAAACTAATAAGAATATTGTGAATATGAATGTGATTATACATTTTTTTCTTTGCTCAACACCAAACCTCTGTGGATGAAAACATAACAGCTACTGAGTTGTCATGTCATCAGAACGGTCTCAATGACAACTGAGCTAACTATATCTGCTGATGAAGTCCATGTGACGCTGCTGAAAGCCCTAAAAAAATAAGCTAGTGAGTGGCCCTTTGACTCAGCCTCATCTGAAAGCACTTGGGTTTCACCTCAGGCTACACAGAGGTTCCTCCACCCCAGTGATTCTATCAATACCTCCTTCAGAAGGTGGAAAAAAATCACTCATGCCCCCCACCCCGGAAAAGACAATCAGATATGAACAACATCAGGGAAGCTAATAATAAAATAGATCAAGTTGAATTTTAGTTAAATAAACTAAGGCTGCATGTCATCAGGGGCCTTTCTAACAGCATTTTCATTTGTTTGTCACATGAGTCAAAGTCCTGCTGCTTCAGACCTAAATAATATTACAGATAAGAATAAATACAATACAAGAGAACAGACAAAAACAATAGTAAGAAACAAAAAGAAAGAGGACAGAGCAATTTTTGTAAATATGATTTTAAGTGAGATTTACATATCACTACGACCTCTAACAATATATAAATGTGTTAAAATAATGGTATATAATGAAGTATAATTGTATATTTTTGTTTTTTTATTTTTTGCCAGTCAAAAGTCGAACCACTGTTTCTTTAATACCGAAGACACTCAGACTTTTTGTCAGTGCAACATATTACAACTAGTGGATCAACGTGTTTTCTTTTCTTCATTGTGAGTGAACCCCCCCCCCCCCCCGCCCAATGTCTCTCCATCTCCCTTCTCACCTCATATCCACCCGTCTCCTCCACCTGGTGTCCAACATGTCTTCCTCCACAGTTCTGCTGCGACCCACCTTAATTAAATGTGCACTTCATTAATGTAAATTGGGGGGTTTTAATGCCCTTGTTGAAATTCTGAAGAAAGTGCAGTGGCCTCGCGAAATGCTCCAGCATCATTGCAAATTAGATCAGGGACCAAGAAAGGCAGTAAAATTAGAATGATAATGGTTGATATGGCTCCCTGACAGGCATGACTATTCAAGGATCAATGGGATGTTGAATGCTTTGGCGGAGCCCACTTCTCAAAGGCCGGGGGACAAACGTCAGCCTACAGATGTGCCTTTTGGAAGCACTTGAAATTAGTTTAATTTGGTAAATGGTAGGGATTTAGAAGCTTTTAGCCCGACTGTAACAAGACAAGAATACATTGAAATGTTTTGCCGTTCTTTTATTAGCATAAAATGGGGCTGGGCCAATTTGCATTCCCAACAAGTCCATTTTTTTCCCTCCATCAGATGCTTTTTTTCCTCCTCTACGAGATTGCATTTGAATTCGCTCCTCTGCCGCCGCTCGGAATGAACACTGTTTTTTAACCTGCTGTAATCTTTTTAGAGGGGAGGGGATGGCTTGATTTTATTCCCTCTAATCTAATCAAAGACACCAATTACAAGGTAATTTTGATTAAAGTCCAATAACTAACGAGGGTAAGAACATTCTCCTTCCTGATAAGACCTGCACTCTTTGTGCCTGTCGGGTTTGGGCGAAATCAGCTTCACTGACAAGTTCAGAGGCTAGAATATGTAAATGTCACCATCACATACTCAAAATAACAGCGTGTGAGGGAGAGGCTGATGATGAAGCTGCTTAAACAGACTGTGTCCTTTATTCAGCCTCCTACAGGCTGACATCATTGACCTAATGGCTTTGTGGGTAAACAGACAGAGCTGGCCCACTTCTGTGTGTGTGTTTGTGTGTGTGTGTGTGTGGGGGGGGGGGTGTCTCGGGGAAAGCTTAAGATTAAAACAAAACAGCACATACACTTAAAACTAAGTATTTCCCTGCAGATGAACTGTAAATAGACAGAACTATATCAATCCCAAAGGGAAACTACTGTGTTAATTCATCCGAAGCACATTAAATACAGAAATAATGGGTGCTACATCACAAACGGTAAAATGACCAGCAAAGATGAGGCTCTATGACCACAACTGATCCCACTCCTCACCTGCTGTTGCAGCCCAGGTGAGGACAAAAAGTGAAGACCATGATGACCTGGTCTGACCCATTGCTTTTCACCATACTCATCGTCAGCAGCCCGAAGCTCTAAAACAGACGATCACTGATCCTCCATCACTGAGCTCCAGGTGAAGTGGAGGCATCTCTGGTGTTACAGCTGCCCAGCATCTGCTACCATAAGGAGGGAAGGCTCCTTGTTCTGTCTGACACAAAGATGGTTCCTTAACTGAAACTAAAAACACAAACGTTTCACACTGGAAGGAAGCGATTACTAGAATAAAACCCTTCACGTCCATGAGGTCCAGGCAGGGTAGGGTCCAGGCAGTCATGGTGGGTCGAGTGGGACAGAGGCAAAGGAAGGGATATGTCTCATGGCCTATTTTTTTTGGTTGCTTGTCAATTTGTGTTGATTAATGCAAGAAAAATTGTGATTATATTCATACCTAATCAATCTACTTGTGACCTCACCCCTATAATTATGTTTAAACACCAATAAAAAAACTGATCACAAATAAGAGATTTCTTTGTATCAATTCAGAATCAGAGAGGAAAACTGCAGTGGCAGCGGATCACCCCCCCCAACACTACTCCTTTAAAAGGGGTGTACCTGATAATGTAACCATTTTTTTCTAATAAAGTATGTGTAATAACAGTTCTCCCTTAGACCCCCCCAGACAACCTACAATCAAATGCCTGTTACTGAAATGGTCTGAAGTTCTGACATTCACTTGATGCTCTTTTTTTTTTTTTTCCTAAGCAGCCGTGGGGGTGGCAGCAGGAAGCAGGTCATGGCAAAGTTGCAACTGGCAGCCCCATAATTAATCAGCTTCCACTGTAATTAAGGTGTCCATCAACAAGCCAGGCAACAGCATTCGGCCCCCGGAGCCACGGGGGCCTCAGGAAATCAACCTGCAGGAATAATGAGTTCACCTTTAACTGGCTTAGTAACAAATAAACACCACGTTACAGGCTGAATGCACAATTCATCAGATGGATCATCAGGGTCTGCAGCGGTTTGGAGATTCACCTCAGAGCTTTGAAGGAAGATGTGGTCTGACAGATTAATCTAGAACTGATCCTCATTGTCAAGCCTGAAAATTCTTCCGGTGCTTGAGCCAGTTTTCTCGGGTCTCTGAGCTCACATGTCCCGACACGTAAAACACCTGGGGGTTCCTCTCTGATTCGGTTTTAAACTCAGTCATGCACGTTTGGTCCAGACTGAAATATCTCAACAACTATTGGATTAATAGTCTTACCGCTTGAGATTTTGTACAGACCTTCATGGTCCCCAAGGGTTCGATCCCACTGACGTTCCTGATCCTGTTACTTTTTTCTCTAGCGCCATCATCAGGTCATCAATTTAATGTCTCTTTAGTTTATGACCAAACACCTACAGGACTAGAGACATTCCCAGACTTTTATGATGAATTTTCACCCTGCATCACTTGGAGACTGTCCTCTGGTAAAATCAACCCAAGGTCGACTGCGCAACACTTAAGACCTAGAGTTTCATTTTATTGTCAAGTGACGGCTGTGTGATACAGCACCAGTTTTTTAAGCAACAGCCCCAGGTCACAGCGCCCTCTGGTAGTTATAGCAGTCATAATGGGATTCAGAAGAAATCAGGTGATATTGTTATACAATCATAAAAACACTGGACTGTAACATGGCACACTACTGTTTGTTTCCTGTTTGTTCTTAACCCTAACCACTATCCTTAACCCCATGTTTGATATTTAAACTATGATGACAAACGTCCTCCAAACCTAACAGAACGCTTCTTATTAATTATTCTTTCCATAAACATAACCAAACCTTCACCAGAATCATGGTTTTTACCAGTTTATCTTCAGTATGTCCCATAGGGAAGCTAATTCAAAAAACGCTCCAAAGGGTCACATCATTGCATCGGAGGGTCAGGATGATCGACGTATATGATCATCCAGGTCGGAGGGCTGGTAGTTTTCTGGACATTTTACATCATTTTGCCCCAGAGGGCCATTTAACAACTGTACAGTCGTTAGCGGTTATCTAGCTAGAAATGGACACACAGAGTTCTTTGATCAGCCTCCAATTGAGGTCTCAGCTCAGAAATAAAAATGTAGTTCTGTTTTTTATTAAATGTTTTTATATAAAATAATTAAGTTGCTAGTTTGTTGTGAGATTAGTTCTTTTTTGTTTTTTTTTAAGTTTATATATTAGCTTTTTTCCCCTTTTTTTCCACAATGTCATCTGCATAAAAGATGAATTTTACAGTGGGACACATGAAACTCATTTCTTCTGAGGACTGGGCTAAAAAAGACCTCGCCTTTGTATTTATTTCTTCATTGTTCTTTCTTCTCTTGCTTTTCAAATATCTATAGTTGAACTTTTTTTCTTTTTTACAATGCCTTCTACTCTGCTGCTGTTCCTTTGCTTGTTGTTGTGCATTTGCATGTTTTTTTTATGGTTTTCCCAATTTTGTGTAATACATTGCTCTTGTTCTTCATTACATCCAGGTTTAGTCACTAAAGTTTAAAAATTTGTTTCCAGCCACTTTGCATGCATAATCTGCCAACACCCACCTGCCAGAGTGCTTTTGAGCCACACACTGAATCCCAACCAGCTGAAGGGTCGTAACTGCAGCTGACCTTTGGCCTTTCTTAGCAAGAAAACTAATGATTTTCTCCTTCTGTCGATCAATTGCAATTTAGCAAATTAAAATGTTGTTTTTATCTATTTTTTTTTCTTTGATCTTTCCACACATTCTTTCACTTTTAAGACAGAAGTCATCTGGTCACTTCTAGCTTTTATTTTTCAGTTCTTCTATAACCTTGAGCAATCTGGTCATTGCTAAAAGTGGTCTCTAAATGCAGCCATTCTTCGGTGAGGAGGCCCAGCCCCTGCAGCCGCGGATCAATGGTAAAAAGTGGAATTAGTCATTCTAAATCATGCAGCTGTGGTCGAAGAGAGCTCCTCCAAAAATCATTAAACAATCATGTATTCCCATTGATTTATTCTAAATACCTGAGGAGAGAGCAGATTAAAGCAAGGGAAGAGGCAGCTAATGCAGATGAAGCAGCTGAAGGATGGGGGGGGTCCTCAGGGAACGCTTTTGTCCTAATCAGAAGGAAACAATACTGCTGCAATTACCAGCCTAAGCAGGTCTATTAAGGCTCCTCCACTTGACATATTTATGTATTTCAGATACTGCAGGCCACATTAAATGGAGTTTACTCAGGCACTTTTACATTTCTGCAGTAGATACACCAGGGACAAGGTGAACAACCCATCTGCTCCTCTGTTCTGTTTCCTGGTGTGTACAACAACAGATATTAAACAACAGGATGGCTTTGTTTCAGACAGAACAATGACACGGTTTGATACTCAAACCATTTATTTCTCCCAAACCTTTTGCTTTATGGCTGCAGCAACATTTCTGTCCATTATCATTATTAGGCTGCCAATTATTTTCTGGATTAATCAACTACCTGTTTGTTCTATCAAATGTGAGAAAATGGTGAAAATTGCCAATCACAGAGTCCACAGTGATGTCTTCAAAGTCCAAAAACCACAGATAATCTGTTTACTACCATAGAGGACTAGGAGAAGCAGGTACCCAGTGAAATTTTGAATTTTGGTCATTTTTGGTTAAAAGAATTACTTAAAATCAATAATGACAAATTTTTGCCAAATTGTTTTCTGTCAGTTGATCAACTGATTCTTTCTCCCATTAAAAAGCAGCAAGAAATGAAGTTATATCGTCTTGTGGCCTCGTGACTTTGTCACAGGAGCAAAGGTTCATCCACAGACCAGTGTTCATTTCATAGTTTATTTCATTTTACCTTTTTTGGTGCCACTGCTTAATAAGAACCTCTTTATAAAAGGCTTCATAAAAGCATGATTAAAGTCTCATGTAGTGATGTCACTAAGAATGATTTTCATTACCTATTAATCTGTCGATCATTTTCACACTGAATCCATTCATTAATTAGGCGATAAAATGTCAGAGGATAATGAAAAACTACAATTTCCTACGATCCCATTTTCCTAAATAACCTAAATAACTTCTTTTGCCAAACCAAAAGTCAAAAACCCAAAGATTTTAGTCACATTAGATAAAGAAAAGCAGCTTTTCAAACTAATGAGAAAAGTTTTTTTCAGTTAACTGATTATTAGAATAGTTGGCCATTACTTTTCTGTCAATAATCTAATCAATAAACTGCCCAGTTGTTTGAGCTTGGTTCTTAGGGTTCTGTTTAGACACTAAGTTCTTCAGAAAGGTGGTGGTCTTGGTTGAAGCGTCTCTAACGTATATTTTTAGGAGACTAATGTGTGAAATGCAGCTAAAGTGCCAGAGGTTTCCCTCAGGAGCTGCTGGAGACCAAAACCAGAGCTAAAAGATAGAGCGAACTAGGCTTAGATTCATCAGGTGACAAAAATCCAATTGTTGTTATTGTTGGATTACAACTGATCTATAAAGCATTTGTTAATAATGTATTAAGCATCAATAGAGGCATTAGTTACTACTAATAAACTCTTTGTAATGGGCGGCTTATAGAAAGCTGTAGCAACATTTTTATGAAAGATGAAACGGTAAAAACTATCTACTATTTCACAATTACTGAAAAAATAAGAGCAAAAGTGAGGCAGAATTTTGTTTATTTTCTTATTACCAATCTTTTTAGTCACCTCGTGACCCCTCAGAGTTATCCTGCAGACCATGGGGGGGGGGTGTCCTCAGGTTGTCAACCACTGCATTAGACAAATAACAGCTTGGGAATCATTACGCTTCAAGAGATTATCCACAAAACCACTAAAGGTATTCATGACACAGGCTATATAGATGTAATTTGATTAATTCATTTATAGCAGCCAATTGTCTCATAAAATACAGATTAATAGAAAATATCAGTTTCCATTCAGAGCCATGAATATGATAGGAAGCCAGATAACCAAAACTATAAATTGCAGAGATTTAAATAAGTCTCACAACTTGTTTCTTATGAGACTTTAAAGCCTTGTAACTTATTCCCTGAGAGAAAATATTAATCAGGGCAGATTAAGCACTAGGCACATTTGCTTAATGTCTCTGAGGAGATGGGAGGAGAGCATATCTTAAATTACACATTTATAACAAAGCTTTTACATCTTAGCTGAAGTCAGAAGGGCCCCGCCGTCTGAGAGCTTATTCAAATCCTCCAGCAGAAATAATGAGCGAGGCGACACAGCGGTGAAAAAGACGCACGACACTTTGAGGATTTGGAGAGATTAAACAGACTCTGATTTAAGTTTCCACAGTGGAGTGTAGCAGTCACACTCTGACTAAAGCTTGGGATCCTCTGAAATATGGTTTTCAGGAATCAAACGCATCTTTTAATTTGCCCGCGTGGTCACTGCAAGACACATTGAGCTGTAAGTCTGACGGCCGTGGACAGCACATTAATTCAGAGCCAGGGATTCTCTCCTCAGCTGAGCAAAGAGTCATTGTATCAGTGATGTGCTGCTGTTTAAACAGCTGGGGGTCAACACACACTCTGTCATTAGAGGTGTTCAACAATTCCTGCACATCCTCTTAGGACTGGAAAAGGACAATAATCCTGTCTTTTATAGAAAGTCTTTAATTGGCCAGGTCTTACTCAGCGACAATGGAAAAGTAGGTGGAAAATAACTCTGGCTGTCAGAATATAATTCAGGAGAACTGGTAAAGCAAAGTCCAAAAAAATCCACGTTTATCCGCCCCTTTCCTTTTTCATCAGGACTAAGACTCAGACTTAAAACCTGGAACACAGTTTAAAGTCCATGTTAGAAAATGGAGATGCGACATTTAGGAGGCAGCAAGGGTCAAGTGGAGGACACGGTCCAGTTCATTATGGAGATGTAGGATCCAGTGGTTCTGGACTGCAAGTCAAGAAATTGTCGCCTCAGCTTTTTAATCTTTAAATCTCTCATAGGTCTAGCTACATTATGACATGAAGGCGAAGTACTGACACTGGAGAATTTAACGACCCAATCATGGAGACTCTGGTGGTGATCACAGGCTGAAACGTGAAGCTGAGCTATGACTCAGAACCTACACTAAGAGGTAACTTGAACAGCACTGCCTCCAACCATCTAGTATTAACTCATATTGGATTATAATTCTTAACTCAACATATTGTGTAAAGAAGCTGGTTAGTTAGCTGAAGCCCTGCTCAACTCTGACAAGCAACAAGAAAATGAAATTTCAATTCAACTTTTATGAAATCTCACAGTAAGAAAAAAAACTATTTTCATCAACTCGGTTTGTGTGTGTGTGTGTCTGTGTGTGTGTGTGCGTGTGTGTGTGCGTGTGTGTGTATGAACAGTATCTTGAAACAGCGCAGTTATGCTGAAGATCGAATGGGCACAAACTTGTTGAGCAGAGCCTCGGAGCCGGTCGATATTTCTTTAGCACAAACACAGAAAATGAAAGCACTTTTAAAGGCTGAGGCGACGGTTCTGCCACAGCAATCTGCATCGAATGCAGGATTGACTGCTCCGGTGGCTTTAGTATGTGGGTAATCAATGAGGGTAGGGGTTGGGATGTAATGATTAACTCTATATGGGGGTTCCTTAGCGGCCTGGAGGATGACTGGGGACATGCAGAGCCTCAGGAAGACAAAAGATCCATACCTTCACATTAGCCAACATTTAACACATTACTATATTACACTGTTTGGTTTGTAGCCCATTAGTGGACGCTGCTTTACATGGAATAGATATAAATCAAAAAGCTCTCTGTGCTGAGTCTAAAACATGAAACACAATACAAACATCAAGGAAAAATGCACTGTCAACAACAACAGCAGCAACCTGAGGAAAGCCACTGCTATAAGAAAAACCTGTGACTATAGGGAAACACTGAGTGATAGCGTGACTGAAAACTAACACTGTTTGGTGGATTTTTACATGATAAATGACTTAAAGCAGCTATAATAGATATTTTTCTAACTGCGCCGGACAGTGTGATAGAGTAGAGGGTCTGGTTTTGATGAACTACAGGGATTTATCACCTGAACCTGCAGCTCCCCTCAGCTTTACTGAGCTTTACACTGAGTCTCAGCTCATTGTTTATCTGTTTACTGCTCTGGTTCAGTCTCCTCAGGTGTCATAAAGCAGACAGATGTTACCAGAGAAACATCTGTAAAAAGCGCCACCGTCTGCTACCTGCTCAGTCAGAGAATAGCTGGTCAACGTAGTGGAGCATTTAGCAGCTTAAGAGCCAGAGGTTTCCCTCAGGAGCTGGTGGAGACCAAAACCAGAGCTAAAAGAAGAGGGAGTAGTGGACCTGGATTCATCAGGTGGACTCAGAGACCAAATCCAGGTGAAGGATCGTGTTGCTCTGTGACAGCTGGTTGTGGAAATAAGTTTAGGTTAAAATGATGATAAACTGATTCACAAAATCAGACAAGAAGCTTCAACTAAACTATAAAAGGAAGCTAACCAAACATGAGCCAGGTGGAGAGAACAGGTCTGGAGGTTGACCGAGCAGAGTGAAATGACACCGTGGACTATTACAGTCTGGGGGAAACAGGTAGTTGTGACTCCTCAGCCAATAGATGTGAGCAACACCTGTAACCATGGTAACTTTCAACAACAAAGGTGGGAAAAAGAGGGAGAAGACAGCCCCCCGTCCGTCTGCCTCCTCTGGTCACCCTTAGACAACACACTGTCTAACATGTACACAAACACATACAAATACAACATGTCAAAAACAAAAACAAAACTAGCCACAGCTGCAGCCTCAGTCTCTTTCAGTCACACATCTGTCTTTTGTTCCAAAACGAGATTGAGTATCTGTATTTAACTCACATTTGATAAAATTAACGCTGACAGGAATGAGGAAGTAGCTGCATAGCAGTAACAGCAGCCAACACCTGGTGTGTTAGATGACGGTATCAAAGCGCGACATGAGATGTAAGGTATTGTTCAGATATCCCCATGTCGGGCCGTTGTCAGGTCTGCAGCATTAATGTGTCTCCACTGACCTCGCGTTGACAAAAGCTAACTGATGACAGCCCAGCAGACACAGCGGTCAGCCATATTGGAGGGAAAAACACCGTTGACCCTGCTTAGATTGGATTTACCGCAAGGCTGGATCCAACCACTGGTAGACATGATGGATTATTGTAATGGCCACCTCAATGGCCTCTTTGTCATGTTTAAATGGCAATACATTTTAGCCTGGAGGGGGAAATTCAACAACGCAGGGCTGAGGAGGCAAATGATGTGTTTGAGGTGTAAATAAAAAAGCGTCACCGGTTGACTTTGTGCTGACGAGCTGCAGGCAGGAGGACATGTTGGACTCGACTGGGCCGAGTCTGCCACTCCGCCCACCGCAGGTTATTGCTATTGATTGTCTTTCATTACACGCATTAATCAGCGGCCGTTAAAAGCCATTATTATATCTGGCTGGACGATCGCCAGGCTCCAGTTACACAAGCACTGCCGGCATTTTCCAACCGTCCATCATTTCCAGCTGTGACCAGAATCATTTGCTTTGGTTCGCTGACAACATGTTAATATATTTATAAAGTACAACATATATCAGAGTTTGTCAGGGACAGAATGATAAAGTCCCAGGGCCGGGACAAACACATGAGCGACATGCACACGCACACACACGCTTTCACACACACTCTGGCCTCTGCAGGGCCGGCTCCTGTCGTCCAGCTGTAAATTGGCCTTCTAAAATTGTCATATTTGCATTTGCATATTGTTTTTATGTGTGTAAATGAATTTGTGTTGGCAAACTCACTTGCATCAAATTGACCCGAAATACAAAAAATGTGCCCAAATGCAGATTAATAAACTTAAGTCGTTATTAATTCATTTTGTGTGATTCATTTATTATTTCCCTGTGTTGAGGAGCTTTTATTTGATCAGTGATTATCTCTCTGAGGATTAATAATGATTGACTGGTGATAGTTTACAGGTTTAACAATGCAGGTACTATAAAAAACAATAAGATGTAACATTTCTGGTAAAATCCCATTATTTCTTATTCCTCTTCTTCTTCTTCTGTGCTTTTCTTTTCTTTCTAACATGCAGGCAGGTGATTAACAATGGTTTGGGTCCATTTCTAACCAAACTGTGGAACCAAGACCTGGGCACATATGCAAGTGTCACAATGATTGAGTTTTATCAAACAGAACCTAGTGTACACACTGCTTTACAAATCCAGCAGAAGGAGTGTGTGTCTGCATATTTTTGTCTTTGTGTGTATACATTGTTTGGGGTTTAGGCTTCAGCTGCTGCCTGGAAGTTCAAACAGTTTTCTTTGTTTGTAGTGTGAGAAGTAGTTTGTATTATACAAGTCTGTTACACTACTAAGGATAACAAGTCAGGGAATTTTGACTTTAACTCAAACTTACCATCCGTCTGTGCAACAGGCTCCTGGACTCATTTCCAGCATCGTCCTCTGGTGTTTTCACAGTCCACCAACCTTTATCAACACAGAGACAGATACTCAACTTCAGCCCCTTTTTTATTCTGTATCTGTTCACATTCAGACTGTCCCATTAACAGCATTGGAATCAGCAGTGACCAGCTCCTGTCTGCAGTGTAGCAGTGGATGTACAGACAACTGTCACTGATCACTGTGATACTGAGGGAAACTTAAAAACAGCAAGATTATGAATCGAGTTCTGCACTTTTGTGCATCGTTTTTCCAGACTGTATACAGATTGAGAAAGATAGAAAACCTCTAAGAAATATTAGAAACTAAAATGAGGTGAATTGTATGGTCAAACATTCTGTTTCAGGAAGCAGATGGGGTAAAAAAAAAAACTGGGCTCGTTCAGATAAAACCCTGGTGAGAAACTTTGCAGTTGCTTCTGGTTGAGACACTGATAGAGACTCAGACTTCCCCCACAGAGTCGTACTGGTTTCCAGCTGCATTATCTCCCACATCTTCTCACCCAGCAGTCATTAAGTGTGACTTGTTGAACTCACAGGGCAATCATTACACCCTTATCAGCAGCACCGCCTGTGATGCTCTGTTCCCAAGAAAAACCGGTGCAGCACTTAAAGGACCGAGCCGCCAGAAAACTCAGGTCCTACATTCCAAGCAGTTTCCATCGATCTCATCTTCTCTGAAAACTTCACTCACTTAAAGGTAGTTGTTCATTCTTTGTTAAGATTCTGATTAATTGTTAATTTGAGGACAACTACTGATCATGGGGCCCATTTCATAAAAACATTACTGTTTATCAGACACCATCACACTATATGAAGTCGACTATTTTTCCCATTGGTTCAGTTTCCTGTTTTGGGTTTCGGTCACTTATGCCAACTGACAGTCTCAAGTCTCATTGCTGATTGGTTCACATCAACCAAATTTGGACTAGATCTATGCAACAGCCGGACTCTGGACTAGGTCTCGACAGAAACATGATTAAACCTAGACCCAATCCTTAAAGATCCCATGTTTTACACTTTCAGTTCTTTCATATGAAGTTTTTATATCCGTAAGAAGATGGGTTTTTGGGTTGAAACAACAAAACTATCTCACCCCCTGTGCTTCGCCTTGGAGGAATCCACCTTAAGTTTGATTCAAGGTCAAATTCAGTTGGTCGAGCAATAAAACACTGTCCTGTCAGAGGCTACCGTTGAATGAGGGGAGTCCAAAATTGAGGAAGCTATTGTAGCTTGTTAGCATCCTCTTATTCATGTTTCACACCAAGAGCATGAGACCTGGCATCAGTGCCTCACTAATATTAAGTCCGGTCACACCAGCAGAATATGAGTCAACAGGCAAGGAGACAGAAAACAGAAGCTCGTTGTGACTGTTCCCACTTGGCTGACATCGCAGTGTTTAACATTCCAACTACAGCAGTTCTACTAGTCCTGAGACAAGCACAGGTTAAAGGTCATCAGGACCCCAGGAAAAAAAAACAAAACTTTGCAAAGACGCAAGGATCAGGATTCGCTGAACACCTTTCTCTGATGTGACCGATCACCAAGTTCGATCAGGTGTATTCACAGTTTGATGGCTAAAGAATTAAACGGTTAATACCAGTAAACTGATGCGATGGAGAAATGATAAACTTTATGACGCCGAGATGATTATAAAACTTGAATTGGGTTTTATAAGAGAACATTTTCTGTGTGGTGTATTATTCTCTGTGTCATGTTTATTGTATTATTTTATTGACTAAATTATTTTCTAAATTGTCTGTTGATGTTTTTGTGTCTGACTCAAAGTAAATTGTGCGGCTGCTCCTTTAAACTGCTGAGTCCCTTCACTTTTGGGACGGACCTCGGTCTGCCCGAGCATTTCAGTGTTGGTGAATGCGGAGGGCAGGCGGAGGCCAGGCGGAGGGCAGGCGGAGGGCAGGCGGAGGGCGTCACGGCGGAGGATCAGCCTGCACTCTAACGCAGTCCGACGTTTCAGTGCGGAGCTATGAGGAGTTGTGTTGCGAAGCGACATGACTGGATGACAGGGAAAAGGAGTGGGCAGGACAGGTTCATCTATTTGGAGATAGACAGAGCTCCCACGCTGGGGCAAACAGTCTATAACAGAATGTAAATGAAGTAGCCTGTGCCAACAAACCAGTACTTTTTCTCTATCATGAATAAATATTAGTAGTTCTCAGTCTCCGGGCTGAGCTGCTTGTTCTCCCACACAGCCCGTGTGTAGCGTCACATTCCTCGCTTCCTGTTGCTACACCGGGCGTCTTCGTTGGCCTCGCCGGTGGAAACGGGGGGGCGGTGTTATCAAAGAGCCTGTTGGACGGTAAACACAAAGTCATTAACCTGCGACCCGGCTGGATGGCGGGCCGGGGGAAGCGGGGGGCCAGATGTTTGGAGAGCGGATTCCCCCGAGTCTCAGCGAGGTGTCAGGAGGAGATGGACTCGTCAAATTGGCTTCACCGTCGGAGCGACACCGAAGCCGGTTCACCTGTTTAAATCTCCATTCCTGTTGTAATGTCCTCCGGAGACATCGCACTCAGAAAGACAAAAACCAGAGGGAGGAAGTTAGAGGAGTAATCTGAACGTGGCTTCATCAGATCTGAGATCTGAAGCTGATATTTAACGGCAGAGTCATCTCTGTACATACACACAAACACTTCTGATGAGGATTCTTTTTTTAAGACATGTAACCAACATGTGGAACCTCAGAGGTGCCGATTTCTGTAACCGGGGCCAAAGGTACGACTAACAAGACCGAGGTCGTGTCTTCAGGATGTTTCTTCGGGGGCAGGTAGCCTCCCAGGGTGACTTTACATCCTTTACTATTTCAGAAGCTGATGACACCATTTTATGGCCTGGTACCATATAGTTTCAGTACTTTCCAGCCAACAAAATAATGAATAATTTAAATCATCATTATTTTTACACCATAATGACATTTCCTGGAGGATGGCTTTAAAACAGGAGTTGGCTTTCATGTTTGAAAAATGTTTTGTTTTTTGTTTTTTTTGTTTTTTTCATTTTTAGGAATCCTAATGGAAATCGGCTCTAATCTCCAGATTCAGCTTCGATGCACAAAGTCCAGAATCCATTCATTTCCATTTAGCTTTTGATGATTTACTTACATTTAATAAAAACCATTTCTTTTTCACAGAATTTTTCCCGAAACCTTAAATTTTCTTCTAAATTCAACAGGTGAGCTGCTCTGGTTGTAATTAGTCTGAGCTATCTGAGCCCTAAAGTCAGATTCCTACGGGTCCGCCTGGCCGGGCCGACACGAGGCAGACAGCAGGAAGCGGAAAGTGGGAGCGGCGGCATGCAGAGGGCTGATCCGAGCGCCGTCTCCAGTGATGGACGGCTGTCTCCTCGGCACTGAGCTTTAAATGGTTTCTCTGTCAGAATGGAGGGGATAAACTGCACTCTCCAATCCCCAGACCCATTTAGGGGGCAGATGAAAAGGCAGACGGACAGGCTATACATGTTCCTCCACTTTTATTCAGCGCCAGCCAGCTGATAAACAAAACAGCAAATATCCACTGCAATTTTTGACAGCCACTTTTCACCTGCCACTCCACATAAAGACGCTGCCGCCGGCTTTTCTTTTCGGCTCCGTTGCTGTCAATCACGCCCCCCCCACACCCGGTCGCTGCTGCTGCTGCTTCACTTCTCCTCCTGCTCTGATCGCACCCTGACAGCCCATTAATCCAAATCAGCAGCTGAAAATAATTATGGCATTATGGGAACAGTAGTCATTATTTAGAACATGATTAAACGTTTCCGTGTCTATTGACTCGAGCCTGTGTGATTTATGCATTTGTTTAGTCAATAGTGTGGTTGAAATGATGTCATTAATTATGTATGGAGAGTCCAGGAGCTGCTGCCGCCTCCGCCTCCTCCTCCTCCGCCTCCTCCTCCTCCTCCTCCTCCGCCTCCTCCTGTTCACATCCTGACAGATGTAAGAGCAGGAATCAGAGTTTAGGGAATTGCACGGTCCCACAATCTATCTCCAGCTCCATCTTTACGCTCTTTATCTCCCTTTTATATTCTCTCTCCTGTCCTCTCTCTCTCTCTCTCTCTGCCTCCCTCTCAGTTAATGAACCTTTAGTCCTCAGCTGCAGGTTTCCAGTCTCCGTTCATCCTCTGTCTGAACAGCCTGGTTAAAAAGATAAAAACAGGTGAAATGTCCACAACATCTCAGACAGAAAGTGGTTGATATCAGGGTTGGAGAGATTATAAATTGGAATAAATCCACCAGAGCTGCAAACGTTCAAGCTTCTCATATGAAACTCATCATCTGCGTGATTCACACTATTGTATTCATGCAGACAGGATGCACGATGTGATTATTAGCTATTTTTAAATGGACAGCTCGTATGCATCTGATTGAACTGATCAATTATCAGAATTAGTCTGCACTTGTGAAAAATGGGTTCCTATGTTTGTGATGCTTGGTTTTATAGTATTTTCTTATTGTATCTCTGGCCTCTGGTCCATTTCAGACACCGTCTAGATGCAGTGGGGATTCCTCAGGTGGTTCGTCGCTGCTTTTCAAGTCATGACACAGAGTTGTCGTCAGAATGGCGGCATTTCTGTAGTTTCTAAACCAACTTTTTCTTCCACTGCATTTTTTTCCTGCCTTATTGACACTGGGGCTGTTTCCTCCTCCTCTTGGACTTTGTTTGTCACGTCCAGTTCCATATTTGGATGCAGGTTGCTTGTTCAGTACACAACTAGATGCATCGGGCCTTGTTGTCCTAAATCTGCCAGGTGACACCATCCTCCAGATCCAACCTACAGCACCTTTAAGCTGCTTTTACTCTTTTAACCGTCAACAAAACAAGAAGCAAGCACTCGGAGGCCTGATACGGCTTCACATCTGTTTTAGGCTCGGCTGCTGATGGCACTTTCATCTGATCTTTTAGTAGTTACTAGCTCTATCAGGAATTTTACCCTCTGACCTTGAGCACCATCGAAGGCTTGAATCCTTGCTCATCCAAACAAACAGCAGCATGACCAGGCTGGATGTCTGCACTGAATTTGCTCAGGTTGAGCCACTGGGGCCAAAACAAGGCAGACTCACCATCACATAAAAATGACATCACATCAGGGCTCGATGGAGATCGTGACTGTACAGTCGATGGTGAAACAAATGTAATTCAAAAGGAAAAATATATATAAAGAAGCAGAGAATCTTTGGTTTTATTCTACATCTCTAACAGGATCTGGATCAAAGAACAGAACATTGGGGCTTTAATCAGGATTATATGGCAAAAATTCAGACATATGTCACTGCAATTTAAAGTCAATCACGTTACAAAAGATCGGCCAATGTCAACTTGTCTTCTGAATGTTGATGCATCAGCTAAACGTGTTAAGGAGTTTTGGTGGTTCATGTCAAATAAAACACCACCTCGGGCCTCCACCATGTTAATAAAGGAGGGTCCTTAATCAAAGGCTGCAGGTAGAAATGACCCAGAAAAGTGTTATTACAGTGACACACATCATCCTTCAGTCTCCCTCCATCCCTCCCTTGGATTCCACAGTCAGTCTGTGGTCTTAGTCAGTGGTCAAAGGTCGTCCACCATTCCCTCGTCAACTCTCCCCTGAGTAATTTCCATTTTAATGTCACACTTCCAATCTATCAGAGCTGTGACGGACATCACAGCTTGGGTTTAAGCCCCCTCCCCTGGGCTCTGCTCCTTCACCGGGCCACTGTTTAAAATGAAACCCAGCGGATTCCGAGCTGACAGCTGCTGTACAGTCGCCGATTCCTGTTTTAATGTCGAGGAACGCTACGCTGCTGTCACCTACAGAGTTCATGGTGCAGCTGAGGATTCAGGAACAGACTCAACTAACTGCACAGAAAACCTTTAAACTACAGCAATGCTACCAATAATACCAGAGTCAAAATATCTAGTTCATCAATCCATTTACCGGTTGACTGAAAATTAATCAGCAGATATTTTCAAAATTGCTTTAAAAGTCTTTTTTTTTTTTACACGGAAAAATGCCACAAATCTCACAGTTCCAGCTTTTCAAAAGTGAGCATTTGATTCTTTTCTTTGTCATACATCATAGGAAACTGAAGATTTTTGGTAGGACAAAACAAGACATTTGAAACAACCGGGCCTCGTTTCCACATGTACAAGACGAAAAATATTAGGGGGTGAAGCATTGGGCTTTGGATTCGGCCACCAGGTTAGTCTCTGTGGGGAGCCAACGACCGTTCACATCCCAACCTGCAGGTTGTTTTCATGATTGACCAGTGCACCAATTATTTTCTCAATCGATCTTCAATCAATATTTGAAATGAAACCTAAAAAAAACCTGATTAAATGACAGAAAAACAGAGAAAAGCCTGACATCAGCAAACATTCTGCATTTTTCTTTGGAAAATGACAATCAACACTTATTAAGATGGCGCGATAGTTGATCACGTGACATAATTACTATTATGGGATGTGGGAAAATTGCAGCGAATATTTGATGAAGAATGTTATATAATATTTAAATATAATAAAATCCAGTTGTTTTCTTGAAGAAAAAGGGAAAATGATGATTCAGTATCCTGAGATGTTCCCGATTAAAACCTAAATATCAGCGTCTACATGTGGCAGCGTCGCACTAAGGTTGTAAGACTTTACATCAGGATTAGGACGCGACGTGTAGTGTGTAGCATGTAGCATGTGTGTATGTGTGTCTGTGTGTGTACAGCCTGACTTTATACCTTTGGGTGTGATGTGACCTGCTGACTGGAGATCTGCTGCTTCACACACCATCATTTCTCCCTGTCAGTATCGGCAGTGTGGGGGGGCTAGCATGTAATGTTGATGTTTCACAAACAAAATGATGTTTTCAACATTGTGAGAGATGGCTGGTTCCAGTCACTGCATTCCCCTCATGCCTGACTTGGGATATTAATGCGCTCCAGTAACTGTTAATTTCACTTTGGAGAAGTGATTTATGGGCAGACGGAGAGCAGAGGCACAATCTAATTGAGATCAGAATGGCTGTTTCTAACACAGTCACGCCTGCACCTTCCAGATGGGGCACCATGATTAATGCATAATGAGCAAATAATTCATGGAATTAATAAAAAACAATTCTCCGGCTCTTCATGGAGAGAAGAATAAATACAAATAGAAATCAAAGTGTTTTTGTCATTTCTCTTCTCTGCATACTTGAAGACAGAGCAGCAGGCAGCACAATCAATGGAGAGAAGCGGCATAATCAATCTGAGATTGGACTGTCTGTACGCTCGCTTTATAAAACAATAAGGAGCAGGAGGGAGGAGGTTTAAAGTCCTCATTCCAGCATCTTCATCCCTCGGATCAGACGACAGGAAGAAGCCTCTCAGCGCGGCCAAACAAGAGCCAAAGACCGTCATTGGAGGGGCCGAGGCTGTTGTTATCTACAGGGAGACACAACACCGGCCGGTGTTGGTGGAATCATAACAGGAAACAGGTTTCAGAGGCTTGGGGATGAATGACGCGGGACAGAGCACAGAACCAGATGTGGATCAGCAGAACCTCCCACTCGGTCGTTCCTCTTTGTGGAGACTGGGGTTGCAACTAACGGCAGTTTTCATCGATTAACCTGCGAATTATTTTCTCAATCAATTTTTTCGTTTCTAATAGAGTGAAAACATCCTTAAAAATTTCCCACAGTCCGATGTGACGTCTTAAGCGTTTTGTCCCACCAACATTTCAAAACCCGAAAACATAAATAAATAAATAATTTATGATCACGAATGACAAAGACAAGCATCAAATCCTGACATTTAACAAACCAAAAACAGGAAATATTTGGCATCTTTGCTTTTAAACAATGATTAAAACAAGTATTTGATCACCAGAATAGTTGCTGGTATGTTTCCTGTCATTTGACTGAATTATTAACTCAGTTTTGCAGCTCTTGTCCAGAGGATTAAATTAACCAAAGGTTTAAAGGACCATGCCAGTGTTTTTTGCAGGTTGTGGCCCATTTCCTTTCATTTTGTCTCCTACAACTGGGGGTTATATAAAACTAATTAGTGGGAAATGAAAGGAACCCCCCCCCCCCCCAGCAGAGTCGCCTCCTTTTCAAACAGTGACAAAGAGAAGCTTGAATTTCCTAATCCTATAAGGACCAGTGTGTGCTGTCATTCCTTATACGAACAACTTCACACATTTTTCTCTTGTACTTTTTTTTTTTTAAGTATTTTTCTCATCATCCATCTAGAAAATGTTATCCTGTATGTAAATATTTAAATGAGCAAACAATCTTTCCTTCTTGCTTTTACTTGTTTGTTTATTGTTAAAATTCATATCAGATTCCACTGGTCGAAGACATTTTTGATTTTAATTTTTTTCATGTAAACTGCCATAATTCTTGAATGAATTACAACATTATTTAGAGACACATACAGTTAAAAACTGCTGAAATATAATCCCACAAGGATGGTTAAGGTGAAAGCTGTTGGTCTCAGTTAATTATGGAAAAAGTCCAATTGTGTTTGTTTTATTAACATTAAACCAAAATCATCTTCTGCCAGCACTGACCATCCTGTAGTAGCCACAGATATTACAGAAGGCCACGATTAAAATAACATGACAATGTCCTTTCAGATAATCAGGGGTTCTGAAAATCATTTGATATCAACACCCTTGTTTGGCTATAATGTTGCCTGATTCTGATATCAATAAATTGTTGACATTAGTTATTACTTTATTTATTTAAACAAAAAAATTTCAAAATATGAGGATTTCCTGTTTTTTCTGTTCTATGTCGCAGTAAACTGGATGTCTTTGGTCAAACAAAACAGGACGTCGGGTGCCATTTTCAAAAATTTTATGAACGAAATGATCAATCGATCGCATGTTAAAAAGGTCCTTTTTAAGGACATGAAACTGCTCAGATCCCCTTGATCAGCGATAAATGGATAAATGTGATTTAGAATCATCATTAGAATACCTGGGAACCGGACATTAGCCGTCTAAGTGTAGTGGAGAAGATGGATGCCACACGAAAAGGGAAGATGGTAAAAGAAGTGGTCCGTTCATCGATTGACAAAACTATAACGTTTTCATCTTAAACCAGCAGCCACTTCTCCGTCAGGAAAGATCCATAACACTCAACGTTGACACCTTTCTGGAGAATATCCTCTATTGATTTCCACATAAGAATTCATCTTTCTGCATTAGAACACACTGCACCGCACGTTTCCAACAAAGACCCTTTAAGGATATTTATCATCATTTGATTTGTGTGTCATCATCAAACGGGGGCCGTTAGACATGTCTGCGGGGTTAAAGTGTCTCAGCGGTAATGAACTATGTCTTTAATCTACACGTGTGTGTGTGTGTCTGTGTGTGTGTGTGTGTGTGTGTGTGTGTGTGTGTGTGTGTGTTTGTGTGGGTGGGGGGTATTACATCACAGTATTTATTTGCGTAGCATGACTCCTGGCTGCACTGACCTGCATAGCTTACATTTCACACATAACACATTCACACAGCTGGAGCCAAGGAGCTGTTCGTTCACACCGACTGGAAAAGAGTCAGCAGTTAGAAAAGGCTCAAAGTGGGAGGCATCGCGTGCCCCTGTCCCCTGTACCCACCCAGTCAACCTGGGCCCCGGCACACAGGAACCAGGTTTTTATACAATTGATCTGTAACAGCAAATACACTCAGAGAAATCTGATGCTGCCAGGATTTGGCTTTTCAATCAATGTGAAAAAGAAACCAAACATCCTGCACACTGTACACAACCAAAACAGCCTTTATCAGGACAACGTTTCCATCCTGAAACCTTCTTCATTCTGACAAAGGTCTGGGGACACAGACATCTCCTCGTGAAGCAACTTCTTTGACGTTTCATCCTGAGGGTTAAAAATCATTTTTCATTGTCATTGGAGATTTCGACTGCTGGTTTATAATGTCTGTGCTGTACTGTGACCAGCAGGAAATGACGGCACGTCAAAGTGGGGCACTGAGTTGATTTCCTGTTCACTTACAGAGATGAAGGAAAGCTAAGAATGAAGAGGGAAAACTACTGATTATTACTGTGACTGTATGAGTTGTTTTTGTGTTTTGATGGCTTTACAGGTCCATCGTAAGTATCTGCAAAACCTTCTCTTTCTGTGATCGTGTTTAGACGCTGGTGCTCTCGTGGCCACTGAACATAACACTCCTCTAGTTCACATAAGGCAAAACTAATTACTGGGATACAAACATAATTTCTACAAGTCCAGGCTGCAACATGCGTCGTTATAGATGGGATTATCGGTGATATCATCATCAGCGATGTATAAATATGCTCATATTTCCCAGCAAATGTGACGGTGTCCGCTCGGGGTCTTGAACCCCCCCAAGAAGCTGGACCCCAGCTGAAACGAAGTCCCATGGGAGGACAGCGATTTCAATTTACTTAGAGAGCGAGTGTGCACTTCTCTCTCAATAAATACCTGAGGATTGGATTGGACACACTTAAAGTCATTGGCTGTAAATGAGAGAGACTGTGAGGTCACCAGACTTTATAGAGCCATTATAATCTGCCTGGAGCGACGCACCGCAGGAAACGCCGATGACGCGCGAAGCTCAGCGGCCGGCTCCATCAACGTGTCCAGACTGAAGCCTCCAGGCTCATCGGTAGAGAAACACACACACACACACACACACACAGTCAAAAGGGCTGAACCCAGACTCTTCCTCGGAGCTGTTGATCAGTGTTTAGATTGATTCCTCACAACGCTGATCACCAATCACACACCTTTGACTCTGTGTGTGTGTGTGTGTGTGTGTGTGTGTGTGTGTGTGTGTGTGTGTGTGTGTGTGTGTGTGTGTGTGTGTGTGTGTGTGTGTGGGTGTGTGTGTTGGCCTCACAGTGACAAACAGGCTGAAAACTGTAACTTAGAAATATCATTACTCTGGAGATGATTTCCATCATCAACACTGTGTGTGGATAGTGCTTGTGTGTAAAATGGGATCACAGGTCGGGTCATTAGTTAAAGTGTGACTGGATGTTTATATCTGTGGGATTCTTGAGATCTGCCAGTAGAAACCAACAAAAAATAAATAAAAACACATAATATTTATCCATTAATATTACATTGATTCTCCTCACCTTTAAAAGCTGAAGTGGATTTAAGTATTGTAGTTTTTAAAACTACTGAGACCCATTGTAAGTAAATTAAGTAAATTAATTTAACTCCATCTTGAACAACTACAATAATGAAACAGGACAGCAATTTATTTTTATTGCGTATTAATCTGCTGATTTTTTTTATTAATTTATTTTATTTTATTTTTATTAATTTATTGTTTATTGTTTAATATATTGTTTATTTCAGAAATTATCATAAAATTTCACTTGGCTGAAGTTGGCATTTTCAATTGTTTTCAGGTGATTTACCAACTGACTAATCAACTAATCGCTTCAAGTTTTGGAGAAATTCAGAGCTCAAGGCCACGACTTCACAGTTTGTTTTTGAATTTATGACAAAATAAAACTAAGTAAAGATGAAAAATTAATATCATCCGGTAACAGAAAATATTTTGAATTTTCACTTATAACAATAATAAAAATCAATTATCAAATTATCAGGTGTTAAGTGTCTAGTAGTTTATTGATAGTTCTACTTCACTGAGGGATCTGAGTTTTGTGTTTGGATCAGTAAACTGACCCTGATGCCCAGGGGCCTCTTTGTTCCTCTGACCCCCCCTTGCTCTCTTTCTCTGGCCCATGGAGACACCCCTGCAGGGCGCCCCTTTGTAATCCTATAAAGTGAGAAAATACCAATTTGTAACAATTTGTCTCACAGCAGTGTTTGGTTAGAGTCTGCCCCCACCCAGCCTCCACACAGTCAACAGGCAGCTCACAACCCTGCCGCGGCTCAGCGGAGTCAGGAGCCCTGAACCTTTTGAGCCTGTGGGACCCTTAAAGAAACTGACGCATGTTTCCAGCCCTTGTCGTTCAACAGTTAAACAGTTTTTAATTTTCACTTTAAAAATAAAAAGGCTGAAAACCAAAAGGCCGAAAAATCGTATCCCTTTTCCTTCCCTCTTGTTAATCATCTCGTGAGCCCTTGTCTGGGCCCCGAACCTCAGTTTAGGAACCACCGATCTAGATGCAGACGCTGATGAAGATGAGACATGAGAAGAAACAACAAATACTGATCACAGGTCTGTGGTGAACAGACTGTGTCTGTGCTTCGGTTTAATGCTGCTGCAGTGAATTCAGAACCGCTCAGAGGAAAAAAGGTTGGAAGTCAGCAAGAGTAAAGAGTGATGCACCAAGTAGACAGGGCAGGACTGCATTTGTAGGATTAGAAATTGGATTATTGTATCATCTTAAGGACAGATGAAGAATTTATAATTTAATGATAAACAAATTCTAATGATAATGGCCCAAAGAGCAGCGAGATGGACATCCTTAGAGGAGCCCTCATAGAATTAAATCCTTAAAGATCGATCCATTTTCCCTTTGAGAGGAGGCAGCATCGGGCAGGGTTAGACACACACACACACAAACAAACACAAACTAACACACACACACACACCACTATCCCTCCTAAGGCCCGTCAATGCACATAATGCATTCCTCAGCCCCTGACCCCAACATCAACCTAAACCTGGTTCTAACCTGAGCCCTAAAACCAGGTCTGGACCCTTAAACAACCTTTTGAAGGTCTGAAGAAAAATGTCCTAACAAGGATTGCTTCAAACCCAAATTTGACACAACCATAGAAAGACACACACACAAACACGCCTTTGAAGCAGAGCTGTGCTCAGGTCAGAATGAGCTTTTTTTTCTCTTTATATGTCATGAGAATTCAGGTATTTTCAGATTTAGGAGCTCAACACCAGATAGAAGTCAAAGAACACAAGTTAATTATTCTTCATGTTCACAGATGCTCAGCTGCCACCGGAAACTGTTCAAACACAGTCATCCACACACGTTCGCCATCACCATGAGAACACACACACACACACACACACACACACACACACACACACACACACACACACACACAGAGTTTCGCCATAATGTCTTCAAACATCTTGTTTTGTTCTACCCACAGGCAGAGCCATGAATTCCTCACATTTCAGAGGCAAACACCTGAGACATTACCATTCTGAAGGTATTTATTCTTGAAAAATGACTGGGACATTTCACTCATCATCAAAATAGTTGGAAATTATTTTTCTGTTTTTTCAACTTAAAATTAAAAACTCTCCAACTGGAAAGAAACCACAGTTGGTTTGGTTGAACTGGATGAACTGACCCTTTATTTCCCAGTTTCCTTTGATTAAGTAATACATACCTCTGTGTGTGTGTGTGTGTGTGTGTGTGTGTGTGTGTGTGTGTGTGTGTGTGTGTGTGTGTGTGTGTGTGTGTGTGTGTATATGTGTGTGTTTGCAAGGGAGACTGAGGAGGTTTATTCAGCTTGTACATTATCTTAAATCAACTGCAGCCGCTCTGCTCTTCATTAATGAAGAACAACAGGAAGTGTTCTCTCACACAGACAGAGAAACCAGGCCTTGGCTTGGCTCTACTCCTAATCACTCTGTCTGAGGAATCTGCACTAATGGGCTCTGGACTGTTTACCTCATAGTGTGTGAGAGGAATCGGGATGGTACAGGCTGCGGTTCGCACCATTGCCATGAGTGTGGTTTCATTAGCGCCACATGTGGGGGCCCGCGCGGTCAACAGATTATTTATGTGCATGAATGCCAGCGATTTACCGCCGCCTGTCCCAGAGCCGCATCATGGTCCTCGGCATCCCCCCCGGCCAGGGCTGACGAGGTTAACGGGACCCTTCGGCTCAAGGCCGATGCGGAGATGGCGGCGCCTCCTCAGCCGCCTGGGTGACATAACTAAAGAGGCATTAACGCCCGGTTGCGACATGACTAAACAAATGACGGGGCCCCGGCGAGCATGGGAAAACAGCATTATAGTCCTGCAGTGAATTGACCGCGAAAACAAGGCACAATTTGAGCCTTGTGGCTAGCCGCCTGTCTCCACCTCTGTCTGCACAGAGCTGACAACTTTCTATCGTGTGTACCAACTTTCCCAGGCAGGATCGGCTCCATAAAAGGGCCTCTTCCTGCGGCCGAACTCATAAATCAGAGCAGTGGGGTCGCGGCTCTCCGACACCTCTCCCAGCAGCGTATTGACATTGGTCCCGTCTGTTCTCCGCCGGACGTCCGCAGCCCTCCACTGTGCCTGGAAACCGCCACGCTGCATAGCTGATAAAGTGCGAGCGCCGTGGGAGGGTGGTGGCATTCACCGGCTGCGATCGATTAAACTAAAGATCCATCAGGGAGTCAGAAAAAGAGGCCGAGGCGAGAGTCGTGATAATTGTTAACATCCATCAAAAACAATGAAACTGCCCGAGCTGAAGCTGCTAAATCGTTTCATGGGAAAAGCACTTAAAAGGACGACTGTGGTTAATTTTTAATCCTGCGGAGACAAATTTCAACACACGCTGAGAATCTACTGAGCCCAGCAGCTGTTTACCGGACTGTTGATTCGAATTAGGCAGGTCTCTGCGTCTGTGAGACACGTTTCTTGGCTGAAACTGACCCCGGAACACATCTCAGTTGATAACCTGGGATATATCTTTGGCAGAGTGGACAGCGGCGGCGCTCAGTCAGCCACTTTGGTGCACACATTTGTGATCTCCAGAAGACAGATCAGAACTCTGGACCCAGAACGAGTGCAGATGAGAAATAGCATTTGGGGAAACCAGGCTTTAAAATTTGAAGAGTAAAAAACTTAATTTTATATTTGACATTAGTACTGTATGAATTCAGTAACCATGACATGTTTTCTTCAAACATCGTGAAATCTGATTTGCTCTGATTTGCACCTTTGTCCTCCCTCTCCTGCTCTGCAGCAGCTGAGGATCATGGGTAGTGTAGTACTGATGTAGTATAGATGGTTAATTATAATATGAACCTATATGATTAGGCCTGGATTTAAAATAAGATTTTATTACTTGAATCCTGATACCGACCTTTTTAATTGTTCCTTTCTCTCAGTAAACATGAATCCGAGCTAATTTTTGTGTGTGGTTCGGTCTGAGCTGCACGTCATGTAAAACATCATCTCTGTGGAAACCTAACAAACACAAGCCAACATCTGTCTACAGATCTCAGCCTGACATCCTGTCAACACAAACAGAGCAGATGAATCCCGTTCTGTCTTGTCTGTGCTCACACTGATCAACTGCAATATCTAAAATACATGGAACGATGACGCCCTCATACGCAAAGCAGGCTTTTTATTATTCAGCCTCAACCATTAACACATGTAGACCTAAAAAATATAGATGTGTCGTGTTTTATTCATTTTCCATTTGCCAGGGAAAAAATTCATCCGTCCATAGCTTTATAACCGAAATGTGTTCTCATTTTAGCCAAGAATCTGAGTTTACATAGTTTAATATTCATATAACAGAGTCGCTCGTGTCAAATGCAGAAGACACAAGTTCCCAAGATAAAGTCTGAGAAGCTGTTTACATGTTACTGGAATTTACCTGTTGAAACTGAGACAAGAACCAAATCAGGAGGTCAGAGCCGATGTAAGAACCTATAGATTGATATTACATATCCGGGCCTTTCGATGATTATTTTATTGATAGATAGATTGATCAATTGATCGATCTACAGATGGTTCTTATATATCCAGACTCATTGATGGTTCTTATATATCCAGGCCCACAAACACAGATAGTTCTTATATATCCAGGCAGATTGATGTTTCTTATATATCCAGGCCTATTGATGGTTCTTATATATCAAGGCCCATTGATGGCTCTTATATATCCAGGCCCATTGATGGCTCTTATATATCCAGGCCCATTGATGGTTCTTATACATCCAGGCCCATTGATGAAAGTCACATTATCCAGACGAGTCCTTGATGTTTCTGAACATAAACACAGAAGACTGCTTAAAAAAAATATATGAAATGGAAATACCAAACATGAAACTAGCTCCATGTGAATCACATGTATCTGTAAAACTACAAAACAGTTTTGTGATTTGTTAAGTGTCTCATCCATCATGGTAGCCGAGGGGTATAATAATTACTTATAGCCATTAAAAGAAGCGTCTGAGGCTCCGATGGGCAGCCGCACTGCCATTAGCATCACAGATCCGGAGCGAGTTATCAATACCCACGCCTATTGATGGAAGTGTCCGGATGACATGTGGGCCGAGCCTTAGTGCGGCCTCCCTCTTTACGTCCCAGGCAGGAGCGTGAACTCCAGCCAGCCTCATTTCACCCGGCGCTAATATCCCAAATGCTTCTTATGACCTACTTATGAAGTCAGCCTCAGAGCATCTATTGATCTGAACGCCAAATGATTTGATGCGTCTACGCTGATTCAGAGACGACCAGGAAAGAAAGAGCAGCTTAAGTGCATGGGGGTCTGTGCCTCCCTTTACTTCCCTTATGACCAGACACTCCCCTGGGTCAAAGGTCAGAGGTCATTAACCCACCCAAGGTCACCCCACATTAACATTGCACCGGAGTTAATTTAATTTCCAGACAACACAGCTTATACACAAAAATGAAATCCTTTTAAACAGCAGTGGATTTTGAATGGCGACGGGGGAAAGCTAATCGAATCAACGTCTGATTTAACTGCCAAAGTATTTTCCTCTGCCTATTTAATCAATACTTAAGACTCATAATGCCCCGGGTCAGTGACAGAGAGAGATTTCCATAATCGATGAGAAGAGGTTCTCAAGTTCAGCGGGTTATTGTGCTCCTCCTCCCTCCTCATTTTTCATAGAGTTATTTATTGTCAGGGTGTCTGTCACGTGGTGGAAATAGGGAGGGATGGCAGCGCTGTTGTTTTCCTGGGCCGAGGCGCTAAGTGTGAGGGGCCCCGTACGGGCATAGCCCCCATCGCTGAAAGGGTGGTAGGAGTGGGGCCAGACCAGAGTGACAGTGTTAAAACCCTCTGTTTTTTTTTGTGTGTGTGTGGGGGGGGGGGGCAGCTCAGTGTCATTTATATGCATCAGTGATGATGGGCAGTGATGTAGACCTGGACCATGGACAAGGACAGCGGTGTAACTGGGGAGACGTCTCATAGCTAAAAGTTTAGGGATCACTGACACACATCCAGTCCTAGTCCAGTCCTAGTCCTCCAGAGCTGCAACGCTGAGAAAAATTATCTGCAACTATTTTGACAATAATTCATTAAAAGTAATTTTTTATGGAAAAATGGGGAGAAAAATGGAGCCTTCAGCCTCTCGACATTTCCATTTTTTCTTTGTTTCTATCATATAAAATGTTTTTTATATTATCCATATAAGTCCTAGACCAGATTCAGTCAGACTGTCATTTGCCAGCATCAGAGCAGTTTACAGGTACAGTTCACCTGCAAATCGTCAGCAAAGCGGAGGCAAAACTCTGTTTCTGAGCTCCTGATCCCAATAGTCAGAAACCACCTGAACTGATCCTGTTCCTGTTCCTGATCCTGTATATCTGGTGGCTGGGGAAACGGATACAGCACAACATTTACCTGTCGATGGCATCTTCTGTGCCGCATCTGTTACATCAGTAACCTAGTTATTTTCCCACAGACCCGAGTTATATTCTGTGGTCAGCTGCAACTAGTATTTTAATAACTGATTTGTGTACAGTTCACTTTCTCAGTAAATCAATCGTCCAGTCTATAAAATGTCAGGAAACCAGTCAACTTTTGCCATTTTATCCACAAGGCCAAATGTAATGAACCCAAAATACCGATCACAGTCATAACATGTCCCAGGGGTGGGCCAGGTGTTTTCATCTATGACAACAGCATCAGCCTCCAGTGAGTTTCCCGCCTGCAGGTTCCTCTCAGCATTAAGCCGTTAGTGCAGAGTGAGCAGCAGTTTCATTTTATCCAAAATTAAATTCGTCGCTTTGTATGCGAGCATGACAGACTTAACATTTGATAGAACAAAAACTTCCTCGCTCCTCCTCGCAGCTCATCGGAAGCAGAGCTGCTCCCCAGTATGAAAAAGCACAACATACCCATGGTTTCCTCCAAACCCTCAGACTCTTTTTTGCTGAGCACAGCTCGCTTCACATCTCCTTTTGATTTTATTTCATTTTGTTCGATTTTACGAGCACTTGTAAAACACATTTTGATACTCTGAGCTGTTAAAGCGTAAAGAGCCTCAAGAAAACAGCCTCGTCACCGGGTTGCCAATAAAAAATGAAAACCCGTTTAAGCCGATCGAGGTGCAGCAGCGCGTCCACGGTCAGTCAATAAACCAAACAACGGGCCGGGCAGGTCGGATCAGGCAGAGCGAGCGTCCAGTCGGGACAACAAGGTCACGGGAGAATCCAAACGAAAGCTTCAGACACAGAGAACAATCCAATTTAAATATCAATAAGCTCTCCTCTCACTCGGCCTGATTTGTTAAAGTTACAATCATGGCCTCTGTTTGACTCACTGCGACTGACTCGCTGCTGGAGAAAGACTCTGCTTTAAAGGTGCACTTCACCCAAATGAAAAAAAAATAAAAGTCCAGGCACAACTCTGGTGTTATTCTAGATTTTTTTGCTGTCAACAGATCCCATGTTCAGACCCAAACCAACAGTGTGTCCATCTCTAAAAACCTTCCCCCCTTCTCAGCTCCCGGCTCATTGGTTTCCACTGAAGACAGTAATTCCTTAAAGCAAATTAAAATCGATATTTTCATATTAAACGACTACAATCAAGAATACCCCCCAACTCCACAGCTCCCACCACAGCTACAGAACTTCCCACAGAGTCTGAGCTTGTTGTTTATCTGTTAACTGCCCCGGTTTAGTCTCACCGGGTCTCATACAGCGGACAGATGTTTCCAGAGAAACCTCTGCAAAAAAGCCACTATCCAATAATTGTCTCACCAGCAAACAGTAGACAGACCCAGTCAGAGACCAGCTGGTGTACAAAGTGGAGAATTTAGCCACTAAAGAGCCAGAGGTTTCCCTCAGGAGCTGGTGGAGACCGAAACCAGAGCTAAAAGAAGAGTTTTGATCATAAGTTCTACATGTCAATATAAAAACTGACATGTAAGTGTTGATTTCACAACTTGTTTCCACTGCCCTCAGAGGTCAAAGTTTCAGTTATTGTAGGTTCAAACCTCAGTAATATTCATTTACAAACAATTTGTTTCCACATAAAATTCAGTACAACTTTCATTAAACCCCGAATCTGAGCATCTCTCAAAATGAGTTACCATGGCAAGGTCTCTATTCCCTTAATTTTCCCCAGAACATCACTGCTCATAGTGACACCAGAAGCAAACGTCTCTTCTCTCTGACTAATGATTAAAGAAATGAAATGTTGAACTTACGACTGGAGAGACGCTGGTGTTGGAGGAAGGAGAGCAACAGGTACTGAAGCCATTTCTGGTCACGAAGGGCGTCCTCTCACCTTGTAAAACCTAAAAAGTCCAACACAAGTCATTTCATTGATTTCACTTCATTTATTATCTCTGCCAAGGAGGCTGTGTTTTCACCCATGGCTGTTTGGTTGTCAGCAGGGTCACACAAAAAGTACTGAATCAATGTGCACCAAAAATGGTGGAGGGATGGGGCGTGGGCCAGCGGAAGTCAGCTGGCCGAGTTTCAGCTACAGTCCCTACAGGACACCGCAATAGCAGCCACTTCCTCTCTAATTGGCCAAAACTGTGAGGGAGGCCCAGAGGCACAGAGGTGAAGCAAAGACACTGCATGAGGTGGAAGGAACAGGTGTATACAGGTGTCTTAAAAACAGGAAGTTAGTTCTTGTAGTTCAGCCGTCGCTCAAAATAATCACATGACACAGTTCATGTATCCAGTTATGGAAGGCCCCACTAAAACCATTGGCACCTGACAGCTGTAATTCGTGTCCAAAACAAAGTCCTGACACAATTTTAGATTCATTTCATTCATTTAGAGTTTAAGCTGTGCACTGATGTTATTATCTCCGATAAACATCCATAATCCTGCCTAGAAATCAGAGAGAGAAAAAAAAAAGATGCTCCTTATAACTGCAGAACTGGCCTGAGAAACATTGTGTTTTTAAGTTTTCTTCAGTATAACAATAATACATTCGTGTCTGTCTTTAAATCTTAAGAAATAAAGCAAACAGGAACTACTAATAATGAATCTGGTGTATATGAATCATATATGAATCATATAGTTAATATCAGTCATGATAATATAGTTTTATCTTGACTGAAGACAGTGCACAAGCCATGAATAATAATAAGAAGACGAAGAAGAAATAAATAATAATAATAATAGTAAAAATAAAAATAGATATACAATAATAAAGCAACACTATCCACTATTTAACTAAACTCAGATCAGCTATAGTGATTATAATCGTTTTTGACACATGCAGAGCAGCAATGACACATAAATAATTTATCAGAAGGTTGACTTAAACAAAATGTTACTATCGTGAACTACACACATCAGTCATGCAGCGCAGCGTGTTAAGACTCGATAACAAAGGGCCATACCTCCTCTCCCGGTCACTGTGGTGTCTCTCTGTCCCTGAATCCAGCGCCGGTCCAGGCCTACCCCGGTCCAGGCCTACCCCGGTCCAGGCCTACCCCGGTCCAGGCCTACCCCGGTCCAGGTCTACCCTGAACCTCCAGACCGGGAGAGCTGCCATGCTAGCGCCTCTCTCCCCGCCCTCTGGGTCCCTCACCTGCTAACGAAAAAGTAAAAGTTTAAAATAAAGGTGCAATCCGTATTTTGTTTTACCGAAATATAATTTTAGTCACCAAACTTTTAAAAAAAATCTTAGATTACGCAGACGTAATTTATCATCCATTTTAATCCCTTGTTTACCTTTCCCTGGGTTCTGCCTCTGTTGGTCTCAAATGATTGATTTTAAATGGTTTTAAGTCCATTAACCGTTTAGTTGCTGTGCTTCCTCCCAATGAAATTACAGCATGATAACTGACAGTTAGCAAACTTGTTAGCTCAGCTGCTAAACATTGGCTCAGTTCTCTTATCTGTCAGTTAGCATTTCTAACCCACAGATACCAAAGCTAATGAAGTGTGTCAGGATTCAGTCAGCGTCGGTTCGGGCAGTGTTTCATCCACTGACTCACAGTTTAATCAGAACAGATTTTTGCGTCGTCTTTTTTGATCCTTGAGAAAATCACATTTTTGCCATTGACTAATGATGATCTGTCGTAGCTCAGTGTATATAACATTATATATCATATTTTGTGTGTATTGAACCTTCTGTTTATGTGAGACACAGTTCAAACAGTTAGGAGACATAGGAACATGATACAGCTTCGTCCTTTAAAACTGAAAGACGCTTGGAGAGACGCCGGGGCTAACGATGCTAGCATATCCCCGCCTGGCTAGTATGTTAGCAGCTATAACCAAATGTATAACACTCTTAGTCTTAGGTCTACATTGGAGCAACAAAGCTAATAAGCTACAATAGCTTCCTCCATTTTGGATGATGTTGGTCCAAAGCGTGAAATCAAGTTTCAAAGTTCACAACAATTCAAGTTAACACAGATATACTTTTGTCAAATCCATTAATGTTGGCAATTCCATTTAAATTAAACTTGGCCAATGTAGTTATCTACCTTCATATCAATTCTCAATCAGTTCTGACTTTGAGTTTTTCCTTATGTCTCTTTGTTTTCACTATGTTCAATGCCTCATATAACAAACGCCTCTGAAAAAGTCAATTTGAAGATGGATTTAAACAAAAGGAAACACTCAGTTGCTCTCAAACCTAACAAATACGATACAGAGACACTTTTTGAAATGAGACCTTTTATCATCTAAATGAAGAAAGTTGTCTTTAAGATGGCTCATTGATGTCGTCCAGATGAAGTGGTCCAGATTTACCCTGATGGCTGCAGCTTATCCTTCAGCCTACAGCAAAAGAAGCCCAAGAACGTTGTAAATTTAGGATATTCACCGGAACATCAGTTCTTCCTCATGGCTACAACATAATATGTGTTCTGTTGACACCTGACAACATTTCATGTGCAGGGATGTTGAGCTTTACTTAATTTTTCATCTCCATGCATTATATTTAATGTTGTTTCCAGTCACAGTGAAAAGCTTCTCGACGGTGGCATGTGTCACACAGCCGCTGCAATGGAGTGACGGACCCCAGAAACATATCTGGGCAACGTGATGGCTGCTCCCCGTCAGTGGCGCTGCTGAGGAGGGGGAAACGCATTGTGTGCATAATTCACCCGCTGCATTTGTCAAAACAGGGATCTGTATGGGGGCTAATGACCCACGTGAAATTAATGACTCCATAAAATAGAAAAATCCCCCGTTCACACAAGCATGACGGGATCCTTTGACTTTGATAAACCGTTAAATGACAGATAATCAGGAGGGTTGGGGCACATCAGTCCCTGCACCACTGGTAGAAGGTGAGTCCTGATGTCTTTATGCTCTCTAAGTGTGTGTGTGGGGGGAGGGGGGGTCAGAGAGGATGTTGTACTGGAAGACTGTGTCTCTGTGTTACTCTGTGTTATTCATGTTGGACCAACGCAGAATGACTGATGTTCAAGTGTGCTGGTGTTTTACATTTGCCCCCCCCAACTGTCTAATTCTCTGTGTATCAGAGCCTTATATGTGTTACTACTCATTAAAAACACATCGTTGATGATCGACACACACAGTCCTTCATTAGCCTGAACACACACATCGTAGTTTATTCAGACCCAGTCTCACACACACACACACACACACACTGTAGTTTATCTAGACTGAGTCACACACACACACACACACACACACTGTCCTGCTGTCACAGATACTCAATACAGATGCTGAGATGGGTTAATCCACCACTGAAAATAGTCCTTGACAATGCTCTATTTCCTTTTAACAAATTAAACAATATATTTGCATTTGTGTCCTTAAAGGATGATCTAACACCATGTTTTACCTTGAACACGCCCCTTCACAAATCCATAACCTTGTTAAAATCTTGACACACACAGTCAACCTCAATTTGGTCTTAATGAAATGTTAATAAACAAGTTGTGTCTCATGCTTAGAGGAACTGCAGGTTTTATTCAATCAAACCAGGATGTCTCCTGAACCTTGACTCTTGCCAGAACCTGAAAAGAACCATGAACTGGTTGGACACTGCTAGAGTCACTGCAATAATGTGCGGTAAACAGGTGATTTACGTTGTCGACGGACATTTCACTGATACATTCAACATTTTGTGACTGGCCAGATATGTTAATTAACTGCATTTCCTTATTATGGTATTAAAATAAGTTTGGCAGTGTTACATTTCCTGGTTCATGTGAGCTGTACAGGTGATTTCCAGGGGACAGGGTCGTCTACACAGTTCACCTGCTCGTACATGAATATTGTTTCTTTTCAAGGAGTCAAATAACATCAGACGTCATAAAACTATAACTACATATGATGATTCAGGAGATTTCTTGCTCCCAACATGACACACTATGTTCATACTACTGTATGACTCAGGGCCAAACTACTGACTGATGCATAAGTCCTCCCCCAGCTGGTATTTGAATGGCCGGTTTTCAGAATTCAGACCAGGCATATAACCCAAACCCAGACTGTTCTCCCCCATTCACAAAAGACCATGTGAGCTGTGTCCGTGGTGCTGAATGGGTTTTTTCTGTTTACACCGGTGATTTCCTCTTTAGTTTTATTACTACACACAGGAACCGCTTCGAATCGCACCCCGGCCAGCGTTACCTGTGAGTGCCGCCTCCCTCTGTGCTGTGAACGGCACGTCACTAAAGCATTAAAATGACCTCAGGTGTCATAAAACCACAACTGGCCTTATAATACAGCCATCTGCACGCTGCACAATGCACCATACAGCAGCTGCAGATGCACCGGTGAGTGCACAGCTCAGTGCAGCCCACAGCTCCTCATCAGTGAAAGAATCCATCTCCGTTGTTTTAATTTCATTAAAGGCCTAATGCAGTTTATCACCTTTTTAGTGTCTCCTCAATTTATGACACCGAAACACTCTGTGCTGGCACCGAGCACCGGCTATGAAGGAGGTGCAGGTGAGACGTCGGGGTTGGGGTCTATGCCAGGGAGCCCCCACCCAAATGAATATATAATCAGGCTTTGATTTCCAGGTCTGCGTCAGACAGCCTGGGCCCAATCTATTACTTCACTGCCATGGTCTAAGTGTTTGCTCCCCAGCCTGACCCTGCCACTTTATCTGTTGGTTTTTATTTTCAGAGTGCATGCTGTCCATATGTTACCCTAATAGTTGCTATAATTCTTGTGCAGCAGGGTTCGTGTTTTATTAGTCCTGAGTACGAAGAGAGCGGGGAAGAATGCATTTTAATAAAACCCCTGTAGCAACACACTAATGGGCTGACACCGAGGTATTTGCATAGAGATGAATTACGCTGGGCCGCCTTGACGTGACTTTTAAAATATGATTGAGGAGGTTATTATTGCTGCACTATGATACGTGTTAACAGGTTATTTTAGCGTGGCTAGTGCTAATAAAATTCAGAACAAAAGACTTGGGTGATGAGGGCAGGGTATTTCATTGCCAGAGTCTACTGAAGGTGCTCATTTTGTCATTACTTAGCTGAGCCCCCCCAAAATCCCAGAGCAGGAGAAATAACAGGCAGCATTTCACGGGCGTCCATCCTTCAGAAGGGCCATGACCGACTTCAGCCGCATAATTAATCACAACAGTTTGTCTCTGCTTTATTCTGAGACAGATAAAGGTCTCGGTCTGCTCCAGACTAACTGTGGTTGGATGGTAGAGCGGCGCCTGAAAGCCTGTTGGACTGGGGGGGGTATGACAATTACTACAACTTTCCAAAACAGACACTTCCACAGCCGCGCCTCCACTGAACCCAGAGTTCCTCCTAGAGATGTGGTTTCTTCAGTTTGAACAGAAGCTGCATTAGGTCAAGGCTGGAGGAAGATGGTGGTTATAGCTGATAAGTGTTGGTGAAAGTCTGGTCAGATAGCATCTACTACACTGAGGCAGGGGTGTGGCTTTCTGAGTACATTTCTGACATTTGACCTGAAATCTGGCCTCTTGCAGGAAACTCAGACCCCCCCAACGCAGACACACACACACACACACACACACACACACACACACACTACTCCTTCCACTGGAAAACAAACTGGTCTGTGTGAAGCACACCCCACCTGAAGAGCCAGCTGTACCATTGGCAGTGACTAGGAACACCCCCCAACCCTGGATCAGTCTTTAATATGTGTTTGCCTATAAGTGGCTGTCGCACGAGGACACCTATTCGTGAGCAGCCGGTATACAGGAGACGCTCCCGTGACAGAGGGAGAGAGGTGAAACATCATTAAAGGAGATTATCTCCGAATAAATACTTGAAGGAGGTTAGCACCCAGAGCCGAGGGACCCACTGATAACACCGACACAGATTATATCTCCTCCATCAGATGATCCACGTTCAGGAGGCTGTGTTCAAACACCGAGCCAGCAGGTGAGGTCTTCCTCCGGAGGAGCACCTGCTGCAAAGCCCTCACGGCCCAAGATCCAGTTAATGATTCACATAAGTTGTCATTAACTTGCTGAGGCAGACAGAGCAATTAACACTGACTTTATTTCCATACCCTATGGGCTGGTGATTACTGCACTCAGTGAGCAGCGTAATGCCACAGGAATGAATTACATTCTCTGAGAGCCTGGCGCATTCAGAGCTGTTGCTCACACAATGTTACCACTCAACCATGAATTTGTGGTTACAGGGACGAAGCAGAGGGCGAGGAGGCTGCTGCTGCTGCTGCTGCTGCTGCTGTTGCTGTTGCTGCTGCTGCTGCTGCGGCTGAGGCCTTGTGGCCCGCTAGCTCCTAACAATGCAGGGTCCCAAGGCGCTCCTTATCACAGGACTCCAGGCCGTGTAGAGGGAGATAAGACCACCATTCATGTCTGTGGGAGCCACCCCCCCGTCCCAACACATGTCCTTGTGTGTAATCTCTTGTAGTACATGGTCAACTGAGAGCCTGTCAATGGGCTCTTTATAAAGCTCAGCTAGCGCTAACACATTAGTCACGCCAGCAAACAGGAAAGATTTAGTGGGAGTCAACAGGTAGAGCTGTGGTCTGGGATGCAGCCAACAGGTCGCGGTAGCTCGCAGACACCACGGCGGAGAAAATCCGCCAAAGACAGACGCAAACGAACGTTTAGATAAAAGAGACGACGACAATCTGGAAACTGGAAGCAGAGCGTTGGGAAAACGGACGTTCAGCCACTAGTCAATCATATCAGACTGAAGGTGGAGAGGATTTGTGTAGCAGAATAACCAACATGACTCACAGGTGAGACAACTGAGGGGACCTCAGCACTCAGGGGGAGCCAGAGATCGAACCGACAACCCAAGGATCAGTAGACTACCTGCTCTACACTGATGTCGTGCCCCATCCCCCCAGGATCGGCTCATGTGACCTAGGCCATGAGGCAATATGAACGCACCTGTCCTCCATGTGGCAGTGGGCGCCAGAGGTCGGTGGCTGTCTGTGTTTCCATTAGAGAGGAGTATTTGTGAAGGTGAAGTGGCGACAGGTGTGGTCAGAGTCCGGGCCGGCTGGCAGAGGAAGCGGGTGGACAGCTGCCACAGCAGGTCCCCAGGGGCTGGAGCCATGTTCACTACACCTGGAACACGTAGAGGCAATGTTCCCCCACACCTGGACTCAGCTGGGAGCTGGTTACCTGCACCTGGGTCCTCAGGGCTGAGGCTGTCAATCATCTCGATTAACTCACTGTGTTCAAAACCGGCAGGATACAGTCACTGACACCCCACACACACACACACACACACACACACACACACACACACACGCACATGTAAACACACACTCATTACATCACATTAAGGCTTCACTAGAGGTACAAAGTAATCAAGTAAATGTAATGAAGTAGCTAATGTATTTGAGTACATACAATTAGGAGCATAAGTATTTGGACAGGGACAGTTTTCATAATATTGCCTCTGTACAACCACAATGGATTTTAAATTAACAAGATGTGATTGAAGTGTCAACTTTCAGCTTTAATTCAAAGGGTTTAACAAAAATTTTACATAAACCTTATGACTTACAGACATTTTATACATAGTCCCTCATTTTCCGAGGCTCAGGAGTAATTGGACAACCCCACATCATTACAAATATCAGGTTTATTATTAATACTTGGATGATAATCCTTTACAGTCAATGACATCTGAAGTCTGGAACCATGGATGTCACCAGATGCTTTTCCAGACCTTTACTGCAGCTGCCTTCAGTGGCTGCCTGTCTATGGGTCTTTCTACCCTCAGTTTTGTCTTCAGGAAGTGAAACGCAGGCTCAGCTGGGTTGAGGTCAGGTGACTGACTTAGCCAATGAAGAATATTCCAGTTCTTTGCCTTGAGAAGCTCTTGTGTTGCTTTCTAAGTCTGTTGTTGGTCATTATCCATCTGTCCTGTCAGTTCTGCAGCATTTTGCTGAATATGATCAGATATATCAGACCTGTTCACTTCAGGATTCATCCTGCTGCTTCTACCATCAGTCACATCATCAGTAAACACCAGTGACCCGGTTCCATTGGCAGCCTGACATGTCCAGGCAATAACACTGCTCCACCATGTCTGACAGGTGACGTGGTGGCTCGGGATCAGGAGTCGTTCCTTCCTTCTCCAGACTCTTCTCTTACATCATTCTGGTACCAGTTCATCCTGGTTTCAACTAGAGGATTTGCTCCAGAACTGTTCAGGATATTTAGATTTTTCCTGGTTAAGTCTAATCTGGTCTTTCAGTTCTTGAGTGCGACCAGTGGTTTTCACCTTGTGGTAAATCCTCTGTAATTACATGCATGAAGGCATCTCTTGATCATAGACTCTGACAATGAACCACCTTCCTCCTGGAAAGTTTTCTTGACCTGACCAGATGTTGGGAAGGATTTTTCTTCCAGGTCTTCTTGCCGTTGCTGATCTCACCAGTTCAGACCCAGATTGTTAATTTGTCCAGCTGAACAAATGTAAAGTCAACACATGTGTTGGACAAGAACTGGTTTGACACAGGTGGTCATGAACACCAGTGTTCACATATCTCTGATATATCTGTTAATATAATAGTAACGTACCAGGGCTGACACTAATGATTGCAGCCTTTTCTGAGGTCGTCTGAAGTCATGTTGTGTTGGACAAGAACTGGTTTGACACAGGTGGTTTTTAATCATGAACACCAGTGTTCACATATCTCTGATATATCTGTTAATATAATAGTAACGTACCAGGGCTGACACTAATGATTCCAGCCTTTTCTGAAGTCGTCTGCTGATTTCATCCTCAACGAGCAGTTTAAATAAGTGAAATGTCAGAAATGTCAGATCACAGTGAAAACTGTCCAGAGTGATAGAGCAAAAAAAAAGAGGGACTGAGTCAATGAATCAACTGATGGTTTCAGCTCTAACATCACAGATGCGTGTAAAGTCTCTTATTAATTCAAATAATATTAGTTCACAACTTATAAATGTTGATAAATGGTAATCTTAGTAAAGTATCCGCAGAGGTGTTTCATATGTTGAATGTTATTTGGATCCAGTGTTTTCATCTGATAGTGTGAAGTTTTTTTTATGTTTGCACTGTGATATTTAAACCAATGAAGAACTAGCTATACAGAAGTTGATGCTGTGCGAAGGTGTTTTATGGGTATTAAAAACATGAACAGGCAGAGAAAGATCATGTCTGCAACATGAAACTCTTCTTCCACTTATGGGAGTTTTTTATTTACATTTCTGCTTTTAAAACCAGAGCGGAAACAGAGGAAATGAGAAAAAAAACGGAAATTATCTGTATAAAGCTTTGATGTTGTCTGAGGTGAAACAGCAGCTGTAAAAAAAACAAATGTGATGAATAAACTCTGATGTCCATGAAGCCTGTGGAGAGGAAACCATCAGGTCAGTGTGATGATGACGATGAGGAGACCAGAACCTTCCTCACATTAACACACAGAAACGTCAGATCTCCATCACATTCCCCACTGGTTCTCCATCGTCTGACCTCTGACCACAGCTCTGTTAACAACTTTGTCTCGCTGCATCCTCTTCTTCTGCTGTGGTGGTTTAATGTCAGTGACTAGAGGATCAGCTCCACCCGATGTTGATCGGCAACAGTAGATGAACACATGGATTCATTCAGGTTTTAAATCAAAGATTTTCTGGAAATTCATTTTGTATTTTGGTTACATTCGGACAGACACCAGAGCTTCCTCTGCACTGACATGACACCAAATGCCACAGGACAATATATGTCAGATATTACAGGAGCCGGCAGAGGAACCTGTGATGATCCAGGTATTTTTCCGGTCCTGAGGTTTATCTTTTCTTCATGGGCCATGGTGCCAAAGGATCTCTGACCTTTTACTTTAGTAAAACCTACCGAAGTGTAAGCATCAAAATATTCTTCAACTACCAAAGGTAAAAGTACTGATTACACAGAGTGGACCAACTCAGTATCACATGTATCACATGTATCATATTATGAATATTGATGCATTAATCTGGTGGTGTCTTTGTGTTCTGCTGGGTATGAACCTATAATAACACCTCACAGGGTATTTGATGATCGTAGTTTTATTATCAATCTGAATTTGGAAAACAACTGTCAAATAAGTGTGGTGGAGTCAAAGAATAAAGTGGAATAAAATGGAAACACTAAGTAATTTAGAACTGTGCCTGAGTACTTGAGTAAATGTATTCAGTTACTTTCTTGGTTGCTGTGGAAGAAGCTGCAGATTTAAGATGTGAACAAACCATTTTAGAAGAATAGCTGGACGGTGGCTGAGGTGAAACTATGCAGTGTGAACTCACTGTGTTTGTGTGTGTGTGTGTGTGTGTGTGTGTGTGTGTGTGTGTGTGTGTGTGTGTGTGTGTGTGTGTGTGTGTGTGTGTGTGTGTGGTTGTAATGTTTCCTCTCCTGATGCTGAGATTCTGAGCTTTCACGTCCGTTCTGACGTGATTCATATTTCTGCTGTTACCAGCTTGACGCCGCCACCTTCACACCACAGACCAGACCAGAAATCAGCCCTGATTTTGTTGTGAGACCTGAGTTCTTTCAGCACCGAGTCAAATAAACTAAACCACTCCGTGGATTAACCCACTGATATCTAATATGTAATTTCCATATAATATTTCAGAAATGTCATATGTCCAAGGTGACGTCTCCAGATGTTGCTGTTCAAAGTGAAACCAGGTCATGTTTGTCATTTTTCTTGTAGAATGAGGAGAGTGATGTTCAGAGCAGTTAAAGGGTTGAGTCTTATTTTTGCTGCTTTAGTTTGTTTTCTTTTTTTTAACAGCTCTTTTGTTTTTGCCTAATTTTAAGATAAATCAATATTAAACTAAAACACACTTGTATTATAAACAGTTTTCTATTCAGATGTAATATCAGAAACATACTTCTGCAGCTGAGAGCTGTTTTTATCGTATATTAATGTTAACGTATGAATGTGTATTAATCTGAGGGATATTTTCTCTTGCTTGGTCAGTAATTTGTCTTGTTTTGTTAGCTGCAATAAAGCTTCAGCTCCACGGTTTTAATTTTAATTATCATTGAAATCTGATTGTTGTCTTTAATGCAGCTTCTGAGAATCCTAAATAAATGAAATGGGATGAAATGAAAAATCAAATCAGACAGAAAATGAAATATGATTTTTTTTTTGTACTTTCAGGTCTGTGCGAGCAAAACATCTCTTTACTCACTGAAACTCAAACACACTGATCCAGAATAATCCAGAACCCAGAGCAGTTTTCAGCCTGATGCAGTTTTATGCCTCTTGTTTTGTTGACACTTGTCATTTATTGGACTTTTTTTAAATCGTGTTTTGACGTGATGAAAAGTCTCTGACCTTAATTCTCCTGTTTGTCTTCAGCTGTTAAGCCTGATTAAACGTCGGGTTTCTATCTGTGATTAGTGTCTATTAAAAAAAACAGGCCTGTTTCTCTCGTTTAGAATTCTGTCCCGTTAAGAAAAAAAAATCTTATTTAAAAATATTTATAAATATTTATATGATTTCTCAATGCTAAATACGATTTAGTTTGTGTCATTTGGGGTTTTAATGAGGTCTGAGGGAAAGAATAATATAAATGTCCAGAGGAAATAAAATGGTTCGTTTAGCGTTTGTTGTTGTTATTATTATTATTATTATTATCATTATTATCCAATGAGAGGGTGAAGCCGACGTCAACACAATCCGACGGTTAAATGGAACCCGCCGTGTGTGCGTGTGTGAGTGTGAGGTGGACAGAGGCGGCCTCCTGCCCGCCGACTCTGCACCAACACCGGGGGGCAGACGTGAAGTGGACGCGCCTGAAAACCACCAGGACCTTCACCCCCTTTCGATTTAAGGATTTTTTTCCAGTCACTTTATGATATCAAACATCAGCATCGCGTCACATCTGGAACCACAACTGTTAAATTAAACATCAGCAGCGCGTCGCTTCACCGGTTTTTTCAATCTGAGAGAAAACGAGCTGAAGGTGAACCCGTAAAGCTGAAAAACTCGGATTCGCGTTTTCAGCTTCAACCACGACGGAAACAGTTTGACAGAAAAGCTCAGTCGAACCGGTTTGATCCTTCAAATAAGGCGAGTTTCTCTGTTTTTCTGCTGGAATTTAAAACAAAAACCAAACACAACCAGGTCGTTTAAATAAAATGTGTAACAGAAATAACAACGATAATTAGCATAATAGGGGTATAATAATAATAATAATAATAATAATAATGATAATAATAATAATAATAATAATAATAATAATAATAATAATAATCGTTGCCATAAATATAATAATAATAATAATAATAATAATAATAATAATAATAATAATAATAATAATAATAATAATAACCTGTAGTATCGTTGTCGCAGCAGGAATTTTAAAAAGGGTAAAATCATGAATATTGATTAGAATATTCGATGATATATCGGCTGATATTATTGCACGAGTCACTCCGTCACTATTTCATAAAACTCCCGCTCTCCTGAACATCAACCGGTTGGAAACAGGAAGCAAACCTTTGAGTTTTTATTAAATAAAAGTGCATTACATCGACCTGCCAGGATACACAGCCGCGCAGGCGCCGCTCACAACTTCCACATATAAATAAAAAGTGTGTGTGTGTGTGTGTGTGTGTGTGTGTGTGTGAGAGAGAGAGAGAGAGAGAGAGAGAGAGAGAGAGAGATTTCTCTGCAGGTGTGGACGTATGTACAGGTGCGTGTGGTGCGTTCGAGATCCCCCCCCCCCCGTAATTAGAGACCATTGAGTGGGGAGGCCTTCACGGACCCACGGAGAGACTCTCCGCGCTTAATTTTTCTAGGAAAGACGTGAAAGACTGTGAAATACAAAACCACATCCGACGTTTCCGATCTGAACTGGGAGCAGTGCGTCTGTACAAAAAACGTTTTTTTACACATAAATTATTCACAGCAAGATAATTTCTATTCATACAACTCACGTTTCTATTTACAGGTTAAGTAGCGTCCTCTCAGCCAGAGCGAGTCCGAGTTTAGGCCGTGAAACGTTGCCTCTGTCCGGACACGAGTCCTCCTTCGTCGTGCAAAAAGAAAAAAGAAAAAAGAAAAAGGAACCGAAGGAGGGAAAACCTGCAGGAACCTCCGCACAGTCCGGGGCTCTCCCCCACGGAGGCGGGCGAGTTACGAGCTGTCGTTCTCCGACGTGTGCAGGAGCAGCGCGGAGCCCGGCTTGTGCTTCTTCAGCAGCTGCGTGATCTTCTCGTCGTCCGAGTTCGGGTCCAGGGGCTTGTTGTAGTCGTCGTCCTCGTCCTCGTTGTCCGAGGTCCCCTTCAGCCTCTCGGTCTCCGAGTCCTGCTTCTTCTTGGCCGAGGCCATCTCCGCCGCGTGCTTTTTCCTCCATTTGGTTCTCCGGTTCTGGAACCACACCTGAGCCACACACACACACACACACACACACACACACACACACACACACACACACACACACACACACACACACACAGACTTGGGTTCAGTTTTTCCATTTTTTTTTCTTTTTTTACTCTGACAGATCATGAGCCTGGATACAAAACCTGCAGCTCAGATTTTAGATCCAGGCCCCAGAAAATAAAAGGATGGAAAATGTATCGATGAGCACGAGAGTTCACTGATAATAATTTAGACTAAAACAAATGATCATCATCATTAAACTTTATTTCTACGGCAAAATTAAAATTAAAAACGTGCTGAACAAAAGCTGAAAATGTATAAAAATCACATCAAAGGAGCCGCTGATCCCGAGGCCTCGTGCTGCTTCTGCATTAAATGACATTTTTAGCACAAATGAAATAAGGAAATAATGTTGATTCAGGCCAAAAACACGCGTGAGAAATGAAAAGCATAAAACGAGTTAAAACGTGTGTAAATGTTAGCGCCTAAATTATCAACTGGTTGGCAGAATTTCATCCAAAATGAAATAATAATTTAGTTTATTTTTTAAATTGCAGACAAATAGAATTAAATCAAATTAAAGGCATGAATTGGAATGAGTGCCGCGGCGAAGGCAGCAGCGGATTTCCCCCTATTTCCCCCTTTTTACCTCATTACCCCCTTTTCCCCCCATTTCCCCCTCATTGCCCTGTCTCTGCGGCCGCGGCTCTGAGTTACCTTGACCTGGCTCTCGGTCATTCCCAGGGAGTAGGCCAGGCGCGCGCGCTCCGGGCCCGCCAGGTACTTGGTCTGTTCGAACGTTTTCTCCAGCGCGAAGATCTGCTGCCCCGAGAACGTGGGGCGCGTGTGTTTCCTCTTCCCGTCCTTGTCCAGTAACACGGAATTCTGATCTGAAACCAGAGCACAACCACAGCGTGAACACGGGACCCAGACCCAGGCACCGGGGTAATACTACCGCGGTGCCCCCCCCCCCCCGGGCCCTTTGTGAAAATACTGTACATCCACAGTTTTCACTTTATGGACCAGAACCGGATGATCCGCTTTTACTGTACTCTGATTTTTAAATGGGTTAATTTTGCTCTGATGGATCTAAACACGCCTCTGGCCACTTTTCGCCCCAGGGACACCGGACACACTTACGGGGTGAACACGCAAATCTGGCGTCCCTCCAGTGCGGACTCTGCATAACTCCGGGCCAGAAGATGGGCGTCCTGCCCGGCAGGTCCGCCAGGGGCTTCGGGTACCGGGCCACCGCCACAGCCGCGGCGCCTGGGCTGAAGTAAAGTCCGGGGGGCGGCGGGGGGCTGAGGCTGCTGAACCGGGGCAGCCCAGACAGAATCCCCGCCGACGAGGAGGCGGCGGCGGCGGCGGCCACGGCCACCGTGGTGCCGGCGGAGGATGCCGAGGGCCGGTTGAGGATGTCGTTTATTCCGTGGGGGGTGGCGGAGGAGCACTGCTGCGGGGAACCGAGACCCGAGGACAGCCCCGTGGAGCTTTTGATCCCCGGGGAGGACACGGCCATGCCGCCCGGGTTGGGGGAGGTGGTGGCCGGTGAGGTAGAGGAGTTGGGGCCGGTGGAGGAGAGCGGGTAGGCCGGGTACAGCGGGGTCTTCATCTCGGTCATGCTGTGCAGAGCTGCCAGAGGGGGGGTGCTGAGGAGGAAGGCGCTCTGTCGGGACCCATCCATCTGACCCACCGCTAACATTACCACCTCTCTGGAGGATCCGGGGGGCTGGAGCAGGTCTCCGTGGAGTTTTAGGGCCCCGCGCACCTGACCGAGTCCAGACTCAGTCTAAACCAAGACCCGCTCTTCTCTGGACTCGCAGTCAAAGCCCATCTCAGACTGGAACCGCCGGCAAAATCCTGAATTTCCCACCGGTAATAAACCCCCCACATGTAAACCTGTTCACCGCAGGAGGAGTTCAGGTTCCTGGATCCTGGTCCGCCTCGAAACCAGGACGAGAACCGAGACCCTTTCTGTGCTGAGTTCAAGAAGTTGTGAGATAATAAAAGCTGATCATCTGCTCCGACTGTCTATTAGCTCCAAGTCCAAAGTTTGAGAGGAGGAAACGGTGATTGGGGAAGGGGGTGGGGGGGTGGGAGGGGTTCTGTCGGGATTGGGTGATCTGACAGTGACGTCGAGCCGTGGGGCTCAGCGGAGCCTCCTGATTGGACGGGCAGCTCGGCTCTGATTCGCCGGAAGAGAGAATGTCAGCGATGGTTGCTTTTATTGGTTGTTGAGTGAAATAAAGTTTCAGTAAAAGGTCAAGTCGTTTAAATATTTAATGAGCTGGATGTGTGTGTGTGTTTGTGTGTGTGTGTGTGTGTGTATATATGTGTGTGTGTGTGGGGGGGGGGCTCCCAAACCTGACCCCAAGGCCCACGTACAAGTTTTTTTCCCCTGAGCTTTCAACCCTCACAGATACGTAAATATTTGCAGCCTCTCTAATTTCAAATCCTTTTATTGTTTGTATTGTGTGTGTGATCCCCTAGTAAAGCCCAGGCAATGCAGCTGAAAGCATGAGAGGCAGTTGTAAGTTGCCTTTGAGTTAGGATGATTTCTTTAAAACGTGCAGCTGAGGAATCCTCTTTCATGCAATTTTAAATTAACTGAGTTCATTTTGGTGCATAAAACTGATCTGGGCTTAGATATTAAACTGCCTCTTATTATACTTTATACTAAATAGATTTATTTTTAGTGTGTCCAAAATTAGACGATTTTCTTCACTAAGAAACAAACAAATAAATAAATGTGACCTAGTAACGATGATTTATTTTATGGAAAATCATAATTCTGATTTCTGTCATGTATTCTTGGCAGGTTCATCCAGCAGGGGGCGTCCTGCATTTCACGCTTTTATGAATTTTAGAAAAATGTTATTTACGTTTGTTTGTAAAGTTTCCTTTTTTTAGTTTCAAAAACATAGAATCTTTACAGACTCTTCGGGCTCTCTGCTACCAATCATTTCTCTTTTAGTTTTCGGCTTTTTTTGGCAAAAACAAAATAAAATGAAACAGACAAAAAACCAATAATAAAACTAATGCTTTAAAATGAGCAAAATACCTGATCATATGAAAATATGAGCATAAAGCAAAGATCAGCTCTTCCTCTAAACCACCTGGTTTTATATTATTTATTATTTCATCATTTCCGTTCTCTCGTTTAATTTTGCAATAAAATCTCACTTTCTTTCTAAATAAAGAATATTGTTAATAATAATAATAATAATAATAATAACAACAAAAACAACAACAACAACAATAATAATAACAACAATAGAAAGGGATTCAGTTAAATCAGGTCATCGATTATAATTATAATGAATAAACATACAAATAAATAAGTAGGTTTTTTCTGTGCCACGTGTGAACGGGAGCGGTCTCAATTCACATGCAAGTGTTTACAGGTGTGATCTGGTCCAGTTCTCCCGCGGCCCTGAAGTCGTCCGGGTCACAGTTTCTGGTGTGAAAATATGGTTCTGATTAGTTTCGATCAATAACCTGATAACCTGAAACAAATAATATTGATCGACTGACTGTCAGGGTACTTTCGAGCAGTTCTGATGATCAATAAACTTTTGAAGTCTTCGATCAGGTATACTTGTTTTGTTTATTCATTTGTTCAGTTTTACATGAGTTTTCCGTCCTGACGTTTTTGGCTGATGACATCTGAAAAAAATAGTGGATTAAAGATCCCTCAGTTCATTGAAAAAATAATCGCTAAATTAATCGATAATGACAATAAATATTGATTTTAGGCCTGGTATCTTTACAAAGTAAAAACCGGCACTGCCCAGCTTTATTAATATTATTAGTTGTTTTATCATTTATTATTATTATTGTTGTTATTATTATTATTATTGTTATTATCATCATTTATTTCTTATAAACATAAGCGTGTCTTTATTCAGTTGATTCATTTTGTTGTTTAATAATAATCAGATTTTTCTGTGTCTGGCCTGGTTCTGGGATCTGATCACTGAGGCTGTGATCTGAAATACTGATAATAATCAATGACCTCAGCTGATCAGATGATCAGGGGCTGTTTGACTTATTTTGCCTTTAAATTACCTGATTTCTGTCGCTGTAGAAACGAACCGTCGAACGAGAACAAGCGTCGGCGGCTGAGTAATGTTCAGGTCTGATCACACAGCGATACGACGGCGCCCCCCCGCGGTCAGGTACAGAACAGCAGGACACAGGACCCCTGTCCCCAGCAGACTCAGGTTTACCTGTTCCACTGCTGTGAGACTGACAGTAAAACCTCCTGAGGATCATGGACCAGGTCTCACTTCAGACCACGTGTTTCATGGAGGGGATCTTATTGTGAAAAACCGAGGATAACATCCTGCTGCACCTGTCCAGGTGGAGACGCAGGACCAGCTAAATCCAGAATAACCAGAGTAATAGTTTATATATTCAATGGAGTGAAAACTACAACTTTCCCATGTTTATTAATTTAGTTTAATTTTTCTTGATATTTCAGTCACATCTTCATACGTTTCTCCAACAAACAGGAAGTGAAACTGCTCCTGTAGTTTACAATTATAGTTATAACTATTGATCGTCATTCATATTAATCAGCTGTTACACGTCTGGTCGAACCCGGTCCGGAAGGACAGACATGGGTCAATCTGGCTGTCCCGTGTTACCATGGCTACTGCGGCCCAACGGCGCCCCCGTCGGCCAGTTACATAACAGCACCCCCAGCTCAGCCCGACCCGGTTCGGGAAGTTCAGGGATAGAAACGATCCACATCAACAGGTGACTGTTACTGGGCTCATCTCCCATCCTAGTCATGGTTTAGTACATCAGAGGACCCAGTGCAGGTCTTCAGGAACCAGGTTTCAGATCAGGTGGCTCTTCCTCCCAGTTAAACTCATCTTCATGGACTTGACCTGCTTCTGTGACAGGACAAGGACGAGGGGTTGAATCCTGGTCTCTTCATCTACCAGTCTCCACTGTGTCATTAAACTGATGGAGCAGGCACTCAGAGGTGGTGGTGGCAGCATTGATGTGCATGTGTTTGTGTGTGTGTGTGTACACTGAACTAATGAACTTCACTTGAGCCGATCATTGAATTGTGTTGTTACACTAAGGACAACCTGAAGATCCACGTCCGATCTGATCGATCCTGGAGCAGATCCAGCAGCTGCTTCGTCACATCGGAGACTGAGGATGGACTCATTCACACTCAACCACATTTATTCATGAGCAGCTGAAACTTCCCTTCACATCATTTACACTCAACTGTTCAAAACCTGATTTACTTCTTGACTTTGGTCTCACATTAGAAGACAACTGTGGACCCCCCCCCCCCAAGATCAGGTCATGTTTTACATTTAACATTAAACCAGTTATATACAGAAGAGACATGGATGTCTCAGTCTGTCGAGTCAGTAGAGCAACAAAAAAAAAACAAAAAAAACTTGGGAGACATGAGTGACAACAAGTTTTCCTCTTTATTAATATTTACTCCCGTGCCATCATCTTCTGCTTCTTCAGCTTCTTCTGTGAAACCTACAGATAAAGACAGAGTTATTAACCCGCCATCACACAGGAGAAAAACACTGTTCTGAGATCAGTTGCTCAGTCTTAATAGGCTGTTTTCATGGATGATCCAAAGGTGTCCTAAGAAGTCATCAGTGCAACCACATGAACCTAGATCATAACAGGATCCAGACCGTATGGTCCGGGGCGTTCAGACACAGATACAAAGGCTTGAGTCCAACTAACGTTAGGTTCTAGTTCGGCCCGTTCAGACATTCTGGTCATTTAATCTACGATAGCATCAGTGTGGACAGAGATGCTGCTGTAGTCAAGTTTCGACTTTAACATACAGGAAGCTGGTTAACACCTCTCAAAAATAAAGCTACAATTATTAATAAAGTACACGGATTTCTGGACAGGTGTCAGTTCTTTCAGCTGCGCAACAGCAACTTCTGACAGTGGAGCAGCTTGAATCAAAAGGACCGATCTCTGTAGCTGGGTCTGAACCCCCCCCCCCCCCCATTACTAGGTACAGTGCACCTTTTTCTTCTGGGCGACCTCCTCCTCTGGCTTGGGGACGATCTGCTCCTTCTCGGTCAGGATCATCTCAATGTGGCAGGGGGAGCTCATGTAAGGGTTGATGCGACCATGGGCGCGGTAGGTGCGCCTCCTCATCTTGGGGGCCTTGTTGACCTGGATGTGCTCGATGACCAGAGAGTCCACGTCCAGACCCTGAAACGACATGGACAGACAAACCACAGATGGGTAAGACACACCTTTACCCGATACAGCTGTCAAGTGACATCTGGTTCAGTGACCTAAAACAGTTTTTCATAAATTAATGACTGTGTTTAAGGCTGCAACCGACACCAATTGGTTCTTGAATCTAAATTAGCTCTTTGACCACTTGGTGCTCGTTCAACAAAATGCCCGAAACTGACTCAGATAATCACAATAAACCAGAAAATTTTTGTGAAGTCTGAAATCTGAACTTAACCCCCCCCCCCCATCTTAAATGTCCTCATCTACACCAAGACTGAAATGGTCTCATATCCAGTGATACCTGGATTAGTATATCCCATTCAGACTGAATTAGGATAAAAACTGGTATCTCTAATGTAACAGATTAAAAATTGCATTCTGCAAAATGTCAAATCACTTTGGTGCTGCAACCAACTTATTTTCATTATTGACTAATGAAAATGAAGGTTGAGGCAGATAACATTGAATTTTTTGATCACCATATGAGCGTTTGGTCTGTTAAATGTCAGAATACTGACTATTGCCCATCAAGATTCTTAAAGCACAGACCCACATCTTTAAATGTCTTCTTCTGCTTAAACAGACCCAAACCCAAAGATAAAAGGCAGCAGATCGTACAAGTGACGAGCCGGAACCAGGGGATGTTTAGGCGAAAAACCAATGATTCAGTTATAAACAGATCTGTTTTCTGTCCATCCACCTATTGTTGCAGCTCTGATTCACTCCAGTTTGTCTCCTCATGGCTCAACATGGTGCAGTGTTAGTCTGGAGCCCCAACATGACCAAGCCCACTCAGGGAAACCTGCTCCACATTTCAGCACCAAAACATAAAACTAACACATGCAGTAGTTTGTCCTCAGTTTTAATTTAAAAAGACATGTGGCTGACATTTACTTCCACACCTGAGGGTTCAATCAGAATGACTGAACCATCGAGGTGCAATGGGAAATTAAATCAGCCACTGTTTTAATCACTGATTAACCATTTATCTTTCAGGCAGATGCCGATTCTCGCTGGTCACAGCTTCTCAAATTAGAGGAATTGATGCTTTCCTCCCACATCTAACTTATCTTTTAATTTCGAACTGCTGCTTGAACAACAATTTGTATAAATCACATTTTAGCAGACACCTGACAACTTTTCTTAGGCAAAATCATTAACTGCTAATGATAATAACTGTTGGTTGCAGCCACAAATGTGATCTAAGGTTTATCACAAACAGCACATCCATCCTAAAACTGTTTGACCCCCCTCATGTTAAAGTTCTACTCCTGTTACCTTTAAGTCCCAATAATCTTTGTAAACCAGTCCGAGTAGATTAGAGTCTATATTTCGATGCAGCCTCACTACATTAAATTAGAATGATGTAAATTGAATGGGGATGTAATTGTTAATAGTAAAAGATGTGATTCTTTAACTGAAGATTGCTCAGAGATTATTCATGTCTTTTCATGGTTTATGCAAAGGTGTCCTAAATGGTCGTCATCGCAATCTAGTTCATTTGAATCACAGAATTCCCCTGAAGACCAGAGACCTGGTCCTGAAACGGTTAAGTTCTCAGGACGCGCAGTGTCACCACTGAACAAGTCCCATTTAAAGATATAAACATGTATTTAGGTAGGAGTAAGGAGTTTAAATTAACTACTGAGGCCGGAAGTATCAGTTTTCCCACACATTTCCTGGTGAAGAGTCACAGGCCAAACTACAGGCCCAGTATCAGAGGTACAACCACAGACACCATTAACCACCAGTGCATCAACCCCATCATCGTACTGATGCCCCCTCAGTAACATTAAACAACACAACTTGCTGAGTTTCCGGTTTTTACAGCAGTTCGAGTTTGATACTAAAGCCAGATGTAGATTGATAATATAGAAAACCAATAATTTAAATACAGATTTCCCTACCAAACCTCAACCATAGCAGCAGTAATATCTCAGATGGAATTACCTACTTAGTCTCAAGTTATATTCTTTCTTCTTATAGCAAAGGAAAATCACTGCCGTGAAGTAATTTTGATCATTTACGCTGTTGGTGTCAGCCTGCCGTCATCACCACCTCGCCACAACCAACACTCTGATAATAAATTTGGACCAAGATCTGGGTGGTGCACTGGACCGAGCCTGCTGGGTTCTTTGGTTAATGGTTGTAAAGATCTACAAGGAATCACCTGTACCAGTCTTCACGTCTCCAGATAAAACCTTCAAAAACATGCACACATCACAAAATGTTCCTTTTAGTGTGTCATCTCTTCAACACATGTAGGAAACATTGGTGTGCTCTTTTATACACATCCAACCAAATTAAAACCAAAGTTAGAGGTTAAATTTGCACGAGACAAACTTTAATTTAACATCATCTCATCTGAACGTAGACCTGTAATTTATTATCTAATAAGGACTCATTCACGAGTCTGACCTCTGCAGGAAAGCGGAAATGCAGTGGCTGAACGTACCTTGAGCTCAGCGTTGCTCTCAGCATTCTTGAGCATATGCAGGAGGAACTCGGCGCTCTTCTTGGGCCAGCGTCCCTGTGTCCAGCCAAACTGTTTGGCCTGAAAACAACCAACAGTTCAGAAGAAATGTTCCCCCCTCATGCATGTGAACTACAACAAGCTGATTCATGAAAGCTGCTCAGATTTAACAGATTAGTTTCATCTTTAATCCAAAGGTGTCCTAAGATAGTCATCACTGCAACTTTTAAATGCTCAGTACTCTGGTGATCTGTGGACAGAGCTCACCTGGGCACACCTTCCGACTCCTCCGTTGTAGCGACGGAAAGGGACACACTGGTGCTTGACAATGACGTCCCTCAGGTACTTGTTGGCTTTGCGGATGTGCATGCCCTTGATGGCCTGGGCCGTCTCACGGGTGTTCTGTCCAGAAAATAAACAAACACCTCAGTCAATTCAGTCCAGCTCACAGAAAAATTAGACATTTAACAGGGGCAATGGTGTAGCTGAGACAAGTTAACAGAGGTTTGTCAACAAAATAGTTTGTCAGCCTTTTCCTTTTAGCCTTTGATTAAAAATAAAGTATAAAAGCACAGTTGACAGTAATTAATCACCTGAGATCATACAAGTGTATAACCTTTCTATGGCAGTGCAAACAAGTAATTATAGGAGAACAAGGAAAGCATGTTTCAGCTTAACTAATTTGTCAGTGAGTGGAACCTTACTGAGGCATAAACTAATAGTTTTTTTACATTTAACCAGCTGCAAAAAGACCCAGCGATGCTCAGTTTAGTGTTGAAACATCAACTGAAATTTAATACAGCCATTTAGATGATAAAATCATCATTCAAGTCATTTCTCAAGCATATATGTCGGACATTAGTCCATTCCAGCATCATTGAGATGAGGGTTCTGTTGTTTCAGGGAAAATAATCATTAGTGGAAAAATGCTCAAAATGTTAAAATAGTTGATTTGACTAGTGAGATTAAATCAACTAGTTTGTAATCAGCATGTATCCATGCCATTTCACTACATAACATGTTGACTATATTCACGAGGCAATCAAGGATAATGAATAATGAATAATCACTTTCATCCCTAATGTCTATTTGTTATATTATTTTAACAGCCCTGTCTTTAATTTCGCTGTGTAACTTCGGCTTAGACCAGACATGTGGTCCCATCAGAACCAGCTTACCTTGAAGTGAACCCGGAGGTTGGAGCCCCTCGACTTGCATGCTGAAAGGAGAAGAACCGAGTCGTTAACAACACAGTAAGAAGCTCGTTTGGTTCAAAGAGTCTCGGTCACATGTAGAAGCTCAGTTCATTCTTCGAGTTATTTTCATGTTTAATCCAAAGGTGTCCTAAGAAGTCATCACAGCCACCGACTAGCTCTGGAAAACCCAAGCGTCTTCGCGTCTTTACTCACATTTAGTCGGGTTCTCTGGGTCGAGAGAATAGCGGACCATTGTCAGAAAATCTGTAGAGAGATAAAGATGTTCAGCGATTCACTTTAAACGTTTTACGACCGGCTCCTTATGACTACCGTTGGTTAGCATTTGCTCAACTTACATCCCCAACGACTTTACAAAGTAATTTCACCGTGAGCGGCTGTTAACACAATAAAAAAAACCACAAGCAACCTCAGTGACACATAAAGCACAGGAATAAAGTAAAAGCTGACGTTAGACCGTAAACTGTCCCCGTTTTTATCGGCAGGCGCTGCCAACATGGCGGGCAGCCGTGCTAGCCACCCAGCCGGCATCTTCACAAATATCAAGGTAAAACTAGAATTTACGGCTACAGAAACATACGCCTGACACTATCTGCGCTGTTTAATAATTACGAATGAAACAAAGCAGGTTGAAAAGCAGGATGGCGAAGATTTAGTGCCGATTAAAGACAGATTCTGGTCTTCATATGCGGGACGGAGCTCCTACCTCTGAGGCCGCGGAGGGAAGAGGAAGGACCGGGGACAGCGCTCTTCCTCTTCTGCTCCTTGTGAGGGTCACCGCCCCCTGCCGGTCAGGAGGCGCACGGTCATTAAAAAAAACCCTGGAGCCGCGCAGCTATAGTTAACTGTTTAAATAGACCAGGTTTAACAGACCAGGTTTAATCAGACCAGTAGCCAAGACCTTTTGGGGATGTGACCCCCCCCCCCCAATTAAGGCGGTGAGCTGTTGAACATTTTCCCAAAGAGATTTCTCCTATAAATTTCTTACATGGTTTCATTTCAGTTCAATTCAGTTTTATTTATATAAAACCAAATTAAACAGACGTTATCTCAGGGCACTTTTCATATAGAGCAGGTCTAGACCAGACTCTTTATAGTTGGTATTTACAGAGATGCAACGTTTCCACCATGAGAAAGAAAAACTCCCTTTTAACAGGTAGAAACGTTGAACTCCTGGTGGCAGTGGTGGTGGTGGTGGTGGGATGGGGGGGGGGGGGGTGGCTCGACCGGGTGGGTTGAGAGAGAAATTAAGTGTAATAGTTAAAGTAGTCACTTCTATTTACACATGAAAAAGACCAAACAGAACAGTAAAGAACTGAAGCAACATAAATTGAGTAAAAGACAAATAGAGCCAGAACATGAGGAATTTATTCATTTATTCGGCTTTTGAAGAAATAAGATTGAGTTTTCATTTTCACAGCATTTTCTGATTGTCACTGAAACAAGTCTTCCACATTGGGGGGGGTCACAGTCTGACCACAACCACTGAGGATTTCTGATGTTTAACAGTCAAAGGGTGGAAACACTGTGGAACAAAATAAAAGAGACACATAAAATGAGATGTTTAGTCTTGAATCTACTGCCTCAGTGAAACAGATTCAGAGAAACTTCATCCTGGAGATTTGGTTAAAGAACTGGATTCGATGGATGAGAAGAAAATAGGTTAATTTAGTCTGGATTAACTGCATGTGAGGATCTGGTCCCTGATGTTGGCAATATTTTATGTTTATGTGAATCTGTAGGAAAAACACTCAGTTACATAGGACTTTTGTGGGTGTCAAAGTTTGTCCTGAGCTCTTCCATCCTATAAGTAAGAACTGTGTCCAATGATATTCTGTATTTTTGTTACTGTCAACAAATCCAGTGAAAGGACAAGAACCGATGACCTGTTAGTCCAAAACCCGCCTGTGGCTCTCGGCCCTGAACCTGTTCATTCCCACCTGACACATAAATCTGTAAAACTGGCTCATAAATATACAGCTTAATTCCTAAAAAGACTCTGTGTTTCACTAAAACAGTTGGTCACTGTAGTTTTTACCAAACGTCACTTAACCAGACTGTTATTTTAATCTGCAAATTAATATACTTCCTCTGCTTTCGTCTGTGTTTTCGGCAGCAGGAAGGAGTTTGTGATACCGACTGAGAAGAAAACCCGGTTCCCACCATCATCGGTGTGGTTTTCTGATGTGATTCTAAAGCTGCTGTGGTCTGTGGTAAAGAGGAGTCAGATTCATCCGGTTTTAGCTGCAGAGATGAAACAGAATTCAGTTCGTTTTTAATTTCAGTCTCTCCCTGCGATTTGCTGATAATAAGAAAAGTATTGAATATCAGCAGACTCGTCCTCAGCGAGGTAATGAGTAAATCAAACACAAAACTCAGACACAATGGGACCAAATTCTGATAAAAATCAGAGTGAGGTTGAATAAAGAAGACACAGGCGGTGGTACTAAAGCCAGTTACCGGTTTATTTGGATTTGGTTTTTCATGTTGTACTGTGAGATGTTGAAGCCAGCTACATAGAAAACCCTGTGTGCAGTCTCACAGTGAGTCATGCACAACATTGCACTGTAAATAATGTCAAGCTCAAGTGGTGACACCTTGTGTCAACATACAAAAATAAAGATATTATTTACATCAGACAAAAATCAAATACATTTCCCTCCGCACGCATCAGAATTTTCCTCTGACGGTGAAAAAACACCCAGAAATGAGTCAGCGGCCAGATGTGGTGAGGCCAAAAAGAATCTCCAGAACCACCAGAACCACCTCTCACTGATCAAGAACCGGTCCCTGTTTTTTGACCAAGTGTGAAGAAGTGAAATCCAACAGGAGACGTGGTGCGGTCGGAGGAGACTGTTGATAAATATCTGTACAAACCCACCTGACTCTGACTTCCTCGGCCTGACCCAGACCTCTATACAGGGAAGAGTGGGGCTCTGTTGGGCCTGTATCGGGGGGGGGGGGCTGTTTCTGTGTCACCCGACATCTATCTGGCTCTGGTCTAGGACGGGCTCAGCTGAATAGGAACTTTTAAAATGCAGCAGACTTGAACCTGAGCTGAGGTTCAGCTGAATCGGATCCATCGTGTGACATGACGTCACCTGATCGGGTTCATCCCACACAGGAGATCCTGAGGAACGTCTCATCCCAGACTCGGAAAGTGGTTGCTATGGAAACTGGGTTGAGCTTTGAACCTTAGGCTTTTCCAGTTCAGCTTTTCACCATCTGCTTGGGAGAGAACCGGAAACACCAGCAGAACCAGAACAGTCTGAGTTACATCATCTTTAGTTAACAGATGAAAAAAATACTGTTTTTTAATCAGTTTAATAGAAACGTGGTTCAATAGCTTAATCATCATAATTTACTGAAGTATCAATAATCTGTCGGGAACATCGGTTCAGCGAGTCAATGATTTGGGACTGTCCCTTTAAACCTCATCTGAACTGAGCCTGCAGCGGGTTGGAGTCAAACCTCAACCCAGTTTAAACCCAGTTTAAAGCTGGATTTAGCCTTAAAGCTAACAACACAGCGACAGCCCCGACAGACGCAGGCACAGAGCAAAATGTCCACATGTCCACGGCCGCAGTTTCTCTTCCTCCTCCTCTCAGAGTCCTGATCCCGTCACAGTCGTCCTGTCCATGAGCAGAATACCAGAGTCCAGTACACGCCTCCGGTCCTGGTCTCAGAGTCCTTCGTGGGTCTTCATTCAGGTGAGGCGGGGCAGAAACCTGGACCAGGTTCCACAAGTTTCTCAGGGAGACAAAAACACTTTTGCCTTTTTTCTCAATACATTTTTTCTCTGTCTCTTCACAGCAGAGAAACTTGTGAAGTACCGTGGTTCAGGAAGGGGGAAGCTAGTCTAATGCTACTGGGGGGGGGTGAATCCAGGCTGAAGTTGGTGCTCATCAGTCCCGCTTCGATGCAGTTCAGTCAGGATGAGGAGCCGTTGGAGGCAGTCCGAACATCCTGAAACACAAGAGACATTGACCCCAATTAAAACCAGCAAACGTGCCTGAGACGGACACAACCTCCCTGTTTTTACCTAAAAGAGACTCAACCTGTTCATTCTGCATCGGCCCTTTAACTGCAGGTTAAAGAATAATTCCCATCATGCATCACGTCTGCATCGTTGCTGAACACTTTCCAGAGAAGTTTGACTTGACACTCAGTGGTTCCAGGTTCTGTAATGTTACATAATAAACTGATTCTCTTTGGGTTCTGCTTCTGTTGGGCAGAAGACATGACCACTGACCCTGGGAACCTGATGAGCTTTTTTCCACCAGTCAGTTAATCAATAAATGGAGAAAATGTTTAATATTTTTCTTCATGTATTTTAATGTTTTTCTCTGGTTTTAAAACCTTGATGAACCATCTCCTTACCTCCGTTTCATTATAACCTTTTCATTTCCTTCTGTTCTTTTTCATGTAATGTTTTATTCTGTTTTTTAAATGTTGTAAATGCGTCATGTGAACCACTAGGTTGTCTTTGTATGGTAAAAGTGTGACATACTAATTTGCCTTGTAGTTGTAACAAACATAATAATAAACATTTAGGTCAGATTTATTACATTTGTAAACTGTTGTACATGATGAATGGGAGGATTCATTTAAAGTGTTGTTTCCTCTAATATGGAAAAAAGAGAAAAAAGGATTAATTGAACATCTGAAATGATTAAAAAACGATTAATTGATTAATCGACTGATAGCTGCAGCTCTAAATGTGTAAACAAACAATTGGTCTGGTTGAAGAGTCCCAGACTTCACTGTTTGACAACAACCTGTGAAACAGAACCAGATAAACATGAACCTACATGAGAAGCTGCGATGCAGTGAAGCTGCCTTCAGCCGGCGGTTCAGGTGGGACTAATGCTTGGGGGGGGGGCTGTCGTTCAGACGTGGAAGGTGGAGGCTCTGGTGACACAACGAGCCGGGCCAGGGGTTGGGTCCAGCCCCTCGGAGGGTGAGGGGTCATTTGAGACAGGGGCTGACCACGGTGGGGGTCGGGGGGTAAACCAGAGCCACGTCGACTCGCTCGGATCCGTTCTTGGGACAGACGATCTCGGTCAGACCCTCGGGCCGCAGCTGACTCAGCAGCTCACCTGCAACACAACAAGCAAACGGTTCACCTGTTAACCAGCCAACCAACAGGAAACCAACCCAGACCCGGGCTGACATTCCTAAACGCCCCCGGGCCTCAGGATCCGGTACGGGTCCGTCTGGGTTCTGTTCCTCCAACAAGGGAACAGAATCCAGTAAATCAGGTAAATTCAGCATCCAATAATCCAGGTTGGGATCAGAAAGTGTTCTGATCTGTAGAAAAACGATTGATTCTCAGTGAAAGACTCTGACTCTGGTTCTCTGATTATAATCTCTACGATACAGATTAAGGGGGGAATAACAGATAAGCCATTCTGGTTCTTTTATTAATCCCACTGACAGATCCTCTGATTTAAATCTGAGGCCAAATCTGAACCAGTCACTGCAGTGGAAATCTGCAGTGATGCAGTGATCTGGTCTCCGTTTGCCCTGGTCCCAGTTTGACCTGGTCCCAGTTTGACCTGGTTCCAGATCGGTCTGATTACCAGCTGCTTTCTTCCACTAGGTGGCAGTGTCTCTACCCTGAGACTGGTGTCACTGGCCCCCACCAGGGGGTGCTGAGTCCTTCTGTGAAAACCTGGATCCATGTTCATGTGCGTTTATGGAGGGGAACGCTCAACGCTGATTTTTTTACCCTGTCCTTTGTCTGCCAGGCGATTCTGTCTATTTCTACTATGTTTACTCAAGTTTTATATTTAAGTAGAAATTCTTAAGGAATTTTACTCAGTATTTCAATTTAATTCCATTTTATACTTCTACAACCTTAACTCCACCACATCAACTTCAGTTACGGTTACTTTACAAATTAAGAGTTTAAATACGGAACATACTGTATGATAATCTTAAAACATGATGCAGTCTCATACATTATACTACCAAGCAGAATGTAAATAAGAATCTTAATATAATTCAATGACAGTGGGGATAAAACTATAACAATAACAACAACAATAATATCGATAATAATAATGCACCTTTCTGTGATTATTATTATTAGGTTTGTAGAGTTGAATCTGATGAATCTTGACAGTAGTTTTATTTCTTTTGTTTAGAGGCAGATTTTTGTTTGTTCACTTTACTTTTGTGGAAACAACCATTATTTGTTGTTGATCATCTACCAAAATCATATACAATAAATGGTTTATTGTAACAAAAACTAAAATCTCCAACGATTTTTGTATAATTCCAGTGAACTTTACCTAAAACTACTATAACTGCAAGATTATAAACATTACTTCATTAGATAATATAGTTAGTAAATTAGTGATAAACATCACCTTCTTTAGAGTAATTAATTTTACTTTGATTCTTAACATACTTTTTTACTACAGAAAAATATTTTTGTGAACACAGTAAATTTTCTAAAATAAAGATTATGTCCTTTTAAACTCAGTTGTTCAGCTTTTTGGAGTTAAAAACAACAATGACAAATCTTGTTCTGAGCTCATCATGTAAAGCCTGAGGTCTGCCTATGAGCCTGCAAGCCTGAACTCAGGGCAGACTAATTCAGCTCTAGCAGCTGTGTTTGTGTCCTTGAGTGAATCTACTTTGTATTATTTGTAGTTTCCTGTGTGCGGTTCCAGCCATTGTTACTGTGTGTGTCTGTTTTCACGATGTCCTTGGCTGGTTTATGTTTTCACTGTGGAAATAAATAAAAGATAAAGAGGTGGCAGCTGCCACACTCTCTCTCTCACACTTACACACACACAGACACACGTTTGCTGTTTTCTGCAGGATCAACACTGAGCAGCAAGTGGCCTATTTCTTGCCCATCAGCCCCTTCTCATCACATAATGGGGCTAAAGCAGCTTAACATCCTGCGGTGGACCGAGCCCCAGATCCTCTGGTGTCCCGTAAAGAGAAGTTCTGTTCCGGTGCAGAGTCCCGCTCTAAAACTCCTGCTGATTTACATTCTGTTGCCTCAGAACGTCCATGTGTAACATTGTACTGACAGGTCTCACATCAGAGTCCTCAACTGGACCAGGAGAGACCATCGGCTTAGTTCCCAGATCCTTCCACTGGCTTCCTGTTTGTCAAATCACTGATTCTGAATTTCCCCTTGTTTATAAAGACTGGGTGATTTATTTCTGCTGCTCTGGTCTGAACCATCTGGACCTCTAAGGTCTGGGACGGGTCCTCAGAGCCTGGACCTCTCAGACGGTCTGGGGCGGGGGATTCAGTCTCTTTGATTCAGGCAAATTTCGGAAGATTCTTTTGTTTATTCTTTCTCTGTAGCAGCTCATTCATTATAAATGACTATGAACTAATACATTATTTTAGCTCATTTTATCCTCCATTTTGTCTTTTTGAAATCCTCCTGACATTGATTCATATATTTCTCATTTGGAAGCTTGTGTGTGAAGCTCAGACAAAGTCTCACACACACACACACACAAACACACACACACACACACACACACAATCTGCCATTTTACTCAGAATTAACTACACACTGAAAACCCTTTGAAAACACACACATTACGTTCACATATTAATACCCCTTTTCAGGGCATCTACAGCTCAATAAAACCCTGATCAGCACAGAGTCTGATCTGGATTTATCTGCCACACACAGATTGACCTGCTTTTAGCGTCCGATATCTCAACCTGCGGCCGCAACGAAACACACACACACACACACACACACAGACACACACACACACACACACACACACTCGATGCATCATCTGAGAAAACACCCAGGGCCCACACAGTTGCCTCTGAAGCCAAAACCTCATTAAAAGAAAACCCCTTTTTCTTCGTTTTCTGTGGTTCCCTGTCACCACAGAGCCGAAGGCAGCAGAGAATCTGAAACCCTGAGTATCAACAGATGAGCTGTGCACGTGAGCCGCCACGTTTTCAGCAGGTTGCTGCCGAGTCTCCAGGATTTCAGGAGCTGCCTGATTAACCAGCGACAAGCTCAGTCATTCAGATGTGATGGGGAACCTTGGCCTGGTATTTGGTGTGATCCGTTAAAACTACATGTAAATAAGACCATGAGCCAGAGTTTAAAATCTACCCCTGCTGCAGTGGTTTAAATCATTTATTGTATATTTGTTGACTAAAACTAAGATCACAATCTAATGATAATCATACACTTTATTATAAAAAATATATAAATGTAAATATACATATGAAGAGGCAGCTGGCAGAAATTTCTACTGCCCTGATTGATGCCTACAGGTTTTCCTCTGAGATCTGATAATGCTGGGGAGTCCGTTTTAGCCTGTAAGGAAAAACCTGGGGAAAAGGTTTGTGAGGCAGTTGAAGGCATGTTTACTTAGGCGCTCTGAGTGAACAGTAATAACTGAACATAGACGAGGACAAAATCTGATAATTAATCCCAAAGAAGAGGAGTTAATGTGCTCAACGGGGGGAGGGGGGGTGTCAGATGCCCCCCCTTCACTAAACATCAAAGAAATCGGAAGAAAACAAAAGAAAGTAAATCTGTAAATAGTGAATCTGGTCCGAGGCCGGAGAAGCTGCCGTGAGAAACATCTGACTGAACACCGCCCTGTTTGCTTTCTGCTAAAGCAACAAGATAAGAGCCCCCCCCACCCCCGACTGCCCCAGTGTCAGCAGCACTCAAACCATTAGGCCTATTGATTATTTCTCTTCTCCAGAGACACTGGAGCCAGATCCAGGCAGATCCAGAGTATTGACATTCACTCTGCAGTCTGACTCTGCCCTTCATCATCACCATCATCATCATCCTCAGGCTCAAGGTACTGGTGCTTTACTATTGATTTAAGTGAATTATTTCATGCTGCGTCTCATTTCTGTTTTTTTCCCCGTAAAGCTAAATTACGGTTGTAGTGATTATCATGTGTTCCATAATAATGTCAGAGCCAATGTGCAGCCACATGCATTATGAAGCACTAACCCAATAACAGCCCAGATTTCCTTGATGGACACGGATGGAAATGGGGGGAGGGGGTGCTGAGCTCCTCTTCCACTGCTGAAAGTCAGATGTGTTTTTCAGAATGCCTCAAACATCCGGCTGTGTGTCCTGAACTAGGTCAGAGCCCCCCCCCGCTGCTGCTGCTGCTGCTCCTCCTCCTCCTCCGACTCCACCCTCACCGAGTGACTGAAAGGAGTCGCACACCAACTCACTAAGACCTGACATCGAGAAACAGGAATGTACACCCCCCAGGTAGATGAATCATCTACGTCCCCGCTCTGCTCGGCTTGTCTGCCTGCAAACTCCCTCCTCTCCTGCTGGAAGTCGTTCTCCTGCAGCCTTAAAAGGAAGCAGCCACTTCTCCAGGAGTCAAGGAGTTTTCCTGTCTCCAGGAAACTCCCATCGGGACGTGCAACACTGGAAAATCGGTGGAGGAGCCTTGCTAAGCTCCATTCACAAACTGTTTCCAAAGACCGCAGACATCCCATATCACTTCCTCCTCTATTGTGAGTCTCACATGTCAACGGTCCAAAGAGCAACTGAGGGACTTTGAGGATTTTTGGGCACAAGTCACCAGACCAGTGAATAAAATTAACACTTGTGGTCATTTTATTACATGAATTCTTCCACTTCAACCTAAAGCCAATCATTTCTATTACCAGAAGCATGAACTCATTCACATCATTTCAAAATCCTGCAGCAACGTAGTGAAATAAACAAATATTTTATCCTTTATCAGAGAAAATATATACAGAAGTTCTGTTTAATGCAACTTAACAGAAGTTTAGTTTCATTGTTTTCATCTCAGAGGTTGTTCAAAAGGAAAATGCAAAAAAAATAACATTTCCATTATGGTGAAAACAAACCATGGAAATCAAACTGAACATCAAATTGTTTATGAGAGACATCATATCCTCCATGGGTCACGTGTGGTGTTTAAATATTTACTATCACCAGCTTAAAATAGAGCAATGGGTGAACAGTGTGAAGATGCAAACACGCAAACGCACACACACACACACACACACACACAGACACAGGCCGAGGATCACACCCAGAACAAAAGATCATGCATAAGCTGAAATCAGCTTAAGCCACAGTGAAGAGATTTGAGGGGAAAATGGAGATTAATCCACCTCAGTCGACCCCTGGCGTCATGACTGTCCCACTGAGGGCTCTGACACGGTGGAGGGAGACAGCAGAGGGTCACAGTCAGCAGTGGTTAATGTCTCCAGGACAGAGACACAGACCAGGGGAAAAGGATAAATGTCCACAAATCACAGAGAAGACGCTCGTTACAGCCTCAGACCTCGTCTCATAATCATCAGTGATCCAGGTGCTGGGCAGACGACATACACAACACTATATTGCCTGTCTGCAGCCACCAAAGCATGATGGGAACTGCAGTTCTAATACTTAGAGCCTGACTGCCCCAAAAGAAAAGCAGAGCAAACATTGGTCATTTTCAACAACATTTGACTTTTAACAGCCTATACGATGAATGACATCATGGAAAAAAGAATCAACAGATTAAACAATAATGAAAATAAAGGTTAGTGGGGGTCCTTGCTCTGATTGGCTTAATTTGTTGATATTTCGAGGTAACAAAGTAAAGACCTCTGGAAAAGTTTGGAGGATGTGTGAATTTATTAATTTATAACAGAACCATACATGAGGACATTTCTGTAAACGCTAATAATCGACAGCACTCGGAGTCAGAGCATTGAAGGCGAAGCACCTGGTCTGTAACTGTACAGTCTCTCTCACTGCCACACAGGTGAGACACCATCTGTGACCTTTCAAACGGAGCCAGAAACCAGAGCTGGTCCACAAATAGTCCCAGGTTCAGGTTCCAGGTGAACACAGGTCACAGGACCTGGACCACGTGGACATGAGTGTGAGTGTGAGTGTGTGTGTGTGTGTGTGTGTGTGGGGGGGGGGGGCGCAGCCAGTGAGCAGTGTGAATGAATGAGTGGAGGGCAGAAGGTGTGAGCCGCCATCGGCTCAGCCTGAGGATTAACACTGCAGAGTCAACACACACACACACACACACATACAAACACACACACACACACACACACACACACACACACACACACACACACAGTGTGGTGACAGAGGCATGAAATGGAGTCTGCTGACTGAGACGGTTTAGAGTTGGCACTGTGTGTGTGTGTGTGTGCGTGTGTGCGTGTGCGTGTGCGTGTGTGTGTGTGTGTGGCTTCACCTAATAAACAGGAACCTGGTCTGCAGCTCACTATCTGATTTCCCCTGAGCCTGATGGTCCTGGTTTCTGATGGACTGACATGATGGCCCCGCAGCCGGCGAGGCGGAAAACCCCTTTTCACAGCAGCGATCGTATCATGGGAGGAAAAGCTCCCGGCAGCAGCCTTTTGTCATCGCTGCTCTGTTATCGAGACCAGATAACCGGACTGAACAGAGGGCGTGCGAGATCGCCACTGGATAAAATCCAAGACAAGGGAAACGCAGCAGACGGAGTGACCAGGATGAGGCCCCGAGAACCGGCTCAGGCCCAGACCCAGGCCTGGTTTCCTAAGACCCCGAAAATGAGAGCAATCCGCTGGGATCAGCAGCTGCACTGACAGAGAGCCCAGATCCTTGGGAATGTGTGGCCTACTTCCAGGGCAAGGGACCCGGCCAAAAATAAGCGGCTGTGGTCACAGAGCCGGTCTGAGCACAGATCCAGGATCTGGGGCCGAGGACCGATGCTCTCCTCCACAGCAGGAAAGTCTGACGCTGATTGCAGGGTTCAGATGAGAGAGGCTGATGGTCTGCCTATTTACATTCCAAAGACTTTTACCAGGAAGTGGATTTTCTGCGGCATGGAGGAAAAACCAGGGGCTGGTAAGAAAAGCAGACCCTTAGAAGAGGTAAGGTGTAATGCAGATACACCCCCACCCCCCAGCAGGAGGACTGACCCTCAACCCCCCTAAAAATAGCCACAGACACAGATCACAGCCCGTTTTGCGGAGTAGGTCTGCAGCCAAGCATGTTGTGATCTGGGTCTTTGAGGAAGTGCCTCAACACAGGCAGCATACAAATAGTGCCCCCCTGAGACTGCACGAGCCTGGGGGAGAGGAGGGGGGCACCTGGAACAAGCCCTACCGGATCCATCACGAACCCCCTCATCACATCCGGGCATATGATGAGGTTTCAGTAAAACAAACTGGAAGGAAAAGTCTCGACTCCAGAGTGAAAACTCACCAGGAGCTTTTAAATTTCATTTCATTTGAAAGACATGAAACGTTCAGGGAACCCTGAACCACCTCTAACATCTGGACGTCTGCTGTCAGGTCAACATGCCCAGATTCCCCTGAAAACTGCCACTACTTACCGAGCGCGTGTGTGTGGGTGTGTGTGTGTGAATGTGTTCCAGCTGTTAATATCTGCTGTGTAATGAGATAAACTGCCCCCATGCAGCTGAGCAGGGATCTGTAACACACTAAATCCAACCAAGACTTTACTGGACCTAAAGGCGCATTAGGACGAAGATGCTGATTGTGTTACTATGTTGTGTGTGTTTATGTTGTGTGTGTGTTTGTCTGTCTTTAGCCTCAATGCTGCTCTGTTAGCCAGGAGACAGAACTGTGATTCTTAAGGGGACCCACCCGGCGACCCCACCCAACCCCGTAGTTTTTTCTTTTAGGGAACCTGAACTCAGCAGCTTCGTTTAAATCGCTTCTGAAACACGTTTTTAGTGCAAGAAACTTTCACCCCCCACCCCAGTCATTACTCTTTATATCGCTGTGTTTAGCAGAGGAGGCTGAAATGACTCCAGCTTGGTCTCTGACCTGCAGACCGGCAACCGACTCGTCCTCACTCAGTTTTTTCCAGATGCTGCAGACGTCGACCCGACACATCTAGTCACCCGCTGGTTGACGTCTGTTCAGACATCAGACCTCCCACGTTAAATATCCGGTATCTGGTGTCTGATATAGCTCACAGACTCATTTGCCCTGAAGCTTAATAAAGAGTTCCTAGCTCAGGTGTTCTTTATTTCCTGCACTAAAAACCAACCGTGTGTCCGTCAGTCTCTCAAAATCTTCCCCTCTCTGTCTGGGTCTCTCACCTCTAAGCCCATTGGTTCCTACTGAAAACAGAAATCTGTGAAAACCACTTCGCAAATGTTCAGTTTCATTTTTACATGAGGCTCCGTCGATTCTTCAGCCTCCTCTGTTCCGCAGAATCTGTTCAAGGGATTTTCTCAGCCTCCACAGAACATCTTGGTCCAGGAAGTGGAACGGCTGAGTCTGAGGTCAACACCCTGGTTCTGTTCTCAGCAGCCTGATAATAACTGGACTGAGACAGTTACACACATTAGCGTTCATTAACAGGGATTAAACAGGCTGTTTAGCTACAGCTGCACATTACAACGACTGTTTCACTGGACCCAGACTCTCTGGACCCGGACTAACACAGACTTACAGGCCACAGAAGGCATCTAAACATTTAGCCCGGCTGAGTGGAGGCTCAGACTGAGAATGGAAACTGTTTCCCAGTCACGTCTGTGACATTTCAGGCTGAGGAATCAGATTCCTGTGGACCTGGTTTCAGAGGAGCAACTGAGGACAAAGACTCAGGCTGCAGTTTGGTCCAACAGCCACCTCACAACGTCTGGTCCCCGTCAGGTCGTCCGGAAACTGTTTTACAGTTGTCTGTTTTGGTTCTCTGGTTCAGCAATGCGGGTGGATCAGAATTTTTCTTTTACTGTTGGGGGGGGGGGGGGTCAACATGAAAAACAAACAAAAATGAAGGAGTTGTCCGGCAAAAAAGTAGAACCCTGAAGTTTTGCCACACAGCCTGTGATGTCACCCATCCCACCGCTGCATCGGCCAATCAGATACAAGCAAGTTCACATTCCTGGTGTCAGGTTGAGACACGAATGCTGTGTCTCTCTTCACCTTGTGACCACGGAGACAGAGGCTGGGACTGTTTCAGCCTCAAGGCTTTTCCAGAGTCGTTCAGTCCTGTCGCGGTCTCAGGAACCTTTAAATTCACTCCACACATTCCTGCCTCCCCTGTACCTGAAACAACACACCCCCACCCACACAGACCCCCACCCACACAGAAACTCTGTTACTTTAACAGTTATTTCAGTTTGCGCCGCAGCAGAGGGGGAACGACGTGTTGGATTTCTGAAAAACTCGTCAACCTGCAGTGAAAGCTGAGGTCACCTGCTTCCTGGAGCACAGTACGGGGAGGGGGGCACAGCTGGGGCCTGGAGCATCAGCAGCAGAGTTTCATCTCCACCCCAGGACCCGATCAAGACTCCTCGCTTTAGTTCCTATAAAACTGCAGCCTGGGTGAAGATAGAGTGGGACTGTTAACTCCAGCCTGAGCAGCTGCAGGCCCGATAACAACCGAGTCAGAAAAGAGAGACCAGAGGGGACACACTTAGGTCAGAACCAAAGAGGTGGAGAACTACAGAGGAGACGATTCTTGGATGCGATCAGATGAACAAAAGCTAGGTTCGCTTGAAGCCCTGTGGTTGAGACCTGGTTTGAAGCTGATGTCCAGGTTTAGCTGAGGTGGATGCAGTGGGTCTCCCTGGTATGATCACACGGGCACCGGTCCAGTTCTAAGGTTCTGGTTTGGGACTGAGCTTGGTCAGTTTGTGAGCGAGAGCCTTCGGATCCAGTCAGAACAAGAGTGACGATGCGACTCTGATGCTGCAGAAGAGACGAGGTGGAGTTTTCTCTCCATGACACAGCTCAGGTTCAAACTGGACTCAGCTCTTTACAGTCATCTGATGAGGCAGCATTCAAAGACCCACCGTCATCCCAGAACCCCCCCCCCGCCACTATCCCAGTCACATGTCTGAGATAATACAGTAAGACTACTGCCGGGTGATGTAACAGGATTGTCATCCTCTCTACCGGATTACTCACGACACACTTCACCGATAAATGTGGCAACAAGTAGCTAAAACAGCCACAACACAGTGAAGCCACTGCCCCCGTGTGCGGTTATCACCAGGTACTGTCCCACCAGATTCAAAGTAAGAACCGGAAAGTCCCAGACAAACTGACCAACGTGTTTCCACAGACCAAAAGAACGAACCACACACCTTAGCTCCTCAGCTAACCTGCATGACACATCCGTAAGGCGAAAGAAATTCGGACGTCCATGTTTCCATGACAAATGGATGATTTCTAGTTGATGAGGAAGACCGTGCGATAGGATCAAAGGCCACAGAATAGCCACAAATTTCTTAAACACGCCTCAAAACGACACCCCCCCCGCCAACAACGAGTCCAACTGACTCAGTGGGAACCGATGGATCTGTTCCGTTCAAAAAAGGTACTCATCCTGTCTTGTCTCCGCTTTTTCGGACTGTGGAGCCTCCGATCCACCCACAATCCGAACCCCGCCCTTCAACCGGACCGTCCGCTCAGGACCCGCTGGACCTGGCTGTCAGACCCAGGAGGGGTCAGACACAGGAGGGGCCTGCCTCAGCTCCAGGTCTGGTCTGTGTTACAGATGTGGAGTTTGAGGCAGTTTCTGGTGCCCCCAGACTGGAACTGCCCCCGAGCTGATCTGCATTTTGTAGTTCACTTTGTTTTGTTCTGTCTTTGTGCTCAAAGCCCTGAAACATGACATTTACAGTAATCCAAGACCAAGAAAAGCATTAGGTTCAGTGAGATGTGAGACAACCAGTGAATATTTGTATTTTTTCTTTAAAAATGTCGTAAACAGTTATTTAATTATTAAACAGCAGCCGATTAATTTTCTGTCGATCGACTTATGGATCAATTGAATGACGGTTACTGCTGTAAGTACATCGTTGAGTCTCTGACTCGTCAACACCCCAGACAGGCTCTGTCCTGATGAACAGTGCCTGTAGGCCCCTCTCAGCCTAGAGTTCCAGTGAAGTGTGAGCAGCCGGTTCCCTCGGCGACGACGTGCTGCAGCCTAAGGTCCCGTCTGGCTCACCGACGGTAAAACCTTGACCACGACAGTGGCATGAAAGAGCCTCTGTTTCCCAGCCGAAACCATTATCTAACAATCTGTGAATCCTCTGTCACTTTAACAAAGACACCGTTCAGACCAAACATCAGCTGATGAGATCCACGTCTCCGTGGACGCTCTGCTGCAGAGACTCACTCTGGCCAAAAGAACCCAGTTCTGATCCTGATCCTGATCACGGACTCGCTATAAACCGTCGTCTGTGAAAAACCTCCACCGCCAAAAGCGAAGTCCGAGCGAAAGCCTCTGATCATTCAAACCTGCATTTTACTAATAATGCGGATGATCAGAAATAAATCAGGCCACTGTGGTTTTTGGCGGCAGACTGAAGTTGTGTCACTTCCCAGCATTTGGAGTGTTTTCATGGGCAGAGGAGGTGCTGTAATCAGTGCTTTAGAGCAGGAGAGCTCCGAACTCTGGTATTTCCTTTGGCTGCAGTCACAGTCTTTCCACATTTCAATACATCAGAGTCGCAGCGTAGAAAATGTTCCACTCGGATGAAAAAATGGGGTCGGACCTAATTTTACCGATTGATCGAAATGAGATGCAGTGACCATAAAGACAAACAAACAGTGGAGCTCTAAAGACAACGAGTCACGTCAGAGAAACAGGACAACCTGCCACTGGCTGCCACACCTTCGCTCAACCTTTGTCAGCGGCGGCGGGCTTAGATTAGCTGGATTTTGTGGACCCTCATGTGGTAAACGGCAAACTGGACGGATCCACGAACACTAAAACATGTCTTTGGAACCAGAGTTCTCCCGAACACGCCGGTTCCGCTCAGTGACATAAATAAAGGGACTTTAACGGATCAGGCTTCTTGTTTCAACATTTTGCCGGAGAGGAAACGAAGCAAAAACACTGATTTTATCAGTGGAGATCGTGAGAAGCAGCAAAACGATTCTTCTCATTTTAACTGGTTTGTCTGTGTCTCAACAGCTTGTTGTTGGTCGATGTGGTGAATTTGGGTTCATAGTCAATCCAAAATCTTATGTCACTCTCACCCCCTCCACTGCAGGGCTCCTCCAGCTCTGAATGTGAAAATTAGAAGATCAAAGGATTTACATTCCATTCACGACCTACTCGTCTCACAGGTTCCTACGTGTGGGCAGATATGTGAGCGGCAGCTTTCAGTCAAAGTCTGTTCAGGCTGATACTGGATACCGGAAAATCAGAGCGAGTGAATGTTAACTGTGGGGGGAGGAAGTCCACGCCCAGAGGAACACCTTGGGGGCAGGTAGGTCCACTCCCCTAGCCGTGCTACAGGTTGATCGACTCAGCTCGGCCACATCCAACAGCGTCGTCACTCAGCAGTTGAATCTGTAGCTGGGTTTAATCCCCACAGATCCTCTAACTGGATTAGGAGGAGCCGGCTGAGTGGCAGCGAGTCAGACCCAGTCCCAGGATCCACAGCAGGAGTGAAAGTGCCCCAGCTCTGCAACGTGTGCTCGCGGCCAGGCCAAGCAGAGCCGGGCCGGCCCAGGCTGAGCGGAGCTGGGTTAGGCCGAGCGGAGCAAAGCCAGGCTGGGCTGAGCCAAGCTGAGCAGTCCAGCCTGAACCCGGAAAAATTCATGAAAACTTCATGAGTCATTAATCATTAATTTAAGTCAATTTTCAGTGGAAAATCCATAACATTTGATGGTTCTAGGTTCTAAAATGTGGGAATTTCTCATTTCGGACAGAGTCAACCTAGGGGAGGGGGGCACAAGCCGAGCAGGTGCAGCAGCCCCCCCCCAGGGTCTCTAGTCTGATTTCACCTGTTCATGTCTCCTACACTACAACATGCTGCACTACACACAATTATGTTCATAGACCTGGTGGTGGTGGTGGTGGTGGTGGTGGGGGTTACATCCAGATGTCTGGACTGAACAGGAGGATGCAGCTGTGTGTGTGTGATCCCCCCAGGATCAAAAACATGAGGAAAAACCAAGCAGCTAATTGCAGACAATGAATCGATCTGTTAGTAGCAGCTCTGTCATCTTCAACTAAACACTGCCGGGATTATGTCCCCCCCCCCCCCACACACTGAAAACATCGACACACTGATGAGTTTGACCCCTGAACTCTGGATGAACATTTTTGTGTCTGAAATTTAAGCCGACTTGACACTGTGAAACTGAAGCGAAGTGTTTAATGACAGAAATATCCATCATCCCAAGAACCGACAGACACACACGGGTCACAGGTGAGATAGACTCACACTCATGGACGGGGATCACATCCGGGGAGGACACGCAACAGTCTGACAGTTAAACCATGGCAGATGAAAAACACAAAGCCTCCGGGTTGTTTTCCTAAAATCGGCCTCCACAGAAGACAAAGCGTGTTTAGTCTGCTCGGCTTTGTGGAGCCTGAACGCTGCTCCGCCGCACTGCAGCCAAAAATATCATGTCCATAAAAGGCCAGAAGAAACACGCTGCCCTCCAAAAGCAGCAGAGCTCTGTGCTAGGGTATGATTCCGTCGCTGCAATTAACAGAATGAGGCAAAACACAGCAGGTTTCTCCTCGACCTCTCCATTGCCCCTCCGGGGGGGGGGGCACCACGATGGTCGCAGCGGGCATCTGCTCTGTGTTTTCTTTGGGTCAGACTCAGTCAAGAGGCTGAAACAATCCTTCTGTGTATCTGAGGATCTGAAGGAGGCCTGTGGAGCTCGATGCTACGAGTCCTCGATTCCCTGAACCTCCAAAAATGGAAGAGGTGGGTTGGGGGGCTCTTGCGGCTAAAATAAAATAACTAGTAAACAGCAAACTGACCTAGAGCCACAGCAGTCTGATGACTAACTGATTAACTGACTGACGGGAAATTGAACAGCAACTACGTGATGATCGATTTATGGCTTCATTCATTTATCAAACATCTGCAGAGCCTCTAAACCTGGAAGACGTCCCCTTGGACCCGGAAAGGTTCGGCTCTTTTCATCGCTCGCTAACGTCTGGACTCGTTGCTCAGGCCTCGGCACAAGCTGAATGGAAACCAGGGAACCTTGGCGGTTCCATCATCTCCAGATGGTTTCTGCTGTGTTTCGCTGGAAAAGCGGCTCATGGAAAAAAGAGGAGGGCCTCTGCTGCGGACTCACACTGGACAGTTACGGGACAAACGCCAGGCTGAAATACACAAGAATTTTCCTTCGAACGAATGAACCAGGAACCAGATGCCAAACAAAAGCAGCTTTATCAGAACCCAGCATGGAAAAGGACCGAGTTTCTGTTCCTTGGGTTCTAATCGTCAGCAAACACTGCTCCTCCCTCTCCACCTGCATCCACCCCCTGAACCGACATGCTCGGTTCCCGTCCATTACCCTGGAGAGCGGCTGAGCTCCAGGGGGAACCTCGGCTCCTTTTATGAATTTAACGCATCACGTCACATGACCCGCTGAGGAAATTCCTCCACGGTTGCCCGACAATAATGGGACAGAAAAAGGCTGTTTTTCTTTGCTCCACTGACACTTTTCTGTTTTTTTAGCTGCAGCAGACAAACTCCGGAGTGTTTCCTGCTCTGGTCGAGTGGCCGAGCAGAAAAGAGCCTGCAAGGAATTTCTCCCGTCTCTTATTGGACTCACAGTAAAGGCCGCAGCTATAAAACGACCCATTGAACATCGCGGCTTTGATCAAACTGAAATCAAGAATGGCTCCGAGTCAGACTCCGACACGGGCCAACATCTCCAAACACGGAGTCCTCCTTTGTCTGCTACACATTCCTCAGACTGGTTTCACAAGACTAAGCATGCATTTATGATTATTACATTAAAAAAATGCATGAATACTTTAGTCCAGCATCTCAAGACGCCCTGCTGGTACCAGGGCTGCAGGCCCAGTCCAAATTAAATGAAAACTATTTTTTTGATAGTGGAAGTTGTTGCTGATCAGATTCTGCTCTTTGACTTAGCAAAAGTTTCAGCTCTTAACATGGTTTCACAGCGTTAAATTCTGACAAACCGATTCCCTCATTTAGGTCATCTACTGTTTCAACAGGTTCGTACCTGTAGATCATCATCTCCAGGTGTGTGGTCATGACACCGTTGTCATTACCTCGTCAGTCCGAGGCCTCGATCCGTCAGAATAAAAGCCCTGAAAACCCGAAAAACTGTATTGACCGATTCAGAGAGGGACCAGCAGAGACTAAGGATGAATCCAGATCCAGACCACTGACTTTATCAATCGTCTCCTTTCTATGTAACAGTTTGGGGAGGGGCTGCAACTTTACACTGAATCCAGGGATAATTCCGTCTTTGTTACCTGTCTTAGTTGTGTTAAAGTCAGTTCATATGACTAAAATATGACAGTAAAACCAGGTCACGCCACCTCCTCCATCTCTGCATCAGGAGCATCAGCTGCAATCACAACCAGCATCGAGGATTATCTCCGTCCATGAGGGGGCTTCACCCCCCCCCCCCCGTCTAACCTAATGCCGGAGGCAGCAGCCTTTGTTTAGCCTCCCTCCCCCCTCTGACCGAGCTTCCCTGCAGGAGACGTCATCCTCTGCATCTATTATGGAGCCTGGTTTTCTCTCAGGATGAAAAAGAATCTGATCAATAAAAGCAGCTCCATTAATTTCATTTCATCAAACTAAGAGTTGAGCATGAGTCACGTTTCTCTGTTACGGTAAAATAAAAATGTTTTCAGCTTCACTGAGCTTCTTCAGGTTGCTTCATGCGGCGCCTGTTGACCAGTCATGTGACCTGTGGGTCACCTGATACCAAGAATAAAAACAGCACCGTCACCATCGTGGCTGCCTGTAAACAGTGTTTTAAAATAAAAGCCTGTCATACCCTCCATAAGATTTTTTCATATATCATATATAAATAAATAAATAAATAAATAAATAAATAAATAAATAAATAAATGTGTGTATATATATATATATATATATATATATATATATATATATATATATATATATATATATATATTAAAAATGACGAGCAGTGTAAATCCAGAGATGTTCAGGTTGACGTCACAGAGAAAAGCTTGAAATCCTCCCCGGGTGAAACCGGCAGGTAGAACACTAGATCCCTGTGTAGTAGAATAACAGTGAACTAGCCAACGGTGGGTCAACGTGAGAGATTGTGTTTGTTAAAGAACATCATGAAAAGATGGTTGAAATAGTAGATATTTTGTATTTGTGGTTATTAAAGCTATGACCATTCGTCAGTTAAACATTTTCTATAATCAGTCAATCATCTCAGCCATTTTTCAGGATAATAAAAAATTGTTTTTTTCAGGACTTGATGCTTTTTCTTTGCGAGGGTTTGTTTTATTTTCAAGAGGATAATGATTTATTTGAGACAATAAACTTTTGAACCAGTGGGTCCAGATATGCACAAAGGTGAATGTCTGTGTTTTACATGTGTAACTGTATGTATGGAGTAAAGTTATCTTTACATAAATTTTTATACATACATATAATATATACATACATATAATTGGTCGTTTTAAACACGTCTGCATCAGTGCTTTTTCTCAGTCGGCTTGACGGAGACAGGTCGGCCTTGGAGAGGACTTACCTGGGAAGGCGTGGGGGCTGGACGACCCTCTCTTCAGGCACTTGGAACAGAGAATATGTATGGAGTAGTGCAGGCCGGGCCACTCCTGCAGCAGCACATTCAGTTCCTCCACCAGCGGCGTGACGGCCTGCCAAGCCGTCCAGATGTTGGGCAGTGAGGCGTGGCTGGCAATGGATAGGGTCTCCACCTGCGTCCTCCCCCGGGAGGGCCGGTGGCTGATCACCACAGGCACCTTGCCTCGGTAGGCCAGGATCCGGTGTCTGCCGTCTGACCTCTGGACCACGTGACCATTGATCTGCACGCTGAAGCGAGCAAACAGTCCGGGGGGAAACAGGAAGGGGAAGCTGTACTGGATGTGCAGTTGCTCCACGGAGAAGGAGTGGCACTGAGGCAGGGGGCCCCCGCCAGCCGAGGCCTCCGCCCGCGGCTCCTCATTGCTGACATAGCTGGGGAACTTGTACCACGCTGTGGCTCCATTCAGAGGCTTGCTACGGGGCTTGTTGATGCAATAGCAGATCCCCATCTTCTCCAGCAGCTCCATGACCAGGTGGAGGTCCTGCTGCGTCTGGACGAGCGGCCGGAGGAGCAGGCGGATGACGTTAGAGGGCAAAAGGCCGTGTTGGAGGAAGCCCTCCACGTGATGCTGCAGGTGCGTCGCCTTGAGGTTCTCCCCCTTCTCGTCCTCTATAACCAGGCTCGCCCTCCCCTTGTCGCCCCTCTCCCCCTCGGACAGGAGCCGGCCCAGCAGCGCGGACTCGTCCCTCTGGAAGAAGATGTTCAGAATGGCGATGAACCGCGGGAGGTTGTGGAAAACATAGTCCTTCAGAGTGAGGCTGTCCTCAAAGTACAGCAGCTTCCCGCTCTCGTGCAGGTAGGAGAGGGCGCTCTGTAGCCGGTCCTCCGTGAGCCCCGCCTGGAGGCCCAGACGGGCTGAGTCCCACCATGAGAGCCACAAGTCTTTGGGCTTAAAGTGCAGCTCCTCCAGCATCTGCCAGGACTTTGGCAGCACGCGGTGGAGGCCGGGGAAGATCTCCCTGTGGTCGGCCACAGACATGAGCTTCTCCCTCAGCCTCTGGACGTTCCTCTGTGTCTCCATGCAGCTGACACTCAGAACGGGAGACATGATCTGCAGCCGGTAGTTCAGCATGTACTGCAGCTGGGCTCTCCTCCGCCTCAGGTTCCGGTCCGAGACGCCGTAGAAGAGGACGTGGGGGCTGGAGGCACGGACGCTGTAGCCCTGCTCCAGCGCCTGGTCCACCTGCAGAGCCAGGCTCCTCAGGCTCTGGACGTCCCTCTTCTCCTGCAGCCCGATCTGCTTGTGAATGTCCAGGCTCTTCTCCTCCATCTCCGCCTCCCCACACAGGTCTGCGTGCGTGCCCACCACGCACACAACGGCATGGGGTACTTTGGCGCCTAGGAGGTGGAGGAAATGGCCGACGTGGGCGTAAAAGTTCTTGGGCGAATACATTCTCAGATTGACAACGAGGACATAGAGAGCACCGGGGGATAGGAAAAAGGGCTTGATGAGGTCGTAGTTCGACTTCCCTGACAGATCGTACACCAGAAAAGTGAGAGAGCGCTCAGCGTCTGCCACCCAGTCGGTGACTTCGATACCTTCGTTTCCCCGGACCCCTCCGACGTCCTGCCGCGTGCCCACCACGCTCTGCCGGAGCCTTGTTTTCCCGGCACTCTTGGCTCCCATCAGGACCAGCTTGAGCCGTGGCTTCACGGTGAGCTGGGACTGTGCCAGCTCCTTCTGATAGGCGGCAATGTAAGGGATCCCCTTCATGCACACCTCGTAAGGGGGCTGGATGAGGGGGTTGTCCTTCACCTTCCATATGTTCACTCTGGACAGCTTTCCAAAGTGATCTGGCAGTATGGCTATTTGGTTCCCCTGCAGAACCAGTTCCTCCAGCTTCTCCAGCTCCACGATAGAGTCTGGGAGGTACGTGATGTTGTTGTTGTCCAGCCAGAGGTTGACCAGCTTCACCAGCTGACCTATTTCCTTGGGGACGTGAGTCAGTTTGTTCCTGCTCAGGTACAGTTCCTCCAGTCCCGTGATGCTAAAGATCACTCGGGGGAAGCTTTCGAACTCGTTGGAGGACAAGTTGATCATTTTGAGTCTCTGCAGGTTTCCGAAAGCCAGCGGCAGCGCCGCGAGGCTGTTCCCGTCCAACATCAGGCTCTCCAGGTTGTGCAGGTGGCAGAATGGGTCGGGCAGGGTGGACACGTGGAGGCTGCTGAGCCACAGGATTTTAATGGACCGCAGTCTCACAACGTCCGCTGGCAGCGCCTCGAACTTGTTCCCGGAGCAGTCCAGCTCCTCCAGCTCGCCGAGGGCCAGGATCTCGGGGGGGAACCGGTTCAGCTTGTTGTGGTCCGCGTCCAGGGTCCGCAGCCGGGCGAGGCCGGAGAAGGCCCTGGGCAGATCGTGCAGGTCGTTGAAGCTGACGTCCAGTTCCTCCAAAACCTGGAGCGCGCCGATCTGGGCCGGCAGACACTGGATTTTGTTGTGGCTGACGCACAGCTTCTTCAGCCCCCTCAGCTGACCCACGCCCTCCGACAGGCTCCTCAGGCAGTTATGGCTCATGTCGAGCTCCACCAGCTGCCCCAGCTCGAACACCGCCCGGGGCACTGTGGTGAACTTGTTCCTGCGGAGGACCAGGGTGCGCAGGTTGTTGAGGGTGGATCCCAGCCCGTCTGGCAGCTCCTGCAGGGAGTTGTTACCGAGATTGAGCACCTCCACCTCGGCTATGTCCTCCGGCAGCGTGATCTGGTTGTTTTTGGAGCAGAGGGTGAGCTGGCGCAGGTTGCTCCGCAGCTTCCTCGAGCGGAGGGCGGCATCCCTCCACAACCTGGCCGTTTTCAGATTGTTCTCCTTGTCCTCCATGGCGGCGCAGCCGGAGCCCCCCTTCCCTTTCTCCTCCTCCTCCTCCTCCTCCTCCTTGTTTTCATTGAGAGTTTTCATGGATCCGGAGCGGGCGGCATGGTGGCCGGGGTCCTGCGGAAATCAGCGCGCTCGTCGGCGTCAGAGCGGGGAGAAAGGCCGGTGTGTATCCGGAAACAACGGAGCTTTTCGACGGGAGCGGGAGGAGCGTCTGCGGCCGCACAGGCATCCTCTTCCTCCGCGACGCCCCGCACACAATGAAAACAAACCGCCGCGGTCACAGCTCCGGGTTCGGGCCTGGATCCGAGGTCCGGTGCCAAGGGCGCGCTGTGTGCGTCCCACGGGCGCTCATCGCCTCGGTAGCCCGTTCTCTGGGCCCCGCTGCCCGGGTTTATCTGTGACTTTCTCTGCGCTTTCCGGGCCGCGGTGTGTCTTCCTGGCAGCGGGGAGTGGAAGTGGAGCAGCGGCGGTGAAGCACACTGCGTCAGACCCCTGAACACTCCTCCTCCCTCCTCCCTCCTCCCTCCTCCTCCCGGTGTGTGGAGGGAGGAGAGAGAGTAAATGTCCTCACATGGTTAACGCTGCTTCCCCCCAGGAGTAAATGTAAAGAAACCCATCCATCTGAGAAACACACTCCCAGACTGTCAATTATGACATTAATATATTTATACACACACACATACACACAACCTTTAACCTCACACACGCTCGGTGTTTAGAGGTTAATAAAAACAACTGAATGTAAACAGCGACTTAATTTGCGTGTGACGGTTTAAACAAGTAAACAAGCGCTGCTGCTAAGAGGAGCCGCCGTGACACGAGGTGGTTTCCCCTGAAAACAGCAGCAACGGGCAGGACTCTGTCTCCACCTGATGGAGGCAATAGTAACGGAGTACTTTTACTCAGCTACTTTTACTCAGGTACATTCACTCGTGCTGGGATTGAGTGGTGGGATGAAGTGTCAGAGCCGGTGCCGGGACCAGTGACGGCTGCGTCCGTCCTTGCACTGGACCGGGTTCGAATTTCCCAGCATTCCCTTCGGTCTGACTGTACAGAGCAGCCGAAGGTTCTCCGCCTGTTCAATAAGTGAACCCGTTCTACCTGCAGAACAAACCGGTCAGAACCAGGTCAACGCCTGGATCTAGGTCAACGGGTCGGACGAGTCGAGAGGTGGAGGTCTCTCTCTCTCTCACACACACACGCACACACACTTACACTGACTTGACCCGCGGACACACTCTTTCTATAGAAGGTTTATATTTGAACAGTCAGCTGTTGATTCAGCAGAAAACAGACGTTGAAACTATCACTTTAACTTCTGTTTTTGTGTAGATTTTCCTTCTATATATTTTTATAGATTTTACTTGTATATACTTGTATAACGTGTTTACACATTCACTTCAGGGACTACAGTATCGGCTTCGTGCTCATTTCACATAAAGAACTTTTATATACACTGGGCCATTGAATGGGACCTTTTTATTTATTTTTTTCTGCTCACTGTGATTATATACATAGATTATATATATACACGTTTGTGCTTATAGATTTAATTTAAGCTTGATTTAGGTGTTGATCCTCTTTCTCCTTTTCTTGTCTTTATCTGGTCTTTTCTTCCACAAGTTGTTTCAATTTGAATAACTTTAATCCTCAATTTATAGTTTATGAGAGTTAAACTGTTTAATAGTTTTTTCTTCCCCTGAATCTGTTTTATAACCTGGAAAAAAGATGTTTAATCTAAAAACTTGTAGATAAGAAAAAACGTGTTTTCTATTGGAAACAGAGTGGGGTTGTCTGGCAGTCTGTGATAGTCTGGGACAGTCTAGGATGGTCTGGGACATCATCATCATCCTGGTGTCAGAGCACCACTGGACTCTTCCTCCACATCTGGATCAGAGCATGACACACATTTGTTTCTCTGACAAAAGTGAATCAGCTCAACCTAGTAGAAAGTCTTATGTCTTCTTCCTTTTTATTTGTTTTATTTCTCTCAAAATAAAAAAAATCCACATTTGTATTGTTCTTTTTATCTCTTCCAAGCCTGAGGTAAAACAGCAGGTTACATTAAACATTTTAATGAACCATTACAACTAGTTATAATATGGTTTTATTGACTTATATTTTTTAAACTACTGTTTAAAATTTATAAGACACTTTCCACAACGCAGACACAATAAATCCCAGAAAAGAGGCCTCAGCACTGAACAGGTTCATAGTAAAAATAATTTGAAACTTGATGCAGTTTTTCTAAACATCACTACTCAAAAAATACAATCAACATCAAATACGACTGTAGAGACGATGAGATGCAGTTTTAAGCTGATGAACTACACCTCATCCTCCAGTGATTCGCAGCATCTCACTGGTAAAAGCTACAACTGATTTCTACTCCACTTGAAATTATAATAATAAACTGACATGAGCTCTAAGGTACGGATTTGGTGTTTTTCTCTGTTTTCTCTCTGGGTTTTGGACTGTTGCTCAGAAAAAACAAGACCCTGAGCTGTAGGAAACTGTGATGATGGTTTATGGCCAATAATCAATCAATCAATGCAGATAATGACAATAATAATCAGTTGCAGTTTGTTTTCATTGACTGACGATGAAAATAAATATTAGTAAGTTTTTCTCTTATTTGACTTTTTTTTTAACCGTTGGTCATCTGTTTTTTTTCTTTCTACACTTTTCCTCCCCCAACCATGTCTTCCCTCTCTGCTGCAGTTTACCCCCCACACACACACACATGTAGGAGGGGGTCATGTGATGGATGTAGCATCAGACAGAAGCATCAGTTAGGATGCGTCAACCTGGGGAGGGAGAGTGAGTAAAGTTCATGTGTACCAACATGCTGCCAGTGTGTGTGTGTGTGTGTGTGGGGGGGGGGTGACAGAGAAAACAACAAGCACTGACCTCAGAACTGAATCACTTATGTCCCATAAAGTAACGAGAACTTTTCTTGAACTGTCCCAAATGAGGCCAAAGTTAAACAGCAGCTGAAACTGAGGGGAGCCGACCTCAGACTGACGCTCCAGATGTAAAGCAGATGTTGCTAATAAAGAAACTAGCAGTTAGTCGTGGCCCCTGTAAGCAGGCACAGCGTTTACATCTGAAGGTAACAAAATGTACACCCCCCCCACCAAAAAAAACTGAACCCTTTGAATCACTGGCATGAACATGAGAAACCACCACTGAAGCCACCACAGACCGTCAATGGTATGGGCCCATGTTCCCATACCCCACATAATTCGGCCAATCAGGCATGAGCCCACGTGGACAGGTGGGGCTGCCGTAGCGGTCAAAGTGAATCCCAAAGGCAAAGCGGTCCGTGCGACACGTGCAGGCGTCCCCATGGTTCCTCCTGGAGGACCAGACGATCCGGTAGTTGTTGCCATGGTTACTGCCTGAGTACTCGCATCCACCTGCCTTGTAGTGGACGGCGAACTCCACTCGCTTGTGAGGCTGAAGCTCATTGGGCAGAGGCACCCGGAAGGAGAAGGTGTTGCTGTAAGAGCTGGGATACGCGTCCTTCATTTATGTGCAGTCCACGTCTGCCCGGCTCTTCCAGGTGTCAAAGGTCACACGCAGCCTCGAGGCCTTCTCACAGGACACATTTCTGACCTTGACGGTTAGGCTAAAGCCCTCTCCTTCAGCAGGCAGTGCTCCAAGCAGATGTAGTTCGTCTCCAGGCTCTGACAGAAGCGCAGGTAGTCCACGGAGGGCTGAGCTAAGTCCAGCACCAGCTCGTCCTCCTCGGCCTCAATCAGCCCAACTTTGACTCTTCTGCAGTGTCTTTGGATTTAAACACATCACGGCCGCTGAGATCAAAGAGTTAATCCTGCTCTCTGTTATTTACACCCCTCAGAGTTTATGTGATTATTTCCGGCTTTCCCTCTTTGATTGTTCTAACTATCTAGATGAATTTTCAGTCATTTTGAGGTCTGGACCACTGATGGGACAAAAAAACCAACTAGCAGGCATCACTTTAGCCTCTCTTGGAAATCTGCTGAATTTCAATGAAACAAACAATTAATCAGTTAATAGAGAAAATAAATGTAAGATTAATTTATAATTGAAAAATCCACCTCAAGCAACTACAGCAGTAAAATTTGGATGAAACTGATGCATCAGTATTACTCTAATCTAAGTTAATTTTTATATAAATCACAGGAGGCCTTTTTCTTTTACATTTTCAGAGCAGGACTTTTACTCGTAATGCAGTATTTTTTCAGGGTGGTACTAGTATTTTTACTTTGATAGAGTATCTGAATACTTCTTCCACCACTAATTATGTGGTAGTTGCTTGATGTCTGTATCTAATGAGTTCACCTAAATTTGTGGTTAAAAAAAACAGCCCCATTTAGTCAAAAAACAAAGCCTGAAAAAATGACAACATGAAATTGGAAAATGTAAATGAATAAAAATGTAATTAAACTGCCCGAATTGTGAGAAACATTACTGAGGACAGCGTCATCAACACGGCCTGGAACTAGCCGAGTAGTCGGTGATCTATCAGCAACACTGGCATGAAAACACATTATTACTCAGGAGCTCAGTGCCAGTTTTCCTTTCTTTTTCCTCTTTTATTTTATGGGCCTCGTTCCTCATGTACCTGTGCAAACATCAATAAAATGTAATGGATGAAAACAGGTATTATATCACAAGAACAGGGCGACCTGCAGCAGGACAGCAAGGTATGTGCAGAAAGAGCCTATTGTGGCCTCCACTGAGTAGGTAATATGGAACAAAGTCAGGAGATAAGCTGCTGGGTTCTGGCAGGTTGATCATGTAAATATTTGTTCAAGGATAAAAGGGAGAAAGAGCAAGTTTATGATAAAGACTCTGTCCCTGAACGCACCACCCTCTTTCCTCATCAGCGGGACTGAAGCTAATCTGGCCTGTGATGAAAGGGACAGCAGCAGGAGTGAAACATTAATCTCAGGTTAATCAAAGCTGCACATGGCCCCTTTGTTCCTGTATCAAATGAATAGACTGGATTAAGTTGGACTTATTCCCCGGAATGTACACAAAGGCTCAGAAGTACATGGCACACGCTGACTATCATATACAAATCTTTACATATAGAGAGGATAGCGAATCAGACCAAATTCAATACAACACAGTAGTACATTAAATGTCAAAAAGTCTTTAATCATCGCAAAATTACACTTTGATGTGTTTCATATATTAGAAACCATACAGTTTAATTAGATGTAGAATTACCTATGAGATATTATATTACATCTATTGTATTGTTTGATGTAAGCATGGAGACTCATCATGCTTCTCCTCATGAAGTGTAAAAGACTGTAAAATAAATACAGACAACAGTCCACAATCATCTTTGCAAACGTGATTCTGCTATTATGTTACAAATTTGGATTCAAAATAAAAACACGTAAAGTGTCACAATGAGGAAACTACCAAACGTTATTTAAAAGCTCTGTGTTGCAATGAAATGTAGAGGAGTAGAAGTATAAAGTGGCATAAAATGTGAAGTACAAGTACCTCAAACTTTTACTGAAGTAAATTAATCAAATAATTGTTCTTCGTTACTTTCCAGCTCTTGATCTCAGCAGGGTCAAGCCCCCTACTGTCTGCGCCTATTTTGCTGTGGATGTAGTAATTCATGGTTCAGCCTGCGGGAGGCAGTAACGCGGCCGGCGGCCTCAGAACCTGGGCCAGAAGAAAAAAAACTTCTGCGCGTGCGCAGGACAACAGCTGGTCCGCTTGTCTGACGTCATCGCCCGCTCCTCTGAGTCGTACCTGGCTGAAAACCAGGATATGACTGATGCTGCTCGGCTAACGCGCCAGAAAGTGGATGTTTTTATGGAAAGTACCACGGGATTGAGCCTGGCCGCAGTCAACAGAGAACGCTGAGCGCCTTACCGTCCCCTGGAAGCGGCAGAGACAGACAAGTAAACCGCGGTAAAAGTCGACACGTCAGCGACGCCTCTGCTCTTATTTTGCTAACGGACATTAGCTAGCTGTAACGTCACTGTGGTGGTTCTCTGACCGGAGAACAGCCCGCTGCCAACATCCGGGTTTATCCCCTAACAGCGGACACATCTGGTGTCTTTGGATCAGTACCGTGTTCACAACGATTTAATGTACCGCTGTCGGTCTAAGTAAGCGGGTAAGCTGTTTGACTGGCTTGTTTCCATGGTCCCGTTTAACAGCAGCTATCTGAATCATACGCGCACTGTGTGTGTGTCGCTCTCTCTCTCTCTCTCTCTCTCTCTCTCTCACTCTCTCACACTCTCACACTCTCACACACACACACACACACACACACACACAGCGTGGCTCATGAGGACTTACATGTTTTTACAGGTCGTGACAGTTAACAGAAGCCGGACTCCTCCAACCTGGACCGGGAGTCAGATCCCCTGTTCACAGATTCCCCTGTTTTATAACTGTCGTGTTTAAACTCCGAGTATTTGTGGATTGGACAGCTTTAATTGATTGACTGTGTTGTTCCCTTTTCCTGTCAGTTCATCTCATTGTCATTTCTTCCATTTTCTTTGTCTGAGTAATTTGACTTGAAAGCATCGCTGGTGTAAATAAAGCATGAGAAGTCGATCCTCCATGACCGCAGCACAGAAACAGCCCGTCATGCTCTCAGTCTAGTCTGAGCAGAGTAGATGTGACGTGCAATCACTATCTGATCATCTTCTCTGTTCTTGTCAGTGTGGAGCTAAATTCTCCTCATTATCTCGGTTCTCTGAAGAACCTCGTTTGCCAGCAGCAGGGTTTAGTTTCCTGACATTTCATCCCTGTTTCTATATTTCCACATTATTAATATCAGACTGTTGTTCATTACTCCTGCAGATTTCACACTGAATGGCATGAACTTTTTAAATGATGATAATTCTTCATGTTCTTGCAGAAAAACAAACCACCGAATAAACTGTTGGATTTTTAAAAAGACTGCACAGTATGTAGGGTCAGTTATCTCTGGTTGGTTATTCCTTCTCTGATCAGACATGTGATCGATTTTATGATCAGCTGAGAGTTGCTCCTCACAGTCACTTCTTCACTAGTCTGTGAGAAGGAGGAAGTTGCTGATTTATCACTGTTATTGCTCAAACTCAGCCATTTCACTCTGAAGCTGCCAGTGTAGAGTCATTCTTATGAGGCTTAAAGATCTCTTAAAGATCCCAGTTAGACCCTCATTCATATCGATTAATTATTTAAGAGGATCAGCTTTATAGTTTTGAACCAGGACCAGATTACTGTGTCCGATACATATTTAATCAACATTTCTGTAAATATGTGTGTCTGATTGGTCAATTTTAAAGACTGGATTTGGGGTCATCCTTAATCATGACCCAGGTGCTGCAGCTAAACCTCAGTTCCTCCAAAATCCTCACTAACAGTGTTAGAGCAGTAATAACTTCCCTGCTGTCTATAGGGCACAGAGCCCCCCTCCCCCCTGCCATAACACAAAAGACCCTTTCATGGTTTACAGGTCAGGGCCCCTCTGTCGCAGAGTCCCATGCCTGTAGATTCTGTGAGATAACGGCTGATTGTTATAATTAGACATTATGACAGTACGCACAAACGTGTGTGTAGTGTTAGACGAACCTGAACAAATTTGATTCCATCCTTTAAAGTCACAGAAAAGGTAAAAACACTCCAGTATCTCAAATGTCCTGTGTTATCCCGCAGGTTTCTGCTGAGAGGACACGGCGGGATGAGCGGGGCTGCTCTGGGTATCGAGATCGTGGTGGTGTTCTTCCTGGCACTGTTCCTGCTGCACCAATATGGAGATTTCCGGAAGCAGCAGCGCATGGTGTTGTTTGGCACACTACTGGCCTGGTACCTGTGTTTCCTCATCGTTTTTATCTTACCCCTGGATGTCAGCACGGTTGGTAACAAAGGCAGGCTGCACATGTCTATCCCTCGCTCTTGGACATGTACACATAACAACCTCAACTCTGTGTGTGTGTGTGTGTGTGTGTGTGTGTGTGTGTGTGTGTTTGTGTTCAATCTCTCCTTATAGACCATCTACAAGCAGTGCAAGATAGACCATGAGGAGCAAGCTTCTGTCCCCACCATCAGCCCATTGCCGTTCAATCATACGGCAGCAAACGCATCCGTCAGCCCCACTAAAAGGTCAGTCCAGACCACAGAGGCTGCATCTCCTGAACTCATGCAAGGAACAGCTGCTTTTCAAGTGTATTAACGTGACACAGCCTCCTGTTGTTACAGACAGATTTTAATTTGGGCGCAGGGCATCAGTGGCCACAGACATTTGCAGATACCCAGGACAAGGTCCTGATGGGAAGCAAATATAAAATAGGGCTGGAATGAATAATCAATTAAGCAGTTACTCAAACTAAGAGAAAATTAATCTGCAGTTATTTTGATAATAGATCGATAGTTGAAAAGTCTTTTTTTGAAGAAAAAGTGCTTACAGCTTGTTCAGTGTGGAGGTTTACAGTGGGATCATCTGGCCGGTTGTGGTCCATCCCACACGGCAGCTGTGGACCAGGTCCTTCAAAACATAGTGAGCTTTTTATAGTGAACTGTCTAATGAACAAATTATGGCACTGAAATATGCCCATTTGAGACAGGTCTGTTTAACCATGTATTCCTAAAGGGAAAGGATAGAGAGGTCCGGTTACAGAGGGCGCACACTGGTCCTCACCTGCCTCCGACTGACTGAGCTTACTGACTCTACTGAGCTGAGTCAGAGCTGATAACCAGGGTGCATCTGATTATCAGCATAGTTACTACTTAACAAGCAATTGGAGGGTTTTTGTCTGAAGTTTCACGTCGGTGTGTAAAAATAATTCCTTTGCCTCCTCTTAAAATCACTGCAATGATCTGAGTAGCGCTTCCAGTTTAGTGTCAGAATCAGTGAGAGACTTGAACTAATGTCTCGTCATTGTGCATGGTTGAATGTAAGAAGACAGGCAGCCGAATTGCCTGTTTGGTTTCAGTAGTTTTTTTTTTTATCAGGAAGCAAGAACTACCCAGTGCAGGGCAGTCACATGAGTTACAGAGCATAGCTGTAATAAGAACATATTTTAAATAAAACAGCTGGAGGGAGGCAGCCCTCCACCTCTAGGAGAGTATTAATGTTAAAGGAGACAAATCAGGAAATTAAAACATACAAAACATGAACAGAAGGTTCATCTGATGAATCATTGAATGTTGATGATATTTATAAGATGAGGGGTCAGGTGTTGCTTGTACTCAGGATGGTCCTCAGCGTTGGGTTGAGCCGTTTGCTTCTTCCCTGAAGCCATAATGAACAAGACCTGTCTGAATTCACTGCCTGAAAAAGGCTTTGACCCCTGAACCTGCCTCTGTCTCTTCACACTGTACCTGTTGTGTTTGTGTTGTCTTCTGGTTCCTCATAGGGCACCAGAGCCATGCTACAAGCCCTGGAGCTACATCCCGGATGGCATCATGCCCGTGTTCTGGAGAGTGGTGTACTGGACGTCCCAGTGTCTCACATGGTCGGTATGAGTCAATATGAAGGTGCTTGTTGGTTCAGAGTTTATTACCATGGAGAAAGGAACCTTTCTGAGTGTTTGAATGTTCTGTGTTCTCAGGCTGCTGCTGCCCTTCATGCAGTCCTATGCCCGCTCTGGAGGCTTCTCCATCACTGGGAAAATTAAAACCGCGTTGATAGAAAATGCCATTTATTACGGGACCTACCTGCTCATCTTCGGCTCTCTGCTCATATATGTGGCGGTTCATCCGGAGTGGCATCTTTCCTGGTGAGTGGACTCTGACCAGGGAACAGGAGCCAGTGTTTTTCCTCACTGTCGGCAAAGTCTCTGGTCGTTTCAATACCTCGGGCAATGAAAGCGTGGTTTAATTCGACATCATTCAGCCTCTGGTCTGTGTCACATCATAGACAGCATAGTCTAGTTGGTCCAGTAGTATCTGTACATTCAGACTGGTGTCCCTGTTATGAATTATCCTGGTTTTGATTATATTCTGGATATGATATTGAACATAAGGGGCCTGGTCAAAAGTGTCACCTCAATTCTGAGGTGATTCATTCTGTATGGAGGAGCAGGTATTATCAGTATATGACTTTAATCAACGGAGATCCAGGGCACATTTAACGCTGTTACTCTGTAATTAGAAAGGCTTTACAGTATACAGCTCATCATGCACACTTGAGCACACTACACCCGGAAGTGATGCGTATTACATTGAGAACTGTGAGACACTCCAGGTCCCTGTTTGTGACAGTTTGTCTTCGCCATGCGACTCAGGTATGAGCTGCAGACCATCGGGATCACAGCAGCCAACACCTGGGGCCTGTTCCTGCTGGTGCTTCTGCTTGGTTACGGCCTAGTGGAAATCCCTCGCTCCTACTGGAACGCTTCGCGGCACGGACACCTGCTCGTCAAGACATACTTCAAGGCGTCCAAACTGATGACGGAGAAGGCCGATGCAGAGGAGAACCTGGAGGACGTCATGGAGGCGAGCGAGGGCGGCGGAAATTACCGTGATGTGCAAAGTTTAACCCGTTTCAGTGTTTTAATGTGAAGTCTGTTGTCTGTTCAGGAGGTGAGAAAAGTCAGTGAATCCATCAAGTACAATCATCCACTGAGGAAGTACATCGACACAATCCTCAGGAAAGTAAGTGGAACACAACTTTAATGGCAGCAGTCAGCATTAAGGTCCGTAGGTCAGACTGACCGATCTGACTGTCGCCCCCAGTGCCCGGTGGACTACCAAGAGAAGATGGGCCGCAACATGGACGACTATGAGGACTTTGACGACAAACAAAACACCTATCCCAGCGAGAAGAGCCTGGTGAAACTTCATAAACAGGTGAGAGGAACATGCCTCCAGTCCAGTGAGTCTGACTCTGTCACATGTCCTCAGCGGTTCGAGTATCCACCGCAAGTCAGTAGACGGTAGAGTGGAGCTGACTCACTGCCACACCTGAACAGAGGAGATTAATGTGATTTTCATACATTTATACACATTCACATATACACTGAACTGTGCTTTAGTAAAAATAGGACAGGTACATAAAAATAGAACAGTAGAAGATCACCTGTACAGTGTGTGAGTGTTTGGCCTGGATCAAGTGATTTCGGTCGCACATGGTAAACAGTGTGTGTGTGTGTTTCAGGTGATTTATGCAGTTCAGAGACACAACAGGACTCGAGTGCAGTGGCAGATCCTCCTGCAGCAGGCCATCCATCTGGAGGACGTGGCCAAGAACGAGACCAGTTCAACCCACCAGTTTGTCCGCAGCTTCCCATCCTCTGAGGCAGCTGGCTGGTTCAGCAGATACGTCTACACTCCAACCGTGGGTGGGTCTGTGTGCAGGGCCTCCAGTACTGTTATACATGAGTACCTATCCACAGGTAGTGTAGCTGTAGTGAGTCCTCAAAACCTGTAGTGGAGTTAAATATCACCCACAACTTTAATCAGATGTTGACAAAGCAGTGCTGCGGCTTCCCCGAGGGGCCGCCAACCACTGGTAGACCCCTGGAGCAGTGTGGCTCCCTGATTGTTCTCAGCTTGTGCAGACAACAGGTGACATGATGCACAGTACTGCCTCTGGTTTCTCACATTTCCTCTAGTTGACTGTTGGTGGTAGCAATAAGCTTAGGAAAGTAGCAACATGCCCACAAAAGCAAAGGAAGAGGAAGACTGAAACCCAGCAAACCTTCATGTAAACAAAGAAAACGCACTCAACATGTTCATCAGGCCAAAGTCTATGACAAACAAAACTGACCGACCAGCTTTTACTCAGAATGAAAACCAGACCAAACAAAAGATCGCCAAGCAGGCTGCTTGGTAAATTAAAAAATAAAACAAATTAAATAATTGTCCGAATTCACAGTGAGGGACATTAAAGGACCTAAGATTTTAATATTGACAACAGTATTTGAAAAATGTAGTTTAAATTTGAAAGCGTGAATCATTGCAGAGTGAACAGAGGAGATAAAAGGTCAATTGTCCTTTATAAGTAGAGAAAACTTTGTGACATTTCATTTGTTTGGCAGAAGCTTTTGTCCGGAGTGATTTATAGATTTATGATTTATAGGGTCTTCATTCAACCCCAAACAAAACAGCAGCTAAATGCTATAATAATATATATAACATAATGTATCATATATTGAATAAACAGCTTTTAGAGCTATGTTACAACGGTAATGTGAGTTTTGAATGAATCATCTGATTTTCCCTAACAAAGATCAGATTCAGTCTCTGGTTGTGACTTGCCCACATAAACAGCGATATAATATTTACAGTTCACTACCTCAGTGCTGTTGAGGCTTGCAGTCATGCCCTGTGTGTGTGTGTGTGTGTGTGTGTGTGTGTGTGTGTGTGTGTGTGTGTGTGTGTGTGTGTGTGTGTGTTTGTGTGTTTGTGTTTGTGTGTGTTTGTGTGGCCGTACAGAGTGGTACTGGGAGTGTTTCCTGAAGCGCTGGTTTTATCGGCTGCTGTCTGTGGTCCTGAGCCTGTTCAGCGTGGCCGTGGTCTGGTCCGAGTGCACCTTCTTCAGCACCCGGCCCGTCCTTTCTCTCTTTGCTGTCTTCATCCAGCTGGCCGAGAGGGACTACAACTACCTGTACATTGAGGTGAGATAGCAGCATGCGATGGAGTCGGTCCTTACACAGGACAGTCAACGTCAGAGTGTGTGTCTCAGTGTTTTCACTCTGAGCTGAATTCTGTCCTTGCTGGTTTGAGTGCACACTGAAATCTAGGCCATTCAGACCAGAGTGGTTGATGATCATTAATGTAAATTTTTTAAGACATTCTCAAGCCACATTCTAGACAGACAAGGCAGCCACTTCCTGTTTTACGGGGGGGGCTGGATTTTTTTCCTGGCCAGGGTCAACATCATGAATTCTCCCCCAGTGTCCCGATAACTGCTCAGAGCCATGGATCGATACGACATGTAGCCCCCATGAAACGGCAAATTTTAACTTTAATACCAAGGTTTTTATACAGCTAAAAACAATGAGTGACACTTGTCCAACTAACCTGTCAGGATGTGTTATCATCTCTGTCCACAAGATGGCGTGCTTCATCACCATCTTCTTCCTGTGTACCTGCGTTTACTCCACTGTGTTCCGCATCCGGGTCTTCAACTACTACTACCTGGCCTCCCATCACCAGACTGATGCTTACAGCCTGCAGTTCAGCGGCATGTAAGTGACAGCAACTGATCTCAGACTGAAGTTGTAGTTCCCAGGAAACACAGGGATGAATTAGAGTAAAAAAAATATGTGTAAATACGTACATACACATACCATCTACATATACACATACACATGCATACAGCCATATTCATGTAGCTAACTAATTGACTAAATTAATAAAAGTTTATAGGGTTAAGTTGAACTAAAGGAGTAACTAAGGAACTCTGAGGCCAAGTGGTTCCAGTTCATCGGTAACAGATGTTCTGTGATAAAAGTCAGGGGAGCATGATGTCTGAACTAGGTCCTTTTAGACCCAGTAAGAGCTTGAATCTCAGAAGTGATTTGGGACCAGATTTTTACAGTAGAAAAGAGGGGTGACACACACATCTGATGCCGACTATGACGTTTTATCCTGAACTTCGATCTGCAGGTTGTTCTGTCGTTTAACTCCCCCTCTGTGTCTGAACTTCCTGGGTTTGATCCACATGGACTCTGCCATCTCCCACCAGCAGAAGGAACAGACGGCTTACACCTCAGTAAATTGCCTTCTAATAACACATGACGAGCCGTCTCAGATCCGTCCTGTACAGTTCCAGGAGTTCAACACCTGCTCATCTAACCTGTTTTTCACTTCCAGATCATGGGATCGATGCAGGTTCTCTCCTTTATCGCCAACGGCTTCTATATCTACTACCCGATGCTGATAGTCATCCTGTGCATTGCCACCTACTTCAGGTGAGAGGAGTTTCAGACGTCTGCTCGGTTTCTAGATATATGTGTCTCACTACAGATTTACGGCCCAATCCTCAACAACCAGCTCAACAGAGCTAGGACCCATTTTAAAACCTACTTTATCTGTCTGTGGTACTTAGGTGCAGTAAAGGTGAGACAGTTAGTCAGGAGACAGGAAATTAATTGGCAGATGTCCTGATAATTGATCAGTGAATCAGATTATTGTGATGATGCCAAAGTCTTGAGGGTCCCAGGTTTTTTTAATTTTGACCGTTTGCTGCTTTTCCTCGTCTTTTAATTATTAGAAACTATAAACATTCTAAATGCTAATGTCATTGATGACATTATAAGGGGTTACTGTTAGATAATGCTGGGAACTACTGCAAAAGTGTGACATAGTAGTAAACAGTTCTGGGTTATATGGACCTTGCCGGATGCTTCGGACAACATGACTGTGAAACAGGTGTTAAATGGCATTAAACAGGTTGTAAAAGTCGTCCCTGTCTTCCTCAGCTGCTTTACACTGGATGAAAAGCTCCTTCAGGCGATTAAATCCCCGAAGGCAGCGCGACACATATGTAGATAAACCTGGCATCTGAGTGCAATGTCGTCACACATCACACTGGTTGGTTACGACCTCTAATCCCTGGTCAACTATGATGAGACGTGACATAGTAGTCATGTGACTGATGAGGCTCCAACGAACTAACTGTTACGGTCTTTTATTGTGAAGCTGCACTGCTCGGTGCTGGTCTCTTCTCCTCTAGAAAGGAGCACAGAAAGACTGAGTAGCCTCTGAATCTCTGGGTTGTGACGAACTCTCTCCTCAGTTTGGGGACCCGCTGCCTGAATCTTCTGGGCTTCCAGCAGTTCATGGGCGACAGCGAAATGACGTCCGACCTGATCGATGAGGGGAAGGAGCTGATCCGACGGGGTAGGTTCCGTCAGAGCTTTCACTGTAACGCAGTACAGGAGAAGGGAGGGGTCTCTTGAAGCATGGAGTCGGTATAACAACTGGTGTCCTTTTTACAGAGAAAAGGAAGCGGCAGAGGATTGAAGATGGCGAGAACAGACGAAGAGTGAGTCGCTTTGTATTTCTTCTTCCACTACATTGATACATCTAAGAAACTAACAAACAAACAGAAACAGAAATCAGCCAGAGACCTCTGACTCCTGTAAATGCCTTGTTGTCATACTAGAGAAGGTTTTTTAGTATTTTCTTCTTTTTTCTTGTAATTTAGAACAGACTTATCAGCTATTACACTTAACAACAAACTGACAGACTGAACTGACCCACACATATTTCAGCCTGTCCTAAAATGTCATAAATTCATATTTTTATATCAACAATAAATTAAAATGATGTGTGAAGTGAAAGTGACTCTGATGGTGATGGGAGAATCTTCACCATTTCTGCTGCTCTGCTCTGTTTTTTAGCATCTTTTTGCTCCTAGTTTCCACTGTGTTTCGGTCTCAGTTTTTCCAGCAGCAGCAGCTCTGCTGCTTTAATACTTCTTTAACACTGGCCCTGTGGTGGCAGTATCAATCCAACATGTCAGCCCTGTATGTTGCAGGAGTGGAAGGAGCGTTATGGAAACCCCAGGGAGGACTACACTGCCAGGAACAGAAGCAGCCATGAGATGAAGGAGACCACTTACTCCGACAGTCTGAACCCTGGCAGCAACAGACGTGAGTCAGACGGCAGCAGACACCTCAGCTCTGGTCATTCACATGTAATAAAAGTGTTATTAACGTTATTTGATGTGTTATTTGATGAACAGAGGCTAAATATTCTCGCTCTGGGAGTCGAGCGGAGAGGGACTGCATTGAGCTGCTGCAGGACGCCGAACCATTGGACTTCAATGCTGACACCCTGGCGGACGACCCTCTGGACACAGACTCTGGCAGGTAAACAGGACCTAGTCCTTTGTGTATTCATTACAGGACGCATATCAGACTCACTTTACGGGAAATGGATTCTCTGTTGCTTCTCCAATGGTTGTAAAGTTTCAGTTCCTGTGTGGCCACTGCACCGAAGTGGCTTCACTGACACTGCTCAGCCGTGGCGGGCCTCTGTCTTAACACTTTTTCCCTCTTCTTCGGTTTCTCTCAGTTTCTCTACAGATGTCAATGATGGTATTTTACCGTCACATATAATTTTAACCAAGACACCTGTGGTGCCGGGGATTTGACCCCAACCTGAGAAAGCTCCTTGAGCACGTGAACAGGAGCAATGTCAAGCCAGAAACGCTGCTGTCACTGGGTTCATGGGGGTCAAGCTAATATTGCTAACATTACTGCAGCTCAGCTGAGTAGAAATATCCCAAGTAGAAGCAACTTAAGATGAAGGGAAACCTCAGCATCACTTGAAAACATGGCTAGGTGTAGCGGTCATCTTTGAAAGCAGCCACCAGGTTTCTTCAGTACAACAACGAGGGGTTGAAATCTGTTACAGGACAAAGGGGGGGGGGCGCTTTACCTTAAAAACTGCGTGTCCTGTGAATATTTGTACTTCATCCCCACGCAGCTGTGTTCAGTGACGTCTAGACGTGTGTGTTGTTAGCTTCAGAGCTTTGTGTTTGTCTTCAGACATGCAGGAGGACGGTATCTGTCCATGTCATCATCCCGCAGCCGGATATTTGACGACGTCTGATGGGGAGAAGGAACCTGAAGAAGAACCGTAAACTGGAACGCGCCGAACGCTGACGTCGCTGTCCACACGTCCATCTGCAGGGAGCGAACGTACCACATCACCCCCCCCCATCTCACTGCACACTGGCTGATTCCTCATCCTCCACCATGCATGGTAACCAGAAAAAAACAGGTCACATGTGTCACCTGGAGACACTTTTATAAACAAAAGTGAATCACTATTAATGCAGACTGAACGGTTTTAGTCCTGACCCCTGCTGAGTCGTCTGAGCTGCATGTCATGACAGCAGGAGTCGCTCTAACTGTCTGAGCATGCTCACGAATGTGAATCTGCAGCGGCTGCATGTCTGACACATCGCGTCACTTTACTGAGAGGTTTGATGAAGGTCCTGAGACGTATGTTTTATTTATTTTTTTATGCTTTGACTTTGATGTCCGTGTTATTTAACTGTATGTCACAATAGAAACAGATTAACATGATTAATATGTGATTATATGTCAGCTGATCTTTACTTGATCTGAACTCATTTTCCTTCGGTCATGGGAGAAAGTCTGATTTTCATACAGCACATGAAACTATGATGCAGCTCCCAGGTGTTAGGGATCAGGTGTGTACACCTGTAATCTGAAGGGGATTAGGACTTTGTTTTTTAATGTCACGCTATAAGAAACCATGCACACATTGTGGTTCTCGACCATGTAAACCTCTCTCTGTTAAATGTTCAGTTTCCTGATCGACTAAAACACTTTCTGCTGTGTCTAAAGATTAATGGTTCCTAGTGACACATTTTTCTTAAACGGTAAAACCTGTCAAGTGAAAATGGCTGGACCTCATTTACATCTTTAGTGTGAATGAAGTTGAAGATACACAACTTTGAAAAAATAAGCAGAAGAAAAGTGACATTTAAAGGACCAAACCTGTGCTTTTCTGTGGTCACACAGTTTTTTTTCAACCCGACTTTGCTGTTTATTTTACAAAGCTGTCATGTATTAGAGCTTAGACTGTGTCTTTTGTATGAAATTTATGAACCGTATGAAACTGAAAACTTGACTCAGGACTGACTATTTTGATCTGACTATTTTACAACCACGAACAGAACCCTGGGGAACCCCTCAAGTCAGATGCGAGTTTACAGACTGTTCTGCTACCCCAAAGTGGCAGATAAACAGTTTTTGTACATTTAAAAGTTGAAAGTTTTTACATAATAAATACGTTGGAATTAAAACATTAAAATTGAATAACTGCAGCAGTGACACATTCAAATTAGCATGATTCTAATTAATATGAAGAACCAGTAGTTACCTGGGATGTAGAAAAGCTCATTGTGGCTTGGAGAGTGTCAAGTCACGTGAAGCCTTTTTGATTTGTAATATGTGGCTGAGACAGGTAACAAAAACCCAGGTGTGGTCCTTTAAATATGATGCGAGTTTAGTGTGGTGTTGATGAAGAGATCCTGCTGGCAGGTTCAGTCAGAAAGGTGGATCATCGGGAGGAAACTGATCTGAGTTCAGTGACTGTTCACCTTCACACCCTCATCTGTTCACGTCTCCATGGCACACTCCTCTGTATATATGTATGATATCTTTTTGTATTATATGGGCTAATTAATGATATAGAGAACGACTTTGTATTTATGATATTTCTTGCAGCCTGTTAACTCCTCCTCCGTCACACTGTACCTTGATCTAGTGACCCCCTCCCACAGCACTAAACCCCTTCCAGTAGAGTTTCCGTGGGATCATACTGGTGATTCTGGTGAAGTATTTCATTTTATGTTCTGAATATTTATTGTTGTCATGATCTCAGCACATGTGGTGTCTGATTTTGGGGAGAGTAGATATCGATCCTGTGATTGAAAGTAGTGAATTATTGATCAGAGAAAAGGTGGTGTATGGTTTACTCTACTGCCAGTGCTGTGTCAGTCAATAAAAGCTATCAGAGGTCCACCAGCATGGTTCTGTTTGTCAGAAATATAGTGATGGTGCTGCAGGATGGCAGATGTGGCAGGTTCTGGCGGGGACCTGATGACCTCTGACCTCTGACAAAGTGTGGACAAAGTGTTTCGTTCTCAGCATCGAGTGCTGAAGTTGCCAAGAGCAAAGCACTGCAGCTCATTCAATGACCTGGTTTCAAAGAAAGTTTAAACAGTGCAGGTTTGATGTGTAGAAAATACAGTATATTATACATAAAGGTGTTAAACCAACATGAGCATTGAATTCAGTATTAATACTTTTAGTAGATCAAGTAATGTACAGTATTTTGTTCACACTGAATAATGTGAAGTTTCACACTGTTAAAATCATTTGTTTGTTTCATTTGGTCCTGTGCTTTTAATTTCGAAGGATTTCACCAGAAGTCTTTTCATGTGTAATTTGAAAATGAGAATTGTCATGTTCATGTTCTCTGGTCCAGGAAAGCTGGCGTTTCTAAAACCATTACAACAACAGGAAACAACTGGTCTGTCATAGAACCAACACATCAAATCATCCAGGATGTGAAAATACAGCCCCCCCTCCCCTGAAGCTTCCTGTCACTTCCTACTGCCACCACGATTTTAGTAGTGGAACGGGCAACGTTCAGTCTCTGTTAGATACAGTGTCAAGAACCCGGGCTGGACTAAGGTTTCTCTCAACTCTTATTAATGTATTATTGATCGTTGTTATTGATAAAGTGGAAGTGACCCTGTGGAATTGTTAGGATGGATTCAGTCTGGAAATGCAGGTTTTAAAGAGCTGAACCACTGATCCAGATGTGGTCACTTCACTGTCTGAGGACTGAGGTTAAAGATCCGGCTTTGTTGGCTTCATGCTGAGTCTTGCTTAGCTCTGTGACTCAACCCTGATATCGCATACCCGAGGCAGAAACCTGATCAGACAGGTGAGTGACCGAGGAGCTGGAGACAGAATGAACGGTGAAGAAAATCATTCCTGTCAACAGGGAAGTCAAGTCAAAAATACAAAGGTCAGCAGACCTGCTGTACTGCAGATCTGAGAGCAGATTGCTGAATTGTTTTATTAGGTGTTTCTGTCTCTACCCCTCCTTATTAGACTGTCAAACCTGGCCCAGGGGCTCTGCAGAGGAGAACTCCATCACACTTTCAGTTTGGAGGAAAAGCCCTGAACACGGCTTCAACATCAGAGAAAAGACAGCACAGAAAATCATTCAGGTCCACTGTTGATCAGATTTCAAAAACATGCAGCTTCAGCCATCAAACTAAATGACAGCAACAGATTCAGGATGAAGCAGGTTGAGGACGAGCTCCAGACGATCGCCGCTGAGGAGATGACTTCCTCGTAGGAGCTCCGATTGTAATAGTAGGAACTGCACTGGCGCTGTCTGCAGATGCTGTCATCGCAGCAGTGTCTGGATTTGCATCATTTGTTGTCTTGTTTTCCACTGTTAATCAGAGCATAACTGGAGGAAAGTTTAAAGAAAACAGACAAATTAACAGAAGAGTTCAAGACAATTGTTGCATCACTTGGGCAGAGCTGAGGCCTTGAAGTTTATCAGCCTGGAAATCAACATACTGGAGCTGTTTGTCACCACTGCAAAACTCAGAACATCTATGACTTTAAAAACTATTACCTACTTAGTGTGTGGCAATATAGAGACTTTAAAGAAGAAAACAGATGGACTAGTTCATATGTTCAAACCAGTTCACGTAAAAATTGATTCATGCTAAAACAGTCTGTCTCTGGTCTCTGACACCGTTTCAATAAAGATTCGATCATCCGTGGAAGATATGTACACAAACCTGTAGATTAGATCAGCACTAACAATGTACTATTTATTTGTTTTTGCTTTATTGCTGAATAAAATCTTTTCAGATTCACTTTTTTTTTCCTTTTTGTGAAATCAAGCAGTTACATGTTTAGGAGATGTGGACAAAGGTCATCTGAGAGTGAAAGGTTTGTTCTCTGGGCATCAAGTCACATTGTTTGAATTTTCTAGGTTTACTCCACACCCCCGTAACCCCGAGTGACACAGAACATAGAACCAAAGACACCAGGACGGGAACATGTATGACCATCCTGAACACATCCAGACACAAATGTCCCAGTGAATGTTGATGGATGAGTAGCTGTCAGGTATTTTAAAGGCCTCTTCTTTAACTGTAGCTTGAACTGGATAGAAGAATTATCCTATTTCCTGCTGAATTTCAGCTGATTTTCAGCTGATTAGAGTATTTTCTGTTGATAAAATGTTGCTCATAAACCTGTTGGTGAACTGCTTGTTATTTAAGTTGTTTCACTAGCAGCTATTGAATCCCTTTATAAAGGGGAACCAGCTTATCACAAATTTCTGGAGGCAAAATCAGTTGGAGTAATCAGAGCCCTCTGTGCAAGCGAACATGAAAACGAACAAGTAGCAGTCAACTACAACTCCCAAGGTGCATTTCAACGATAAACACCCAGTCACAGCTTGGATTATGTAGTGAAACAGCTGTTTAAACGACTTCGCCTTCAGATCCTGGGTCATTTTTTGGACGAGTTTAACTGCTGCGACGTGTTTTGTTCGCTAATTAGACGACAACGCGTTTTGTTTTTGCTTCTGCTGTGAGTCCCGTCTCTGACCGGCTTCGTCTCCACAGCAACGGTTGCCGAGGCTCATGGGTATTGTAGTATTTGGAGTCGTCCGCCATGTTAAGAAGACGGAGTTAAATGTAACAAAGAGTAAATTCTTTAAAAAATAAATACCCCCTCTCCACCCCGCGTGGTTGGGGCCGGGTCCTGGGTCTCTAGGTTCAGTTCTGGTCGGTTCTTGTAGGTCTTGCCGGTCTGGTTACGGTTGGTTCAGTCAAAGAAAACGGGAAACACACAGCACCTGTCGCCCCAGCGGCTCCTCCGCCAGCAGGGGGCGCTGTCCGAGCCCTTTGCGCCCGCGTGCTTGCGGCTACTATGGCAACAGAACACCTGTTTACGTGAGGTTTTATAAACGGCTCCGGTGTTCGAGGAGGGTCCGAGACCGAGGTCACCGTAACTGTCGGAAACCACCGTGTAAGCATCTGTCTCTTCATCTGAAATGCAGCTCGGCCAGAGGACAACCAGGTGTCGGGAGGTCACCGGACCGACGCCTCACTCCGTGGCCGTGGTGAGTCCACCTGACACCGGCCATGAGAGAACCCGTACCGCAGTGTAGAAATACTGCGGTACAAGCTTTATTAATACAGATTCAAGTAGTAGTAGTAATAGAAGCAGCGGTAGTAGTATATTAGCAGCAGTAGTAGTAGTAGTAGAATATTAGCAGGAGTAGTAGTACTAGTAGTGCTAGTAGTAGTAGAAGCAGTAGTAGTATATTAGCAGCAGTAGTAGTAGAATATTAGCAACAGTAGTAGTAGTTAGTCGTACTAGTTGTAGTTATATTAGTAGTTGTAGTAGTAGAAGCAATAGTACTAGTAGTAATATTTGCAGTAGTAGTTATATTAGTAGTACTAGTAATATTAGCAGTAGTTGTAGTATTAGAAGCAGTAGTAGTAATATTATTGGTATATTATTGGAATATTAGCAACAGTAGTAGTACTAGTAGTAGTAGTTATATTAGTCATACTAGTAGTAGTAGTAGTAGTAGTAGTAGTAGTAGTAGTTAGTCGTACTAGTAGTTATATTAGTAGTAGTAGTTATATTAGTAGTTGTAGTAGTAGTAGTAATAGTAATGTTATTATTACTAGTAGTACTAGTAATAGTAATAGTAGTAATGGTGGTAGCAGTAGTAGTAATAGTAGTAGTGTTAGTATTACTAGTAGTAATCCTGGTAGTAGTAGTAGTAGTATCAGTAATAGTAGTATCAGTAATAGTAGTAACAGTAATAGTAAAATCAGTAGTAATGTTAATTTAATTATACATACTCATTCATTCATCAGTTGAAGAGTTTTATCAACTCTACAGGCAGCTGCTCAGTCGTTGGTGAATTTCTCCTCAGGGATCAATCAAGTCTCATTATAGCCCATAATACTACGTCAGCAGTCATGTATTGATCATATTCAGTATTATTTATTTTAGTCTGTGAAGGAACTAGTAACTAAGGTTATCAGATAAATGCATTCGTCATATGGTTTGTGTTTTACTTACCTAGTCAGTGAAGTCAGCGTTAGGAGCGTTTGGGTTAACACAGGAAAACAAAGACTGGGATCTAATGGGAATTCGTGTCATTTGTCTGTGGAACAGAGAGCCAAGTTCCCATCGTGGAGGCCGGCAGACCACCTGATCCAGGAGAGGCTGAGAAAGGACGCCGCCCGAGACCAGCTCCTGGAGTTCACCTGGGACATCCAGACCTGTGACGTCAAGAATGCATGGCTGGACAGCACGGACCGTCGGTTCCTGAGAGGAACCGTCCAGAGACTAGTCAGAGCGAATCTGAGTCAGTACAGGTCTGACGTGGACGAGAGGAGACGTAGGTCGGTCTGCACAGAGACACACCTGGATTTGTAACCTTTCCTATGTGTTCCAGTGGTGAAAAGTAACTGAGTACATTTACCCAAGTACAGAACTTATGTACAGATTAGAGGCACTTAGCTTCTCTGCTATACCGAACTATGTTTTGATCTCCTGCTATTTATCTGGCAGCTGTGGTTACTGTTTACAGGGTTTACCTTAAAAATAGGATAATCAGTGTTGTGACCTCCTGTGACTGTACGAACAATCCGATATATCACCAAAAATCAGTATTACAAAGATTACTACAAATAAATACTTAAATTTCCTGGCTTTAACTACATGGAGCAGAGAATACTTCAGTACTTTCACTCTCACAGTAAGTAGGATATATGTGTAACAGAGGACTCAGAATTGTTAGCTTTACTTTCAGAGGGCGATGTGAGTCCTTGTTCCACCTGTTCATCTCCACAGGCTGCAGGCACTGTTGGAGGCAGAAGAGCAGCAGCTCCTGCAGGAGGTGGAGGAGAAGAGGAGGCTGACGGAGGTGGAGAGACTGGCCAAGATGAAGGAAGAGACCAAAATACTGAGAGAGACAAGAGAGAGCGAGAGGCAGCAGCTGGTCTCAGACAAGCTGGAGCAGCTCTACAGGTAAAGATCGCACGAGAGTTTATTCTGCAGTGATTCCGTGTTTCATTCCTCGGATCCCCAACTTGAATAAAAGCAGCGATTCATGAAGGTAAAAATACTCACTACAAGTAAATGTACAGATATTTTATCAGTGACACCAAAACTACTGATCAGTCACCAGAAAAATTAATCTAGAGCAGTTTTGATACTCGATTGATCGTTCAAGACATTTATGACATTTTTTTTTCCATCAAAGTAAACTGACATTTTAACTGTTTTGCTCACATTTTTTTAATCAAATTAACAATAATCATTAACAATAAATAAGTAGAAGGAATTAATGATCATGAAAATAATTATTAATTGCAGGTATTTATATCCGCAAAATGTACTTAAAGTATCAAAAGTCTAAAAAAAATCCCTCTTTGGATCATTGATCCTGAGCCATGAAGGCTTCAGCATCTTTTTACTGTCAGAGCTGCTCCAGGTGGAGCTGCTGTTAACTACTTTATATACAGGTAGATGGTTCAGTCCACTGGTTCTCAATCTGGGGGTCTGTGCCCACCAGGGGGATGCCAGGTAAACCTGCTTTTAACTACTTTATATACAGGTAGATGGTTTAGTCCACATGCATCATATTTTTAACCTCGATCATAATTTTGTGTGTAAAGCTTTGCTGAAACAACTAGTAAATAGAAAGAAAATTTATCAGCAACTGTTTTCTAGTCAATTTAATGTGGCAACAAACAATGTCAGAAAGTAGTTTTTACTTTGTTCAGACAATAGATGTGAAATCTTTTGTCAATTGAAAAGTTTTGCCAATGTTCTCTGGTGTCAGCCCCTAAAATGAGAGGATTTTCTGTTTTATAAAATTGAAAACCAGTGTTTTCATATACTTTAAGACTAGAAAAAGCAACTTTAGAGCAACAAATAACCCTGTTCATGGAGCCATGGGCATGTGGGTGTTGATTACATCAGACTTGAAAAACATGAACCTGTCTTTTATTTGGGGAAAATAACTGGCAGATTAATGGATGATGAGAAAAGTCCTAAATTTGTTAAACTGCAGAGTAAACAGTAACTGCAGCTGTCAGATAAATGTGAGGTAGTTCTACATGTAATTTTTCCCTCTGGAGGGGAAGTATAATGCAGCAGAAAATGGAAGTAGCTCAGACTTGTAGTTAGTCCAGATGCTCAGTACCAGGTGAGGTCCTCCATGGGACAGCTGAAGTGATTGTGTGTTTACAGAGAGCAGTGTGAGGAGCTGCGGACCACCCAGTTTAGACACAGGGAGCGGCAGGTGTGTTCGGAGCGGGCCGCCCAAGTACGGAGCCGGCAGGAGCAGCTGCAGCGGCAGAAGGAGGAGGACCAGCTGTTTTGCGAGCTGTGGGAGGCCGATCGTCGGGCCAAAGAAGAGAGAGAGGGGCAGCGGGAGCGGGGGCAGCAGCAGAAAAAGGAGGAGCAGCTGAACTTCCTGAAGGTTCAGATGGAGGCAGCCGAGCAGCAGAGACAGAAGGACAAGGAGCTGAGAAAGGAGGAGGCTCGTCGCATGGTCGGCAGCACAGACAAGATTACAGCTCTGAAATATTCCACTTTTGTCTGAAACTTCAGACCTAAAACATACAAAAATGTTTATGTCCTTGTTTGTGTTTTGATTTGTAAATTCTGTGTCCATGGTTCATGTTACATCAAACCAAAACCAGCTGACATCTGAAAGTTTCAGGTTTCCTCTGACTGAGGTCCGAGTACAGCCGATAAAAATTAAAGTCACATCGCTCAGATTATATTGAGTAAAATTAGACACCAGATTTCGCCTTCAGCTTCAGACCTCTGTCCAGTCAGCTAAGGATCTGGTGGTCATGTGATCTAAGAAAGTTTCAGATGAGATTGAACCTCACAGATCAATTTTCTGTGTAAATCTGGAAAAATTAGACTAAAGTTTTTGAAATTTCAAAAAAACAGAATTAAAATCTCATGAATTCAGACAGATGGGTTTCAATCACAATATTGTGTTATATATTGAAAGGTTAAATTCTGACATCAAGTATTTACTTGCTGGTACAATTAAAGTCCTCACCTCTTTCTCTGCCTCTGTTAAAATGGGAATCCCTCCCTCCAGATGCAGCAGCAGGAGGCACAGCTCCTGCAGGAGCAGCAGGAGCAGCACCAGAAGCTTGAGGCTCAGCTGACCAGACGGCAGCAGCTGGATCGGGGCGTCTGGCTGAAGACGAGGCGTCTGACCCACAAGTGGCAGGATGAGCAGCGGCTGGACATGAGCGTCCTGCAGCAGCAGGTCACACAGGAGACGGATGAGAAACAGGAAGCTGCTCAGCGGAAGGTAAACACACCTGAGCGTTGCTGTCTAGGAGGAGAGACCAACCTTACCTGTCAGAATTCAACTTTAACTGTCAGAGTTTTGCATTTGAAACTTTTTTTCCACACAAGAGCCCTCTAATGCACAACAACTGGCTCTGTAATGTTACCGTGAGCAACAACTGAACCACTGTCATCTGTTCAGGATGAAACTGCTCAGAAAATTTCATAAAATGATAAAATAATCATAAAATCATAAAATAATCATTAAAACATGAGATGGAACCAAACTTTTCTATTCATCAGACCCTCATGTTCATAATGTACCTGAATTTGACTGAGCCATAGTCAACAGACAAATATTTATTCAGTAAACGGACAAGGTATGAAGCTTCAGTACTTATTAATGGCCAGTAAGTGGCATCAGAGGGGTGATCATTATGCAGTCTGTGCCCAGTTTATTAGGAATAGCAGCTGGGACCAGTCCTGTGATGACTCCTCCTTCCAGAAGGTTCTGAGGTTCATTCTGTGTTGAAGCGTTTTCACAGGTTTTGGTTCAGGCATCTGTTATTTAACCAGCCCTTACCGATATGAATGGGTGGACAAAATAATAGAAACACCGGAGCCAAACTCTGAATAGAAATGAGACAGACACTGTCTTTTTTAAAAGGTTGACGCTAACCTCTGACCCTGCCGCGCATGTTCCTTGGTCAGGCGGCGCTGTGGGAGGAGCAGCGGCGCTACCGCCAGTACCTGTCCGAGGAGCGACAGAGGCAGAGGAGAGAGGAGGAGGAGACGGAACGGCTGATGAAGGAGAAAATGGAGGAAACCTGGACCAGAAGAGAGGAGCAGAGCCGCCAGCAGCGAGAGGCCAGGAGCCAACTGATGAATGAAGTGATGGAGGCTCGCCGCCTGCAGATCCAGCAGAACTGTAAGAGAACCAGAAAGTCGGAGAGCAGCAGAGGAAGAGTATCTTATGCAGAAACTCAGTTCATCATGGGCTCTGTTCTTTAAGTGAGGCTGGTTCTTTTCTATATTTTTCTTCATGTGCAGCCTCAGAACAACACTGAGTCTCTGATGCATCATCTTCCCTAAGAGTTAGTAGGAAAGTTTTTTCACGTCATGTTTGGTCATTGACAAGATATTAAAGAACTAAGAGAAGCAGCAGATCCTCAAATTTTATATCTGGAACCAGAGAATGTTTCACAGGATTCACTGATTATTAGAAAAGTTGACCATTATCTTCCTATTGATCGACTAAGAAGAGGGAAGATAAAAGGTGTGTGTGTGTGTGTGTGTGTGTGTGTGTGTGTGTTTGTGTTTTTGTGTGTGTGTGTGCTGCAGTGAACCTGACCAATCATAGAAAGGCAGAGCTGGCCCGAGAGCGAGAGGAGCTGAGAGGAGTCATCGAGGAGATGAAAGCGACGGACGAGGAGGAGCAGAGACGGTACGTCTCCAAACATCCGGTTCTGTTTCTGTTCATCCTGTCACTGTGGAACCTGTCAGACTGACCCGCTCTCTTTGTCCTGGTCCTCGCAGTCAGAGACTGACCCGCCAGGCCTACCAGGCAGACCTGAGGGCTCAGATGGCACATCAGCAGCAGCTCCGGTCTCAGGATAAAGCTCAGGCTCAGAGGGAGCATCAGCAGGGCCTGATCCAGCAGCAGCTCTTTGACCAGAAGAAAGACCAGATCCTGTCCAGACCCACATCCCATAACATCGACCTCCATCCTTTCAGGAGAGCAGAGGGGTCCAGGTTTCCCCCATCCTTACATAGATAACCTACACATTAACATCCAAACACTCTAAAACAGGCTGAATGACGCTGCTGTTCTTTCTACATAAAGTAAGGTGAATGTGAACAGGAATAAAGTGTTCATCATTATAAAAAGACAAATCTGCTAATCATGGTTGCTCCTGAATCAAGGAATGGATGTAGGAAATGGACAAAAATAGTGATGTTTCTGAAATCGATTATCATCTGTCAGACTGAACCATTAGTTCATTACATCATTCAGCATCATACAGTAGCTCCCCTGTTGTCCTGCAGGTTTACGTAAAGTTTTATTGTGAAAGATGACAATAACCCTGGGATCCAGCAGGTTGGTCTGGTTTAAGTGGAGCTGCACTGATTCGGTTTCACTCTGTGACTCAAAGGTAAAAACAAGTGACGGTGATTCAGACTCTTCATGCCTGCCCACCACCAGAGTAACCAAGTACATTTACTTCATTACTGGACCTGCTGCTCTGCTGCTCTGTATCAGGTGCAGTCAGGTCAGAACCTTTCAGATTAAGCGTCCACACACAGAACATGTGACAAACCTCTAAAATACGACATGTTTTTTGAACTGAACAAGCATCAGAAAAGAACGCAGTGGAAACCAGCTCCACCTCCACTGAGAGCAACATTAAAATGCTGCTGGCATGTTAATACCTACGTAACGATCACTTTCCCCATCACATTATTAGACCAAATGTTGTCTTCACAGCAGAGATTAAACAGAAGGACACTTGAACCAGAGAATGAATTGTGTTTTTAATTATAGATGTTTTTATTTACTGCAAATCCATTCAACAATAAATTGTTTCAGCTCTAGTATAATGACTCAGTGATACAATAATACGTCCCTCACAGAGGACTTTCTTTTTTGATCTGTAAAGTGTCACTATGGTGATAACACCACAGTGTTGAACTCGGGTCGTTGGTTGACTGCACCTTCTGGTTCCCTGGACAGACCCTCGTTCATCTGGCTCTAGTTACACAGCAGAGGAGGTTGTGTTTTGGACCTAAATTCAGAATCAAACTGAAAAAGCTTCAAACACAACATCCTCATCTCCTGACACATTTATAAACAGTTCACATTTTCCTTACTAAATGTGCAACTTATTTATTTGTTCATGGGCACAACCAAATTTCATTAAATATGACGATAGATATATACATAAATATGAGTCTATAAATGTGAGGAAATCATTTTTGATTAGCGAATATTTTAGTGAGGAAACGCCTCCACTGAGTCACTCTGACCTAACCTGCCTCAACATCTGAGCTGTTCATGGAAAAAGTTTCACAAGCACCACGAAAATCCCCACAACAGCAGCCGACGTGACGTCATCACATCACACCTGGATACTGCGCCAGGTACGACCCATCACGGGCATAGTTACAGCGGCCTGGAGGTGAAGCGGGAGCCGGGGCCAAAGGACAGTGTTTGGCTTAGAATGAGAAATAAACGCAGGTAAAAGTCAACACACACTCCGTTCCTGGTCTTTTGTGGCTCATCGTCCGGAGAAAGACTCAGAGCTGATTTTACTGGTTTATTCAGGCATGGACAAACTAAACGTGACAAACCTGTCGCACGTTCACAAAGAAGACAACAAACGAGACGTGTTCATCCCAACACGGAAAAAACAAAAACATTGAATTAAATTACTCTCAATAAACCAACTATAAGCCCCACAAATCTGGATCTAAACATCCCTCTGCCTTCGACAGAGCAATGAGTTTGTATGAATTTCCTCACACGTCCTGGAAAATCGTTAGTGTGTGTGCGTGCGTGCGTGCGGGCGGGTTCATGTGTTTCCTGCTGCTCGTCTGAACTTCTATTTATAACCTCTGTTTCGCTTCAGGCCGCGGCTGAGTGATAATGTCTGGCATGGGTGGACCGGTGTCGTGTCAGATCCGTCGGCAGGTGAACGCCTCATACCTGCAGAGGGAGTGGTCTGGGAGTGGACTCGTTACCTGATGTCGGAATAATAGTTATGCTCAGACGGGTCCGAGCTGTGCAGCGTCGCTTCGCTCGGTTCGTGATCTAACGCAGCGCACGAAGCTCTGGAGCCGCACACGAGGATCCGCGATTGGCCCGAGAGGATGACGAGCAATTATTGCACTTATTCTAAGGTAAAGGTCGGTTTTATCACCTGTTTAACAGCCCTGCTGAGGTGATCGGGTGGGAGGCTCCGAATAGAACCGTTCTGTACGACACACGTTATCAGCCTGCTCCAGTCCACGTTAAATAAGGTCACAGATAAGATCCCGCTCCTCAGTCTTTCCTAGGCAGAACTTTGTCACTGTCAGAGGCCCAGCTCACAGTTTGCAGGCGGAGGTTACAGCAGCACAACACGGGAGTACTCGAGTAAATCAGCAAACGTACTCGGTTACTTTATGTTACTGTTGAATGTGCTGAAATATTCACGGAGACCTGTCCAGGCTTTAATCTCGTTCCCTCCCTGACAGGACGAGATGACAGAGTATCTGAGTACAACATTTACTCGAGTAACGTACTTAAGCACCGTTTCAGGCTGTTGAACTCGAGTCTTCCCATTTCCTGTTACTTTACACCCTTACTCCACCCGACAGATGTGTTTTTTAGGATGCTGTAGTCTGACTGAAGCGTGAGATCCCAGAACCTCCTCCACCTCTGGGCCGAGCTCAAACATTAACACCAGCTGATGGTTTTGTGAAATCTGGGACTTGTGTGGTGACCAGCAGGAGTCTCAGGTTGTAGGTCGGTCATGTGCATTGTGTGGTGCGCTGGTCTACAACCTTGACTCACAACATCTCTGCTGGTGGTTCCCGACCTTTCTGACTCGTCTATGGCCTTCTGCGACCGGAGGTTTACAGCCAGAGACTGTTGTTCCCATCTCAGACTGTTCCAGGACAAAAACACAAAAAGTTGACAGAAATGTAAACAGTTTCCAGCTGAGCTTTTACTTGTCATGGTAGATTAAAGATTTAAGGAGAAAAACAAAAACGTGAGCAGCAGAGATGGAGACTTTTGGACTTTTGGTCTCTAGTGTGAGTCAAAGTCCAAAAACACAGCATCCTACATTTTCCATGATGCAGCTGATTAGCGTTGGGACATTTGTTGTCCTCCGGAGACATGGAGGACGTAGCACACCTGAGGCGGGCAGACCAGGACCAGCAAACTCATCCTTGCCTATAAGGTCTCAGTCAGGCTCAGGTGAAAGGTTAAAGTTTAAACATGCACAAGGTTTGCGTGGGGACTGGTCACACAGGAGTGCACATCCCCTACAGTCAAAAGTGTGTCTCTGTGGAGGATGATCTTTTTTCTCTGAGCTCACCTGAGATCCAGGTCAAATGAATGTGAGACAAGGAGAAACTATGAATTAAAAGAAAGAAAGAAAAATAAAAAGAAAACAGAAAGAAACTAAATAAAAATATACAGATATGAAAAATGATTAATAACAAAAAGCAAAAACCTGCTTTAATAATCTGCGACCCCTCTGAGTTCCCTCGGGACCGCTCGTGGGGCCCCGGCCCTCATGTTGAGAGCCCGCGGTGTGTGTGTGTGTGTGTGTGTGTGTGTGTGTGTGTGTGTGTGTGTGTGTGTGCGCGCTCTAGCAACCTGGCTGTATTGCAGGGACACCGCCACAAAGCCAGCGCGGTGCGGCAGGAAGTGCGCGGCCTCTCCGGCTCCGTTCGCGGATCCTCGGTGGTTTGTACTTGGACGTGTTTCGCCTGCGCTGGATTAAAGTGTGCGGAACCACCGGAGGGACCGGGACACCTGGGCCGGGGAAAGCCGAGCCCCACCGAACAAAGTGACCGAAACTCCGCCGGACACCTGCCCCCTCCGGTCATGCGGACTAAAAGTCTTCACCAGGTTTAGACGAAACTTGGATATAAAAGGGTTCTATTGGGTTCTAAAGGGTTCTAATTGGATCTTAATGGGAACAACAACAGCACCATCGTAGTTTGCTCGTAAACGAAGGAGCGCGAACGGAAAGATGTCTATGAACGAGCTGTACACAAAGGTGAGTGTGTGTGTGTGTGTGTGTGGGTGGGTGGGTGTTCTCTAATTTACCTGTAAAACCAACACACCGACATCAGGTCAGTCTCTTAACATCGACTCTCGAGCTCCATTCAGAACTCCCTTCAACAAAGCGCTGTTTTAACCGAACAGCCAACATTTCCCCGTATCACCTGCTTAATTCGACATGCACCAGGCTTCATGTTATTTTAATAAACTTCGACCGATGAGTCACCTGTTCCTGCCCGCTTCAGACGGCGCGGAAGTGGAAGGAGCTTGACCAGAGGTAGAAATATAATGGAAATGACAGCTGTGTGGCGGTCTTCATAGAACCCAAATGTAACAGCGGGTTGAGGAGGTGCCTCATGTTAAGTCATTTTATAAGACGGTTTGTCATAAGCGAAACTTTGTTATAAATTTATGAATTTATAAACGGAGTTCAGCACTGGACTGGGCAGGCACAGCGGTCCACAGAGCTCGGGCTCGCGGGAGAGGGACATCGCTTTGTTGAGGTGAAGCAGCCTCTCAGCTGAAGGCTGAACCAGTGTTGATTAATGAGACCTGGTTTGAGGATCTGGACCCAGTGTGGTTTCAGAACTTCTCCTCGGAGTATTTCTGATCTTTATTCAAGCTGTTCTGATGAGAATTGGTTCTTAAAGTTGAGGCTTAAATGACAAGTCCATTAATTGGTCAGAAGAACGCCACTGGCGAATAGGCTCAGTCGTTTCTCTTGGCTGGAGATTTGTTGCTCCCTGTATTTTAGGTTGATGAGACAAGGATGAGATCAGTCACCCTTTTGGGGGGTGAGTTGGGGGGTGTCCATATGTTGTATAGATTTTAGATCTGTTAGAGGCAGATCTGTGATTTAAAACTCATTAAAACTGACTTGACCTGATTTTCCGAACCTTGACACGTTCAGTGATGCTGGGAAGAAGGAAGACGAGTGTTTGTCTCTGGTATTTCTGTGAGAACGTCAGAGATGTGACACTTTGTCTGGAGGCAGAGTTCTGATGTGGACAGCAGCTCCGTAATCCTCCTCGTGGACTCTGCAGTCCACATCATTAAGTAGGGCCACTTAAAGCCTCTTCGGCTGCTGTGAGACAACATAATCCATAGCTGGGGGAGGGTCCTGCAGCTCCATCTGGTTTGTGTTCAGGGACTGAGCTGTGTGTTTCGTGCCTAGTTTGAGAATAAGTTTTATCTCTGATGAAACAGGCTCTGCAGGTTCAGACTGTAAAATTGCTGAGGTCATGATTTTCTGTACCTTTTATCTCCCTGCATTTAGTCTTAAGACGCTGGAAACAAGTCAGGGTTGGTCAGTGGCTTTCAGTCAGTTGTTTGTGATCCATGTCTTGTCATCCCGGAGCTGCTGCTCTACATGTGGATGTCAGAGCACAAACACTAATGCTCTTTATTTAATTCAAATTAGTCTCATCATTATTACTTTGCCATAAACAGCTGATTTTGAACATATTAAGGTTCACACACATCCACACCGATGTTTTTAATTCTTTGGCCTGTGCAGAGGTTTGTATTGTCCCATGGTAAGAGCAGAGTGGGGGGTCACCAGTTGAGCACTGTCTGTGTGCCGAGCTCTGATCAGGTCCTTGGGCTCCTAGAAACAACAGAGATGAGCAGAGTGCAGCCACAGTCCCGAGTTTGTTGGTGTGATTTTTATTTCTTGTCCTTTATTTATTTACTTGCACAGGAAAAAAATGAAATATGAGTTCAGAATCACTACTCCCTGCTTGTATTTAGACGTGAATCCGAAGGAAGGAAGCAAACAGTTTTAGAGAGAGCTCTGCTAAAGCCTCAAGGCAGGATTGTCTGAATTATAACAACTGATCAACACAACAAGATCCAGACAGACTAGATCTCGTTGGATTCTGGTTTTCCTGCTCTAAGTTTAGCTGGAGCCTCTTTGTGTTGTAGGTTGAATGGTTGAATCTGTGAGGCAGGTTGTGGGTCTTGCAGAGCAGGATTATCCTGAAACTTCCTTCAAGCTTTACAAAGGAATTATTGCTATATTTGCCTTACATGAGCCCCAACAGAATATTTGGATGTCAGGCTGCAGTGGGACAGTGTAACAGGTGGATGCCTGCCATAGGACAGTGTAACAGGTGGATGTCTGCTGTCTAACCTGCTGCTGTCCCTGTCTGGACCAAAGTCCCTCAACAGGTAGAGTTGTGGCTTCCTGTTGGACACACCCAGAGTTCACCTGAGGCTGATATTATTGTGCTGATAGGTTGCTGGGCAGAGTCTCACCTTGGGGCTGCTCAGTGTGTAACCTGAGACAGTTGTATGGAACTCAGAGCAATGAGAGGAGGACCAAGCCCCAGTTTTTACCTGTAACAGCAGCTTGTAACAACAGTCTGTAACAAAGGTCAGTAACAGTGGCCTGTAACATTGCGTAACAAAAGTCTGTAACAGCAGTTTGTAACAACAGTGTGTAACAACACACAATGATTTGTAACAACAGTTTATAACGGGCCTGTAACAGCGGCCTGTAACAGCGGCCTGTAACAGCGGCCTGTAACAACAGCCTGTAACAACAGCCTGTAATAACAGTCTGTAACAGCAGCCTGTAACATTGTGTAACAACAGTCTGTTAGGGGGGTCCGTAACAGCAGCATTTCATCTGTAGAACTGTCTTTCATACAAACCTGTAGAGCAACTTGTGCTCTCCCATAACACACCACCCCCACCCCCAACCCCCTGACTTCCATGGCAGCAGATTTGTACTCATGGTTCTGAATGCTTTGTTTTCTGTGTAAAAAAAAAAAAAAAAATATATATATATATATATATATATATATATATATATGTATGTATGTATGTATGTGTATATGTGTATATATATATGTGTGTGTGTGTGTGTGTGTGTCTGCATGCATGCGTGTGTGTGTGTGTGTGTGTGTGTGTGTGTGTGTGTGTGTGTGTGTGTGTGTGTGTGTGTGTGTGTGTGTGTGTTTTAATTCATGTGTGCTGGTATGTGTCGCCATGTCCTCATTACTGCTTGTGTTTCCTGCTGAGACGCTCATGCAGACGACATGCTGCTCAGCCATTGGACAGTTAGTGACAGTGTCCCAGATAAACAGACAACAGATGCTGATGGAGGTCCCATTATAACAAAGGGCTTCTCTGATTGGCTGCACCAGGACATGAATGAATAGTAAAGAGAGCGATTTACAGTCTATAGATTTACAGTCTACTGACCTTCCTATTTATTAAGGAAGGTGCTGACTGCAACTGTGCACTCAACTTTAAATTAATTTGATAATAAATGAAACTGCCGCTGAAACCGGGGCCACTAACTATTATTTCCATTATTGATTAACCTGCTTATGTATTCTCTGTGTTAATGATGGAATTTTTTGGTGTATGAATTATCACAATAAGAGTCCAAAGCTCAAAGATATTCAGTTTCACGGTCACTGAACACAAATGTTCATATTTCAGTAGTAAAACTTCTGAAATCATTTTTACTTCATAAACAAATTAATTTTTTGTTTGTGTTTTAATCTGAATGTCCCTCGTAACACAAACTAATTTAAAAAAGAAAAGGCTGTTTTTTCTGAAGGTTTGATGACAGGTCTTCCCCAGGGCTTTACTTATTCTCATAACTTTCAGACAGTTTGTGAAATATTCAACTTAGCACTTTGGAAGAAAAAATTGGACTTTAAAATTAAGAGTTTAATCTTCCTTTGAAGGTCAATATTTCTTAGATTAAAGCCTTATTCTGAAAATAAAGCCAAAACAAAAGTTGAAAGTGCAGCTGCTCGCCTAGAGGTAGGTCGAACCGGTGGTTCATAGCTGATAGAAAGTACAGAGACCAGCAGCGCTCAGATCAGACTGAGCCAGTTAGCTTTTACAGCGGGAACATCTCTTCTTCCTCTTTTGAGATAGTAAAATATGAAAATGCCTGCAGACTGAAGCAGGTGTAGCTCTGCAGGGAAGCAGCCTGTCGCTGCTCGGTCTCCGTCGACCGGAGCAGGAAGACAAACTTTATGGATTCACATGTCTTTGACTCTCGTTGTGTTCAGTGATTCAGTCCGACGATGTCAAAACCGTGAACGAGGATCATGGAGACCAGATCCAGCGCTTTCTTATGTTTTTCAGGTCTTTCGATGTGAACTGAGTTGTTTTAAAACTCACGCTTCTCATGGTCACCGAAGTCTGAGAGAACGAGTGTGCAGGTCAAGCGTTGCTCGGTCAAATGCCAGAACATTTACACTGGGATCATGTTTTTCCTACAAATTGATAAAGATGTACTGAGCTGTATCACAATATAAATGAAGTCACTATTTCTGATGAGGTTCAGGGTCACGTTAGGATTCCTCTGGGTCTTGGCCCTGGATCAGTGAAGAGCCAATGGGCCCCAGGGCAGGGACCAGTGAATGGCCCCAACCTCTGGGCTCCAGGTCCCAACCAGCCTGTCTCTAAATTGAGCTTCTAGTTTGAGAGTCGTTGTGATTTGTGTGAAGCTTTGAATTGCAATTGTTGTGTGTCGTTCATCCATTGTTACTACATTGTCACTGTTTCCATCTGTTCGCCTGTCACATGTACGAACAATTCAGAAGACTTCTTTACCTGCCGCTCATTTTTTACTTTGGGATTTTTACTTGATGTCATGGATGAAGCCCCGACGTCGGTGTTCTGTTTCAACACAACGGCCGAGGAATTTTGATATTCAGAGGGGTGTCAGACCAAGACAGGCAGTGAGAACCGGGGGTCACAATCAGCTGATGGATTAACGATGCTATAATTCTCGTCCTCCTGGGTTCTGCGCTGTTGGCTGAAGCTTTTTCATCATAGATCCCTTCACTTGTTCTCTGTTTTCTCTCGATTTCTGATCATCACACGTCAGTCTACATGACTCAGCAATCGTTTAACCTGCTTAGAACATCTATTCAGAGATAATCTCGCAGACAGTCTGTGGTGGAGAATAAAGGAGCGGTTCTAAGTGTTTTCTTTAAACAAAGTGTGGACAGTCCTAACTGACCTCTCTCCTTCAGGTTCTCTGTAGACTTGTCTTTTTAGTTATGAACCAGATATTTCTAACCGCTCATCTTTTTTTCTAATGTTTCCACTGTCTGACACTGTCCGTGAGAACATGAATGGACTGTTACTGGAGAACGGAGGGTTCTCTGAAACAACTCCTCACTTCATGCCTCTGTATGTTCCTTCTTCCAGTGTCACTGGAAAGGCGGTGTTTTTCAGTTCTCATGTGGAATGTGATGTTCCTCGTTGGAACAGGTTGAAGTGTGTGCTGTAACCTCTACAGAAAGGATGAGTCTATCAGCAAAAGGCTGAAGGCGCCTTTGATCGGGAGCAGAAACTCGTTAATCTACAGAAGCAGATAAAACTTGGAGAAGAACTTTAATTATCCCTGATTACTGTGAGGACAATGTGAACTTCAGCAGGAACCGGGCACAGGGACATGGATCAGGTTTTCCCATGGTTATGGGGACTCTCAGCTGGATCTGGATTCATTTTGCTTTACTGCTGTGATCCTTTTCTTCATTTTTGCCACATTTGCTCAACACAAACATAGAGAAGACAGGTAAAAATTAACCATAAGATAAAGAAAATGAAAAACGGAGGACAGTTGGTACAATATCAAAGAAGGAAGAGGAGCAGACCCGGGGTCGAACGTGAGACCAGAATCGGGGGACTAAGATTGTGGGTCCAGTGAGAACCAGAGCTTTACGGTGGAAAAGATTTTAACAGCTGATTCAGTTCATTTTTCCTTTTGTTCATTTGAGGTTGAACCTTAAAGAATCCACATGTATAAATAATAATAATGATGATAATGATAATGATAAAGATAGTTATTTAACAGGAGATCCAGTTTCCTCCATCATCATTCATGCTTTTCGTGTTCTTGTTTTCTTTCCTTTTTTTGTCTTGTTGAACTTAATGAGAGTAAAATTCAGCGGTAACACTTCTAAAGCAGACATCAGTGAACCGTTGCTGCATCTGTCAGATATAAAACAGAATGATGGAGTTTGATTCATGTTTGACGAGTGGAACCTGTTAATCTCATTTAGAGGAGGAATGGAAACGTGAAACACTGTGACTGAGATGAGACCATCTGAATATGATGATTTTTAATTTGTTCACTGACTGAAAAATGCTCCCGATTTCCTGTCAGATAGCAGCATATTAAAATCCAAAATCAGAAGCTGATGTGGTCTGATCTGATGATGTGTGTTTCAGTTCACTCGGGTCTGGATTCCAGATCCGGAGGATGTGTGGAGAGCTGCAGAGATCACCAGGGACTATAAAGAGGAAGACCCGAGTCTTCACCTCAAACTGGAGGATGAGACGGTAGCTACAGCCTCAACACACACACACACACACACACACACACACATGCATACACAATACCTGACAGCTACTACAATACCACATTTACCACAGTGAAAACAAATCAACGCTTCAGGCAGAAAACCAGGTTCCTAGCAAACACTCTTGGTCTTTTCCATTCTGCTGCTTGCGTCTCCAACATTTAGACCCGGCATCCTCGGCGGTCGCCCTTTTCCTTCTGACCGCCGTTGTTTTAAACCAAGTGAAATGTTGGTGGACCAGTGCTCGTCTTAGGCCTCAGCACATTCTGATCTTACATGACCTCAGTTTTTACTCTCTGCTATAGTCTGTGTGAATATGTGCTAATTATTTTATTTTATTTTTTTTGTTTTTCTGTGTGATGATGAACAAACCTTGTTTTATAATCCAGGAAAATATGTATCAGTGTCTTTGTTAATTTCTCCAGTAAAAGACATCAGAGGAATTAGTTGTTTTGCGGGTTTTTGTTTTTTTTTGAGGGGGGGCAGCTTCAGTCTCAGGAATCCTTCATGATGCAGGGTCTGATATCAGCTGCTCTTAATCTCTATGGATTAGAGATAACACACAGCACACAATCTGCTCTTAAGATCACGCTACTGTCTGGTGGTGTGTGCTGTGTGTTATCTCTGTGCAGTGTTCTGACAATGTTCCGCGATGCTTATTTGAGCCTCAGCTGCTTCCTCCAGGACCATTGAGCGGAAGGACTGAGACCCGGAGAACGGTCCTGAGTCAGTGTGTTGACTTGTGACTTCACGATTCTGAAACTGAAACCGGTCTCAGCTGTGTGTTGTGTACACTTCGCTGTTCTGTCTCCATACAAAGAGACTTTCACCCATTAAATAACGACATGGAGGAAAGTGAGAAGGCCCAGTGTAACAAATCAGAACCAGAAGACCATAAGCATGAGCAGCTCTTGACTCATTAGGAACACGTTTTATACTGATTGTTTTGTACTGATCGTACTGATTGTGTATGAGCAAACTAATGGTTTTCCAGTTGTGTATTGACTGTGTGCTGTGTGGTGCTATCTCAGCCTCTGGAGTATCCCATCGGTCCAAAGACCAACCCCCTCCCTTTCCTCCGTAACCCCGACATCCTGGTGGGGGAGAATGACCTCACCGCTCTCAGTTACCTGCATGAGCCCGCGGTCCTGCACAACCTCAGAGTCCGCTTCCTGGAGTCCAACCACATCTACACGTACTGCGGTCAGTCCCCCCGCTGGTCTCTGATCAGTCTTTGATGTCATTATTCTCATTGGTTCCCGTGTTATGTTTTTATTTTTTATTTATCGTAGTATCGCATTTCCTTTGTATTTAATGGTTTTCTTTTTATTTTATCTATAATTCTGTATTATTTTCAGTATTGTTATTATTATTATTATTATTATTATTATTATTATTATTATTATTATTGATTTGTTTTTTTTTAATGTTTTTTTTTTAACTTCTCTTTTTTAAGTTAATTTCATTAGTGATTATTTTAGTTTATTTGTCCTTTAATTTTTTTCTAGTGTGTGTTGCCACCAGGTGTTAGATAATGTTTTTAATTACATTCGCATTGAATGTTATCGATCTGTCTGTTTTTCACATGTATCATCACTAATTAGTAGTTTTCTCCTGTTTTTAAGCTTTTGCTCAGTTTTTCATGTGACACGTTCGACCTCTCAGCTCTAATAAAAAGTAATTGATCGTATTGTTTTCTGATCGGAGTATGACGTCTCCATCACAATACCACCAGCCAAGGTTGATTATTATGTTTGATCCCATGTTCATGTTGAAGCTTTAGCACCTCCTTTTTGTGTTTCACTTTTTTATTTTGAAGTTTCTGCAGAAGTACGACTTTGGAGTGAAAATCAGAGTCATATCCTTTAACATCCTGGATGTGACTCTGTCCTGCCTTTAACTTCTTAAACACTGACACACACACTCTCTGCGTGAAGCCAAGGGGGTGTGTGTGTGTGTGTGTGTGCATGTGTGTGTGTGTCGCTGGGTCCAATAGCATTGTGCTGTGTCTATTTCCTTTAGGGATTGTGTTGGTGGCCATCAACCCGTATGATCAGCTGCAGATTTACGGAGAGGAGGTCATCAATGCCTACAGCGGGCAGAACATGGGTGACATGGACCCTCACATATTTGCTGTGGCTGAGGAAGCCTACAAGCAGATGGCCAGGTCAGATCCGAACTGAGGACGGGTCAGTGTGTCAGCGTGGTTGTAATGGTGGAAGCATCAGACCCGATCAGACCTGATCAGATCAATCGGACCTCATTGATCCCTGAGGCAGATTCACATTTTGGAGCAGCACAGAGTAGAGAACGTGTGTTTCTTGTGGTGTGTTAGTGTTAGTGTTAGTGTTAGTGTAGGTGTAGGTGTAATTAGAGTGTTCAGGTCCCAGCTACAGACACATTGCTGTTTTATATCTGATTCATCGGTTCACATCTAATTATAGTGAGAACATCACGACTGCTGCAGCTGCTCCAACCACGGCCACAGCATACATTTGGTAACTGGTTCAAACAGACACGATACTGGTTTAAACACATTAATTGGTTTATACAGACGTGTCACTGGTTTAAACAGATGTGTAACTGGTTTATACAGATTATTACTGATTTCAAAACACGTTAACTGGTTAAAAAAGACAAGTTACTGGTTTAAACATGTTAACTGGTTTAAACACCTGTGGTAACTGGTTAAAACAGACGCGTCACTAGTTTAAACACATTAACTGGTTTTAAACAGACATTTTACTGGTTTAAACACATTAACTGGTTTAAACGGACACGTTACTGGTTTAAATACATGTCATGTAGCATCTGTGTGCACTCTTCAGAGGCAGTAACACTCACCACCAGCTATGTTAGAAATCCTGTTATGTTCCTATGAGTGTAAATGTCCGACGGCGGTCATGTGTCGGTTCTGTAGAGATGAGAGGAACCAGTCCATCATCGTAAGTGGAGAATCGGGAGCAGGAAAGACGGTTTCTGCCAAGTACGCCATGCGTTTCTTTGCCACGGTGGGAGGTTCAGCCAACGACACTAATGTGGAGGAGAAGGTGCTGGCCTCCAGTCCCATCATGGAGGTGAGTGATCTGGAGCATGATGTAAACTTATATGTATCCATGTCATCATTAAGACACTCAGAGCTTAGAGACCGACAATGACAGGGCTCAATGTGGAGTCTCTGGTTATTTTTCCACTGTGGTTAACTGGTCACTGTAAAAGGGCTGAAATGGAAAAATGAATTAATAATATGGCTGGAGTGAGCACATTTTGCAATAATAATCTTTCCTGCCGCTGTTTTGTCCACCAGGCTATTGGAAATGCAAAAACCACTCGAAACGACAACAGCAGTCGCTTTGGGAAGTACATTCAAATCGGGTTCAGCCGCCACTACCACATCATCGGAGCCAACATGCGGACCTACCTGCTGGAGAAGTCTCGGGTTGTTTTTCAGGTCTGATTTGATCCGTGGACAGGGATTGTTGGATTCAGGGTGTTGTCCATTTAGCCTGTGGTGCATTATTTGTCTGTGTGATGTGTTTCATTGTTTGTTTTTGTTCCACAGGCTGAAGATGAGAGAAATTATCATATCTTCTATCAGCTCTGTGCTTCTGCCAGTCTACCAGAGCTCAGAGACTTCGGCCTCAGTAAGTCTACACACTGATCTGGGTGTTTTTGAATGTCTGTATGTGTTGTCTCACCAATAATAATACAGCTAATACTGCTACAGCTGATACTGCTACTGCTACTATTTCTGCAACTTTTACTGCTACTAATATCAGTACTACTACAGTACTACCACAGTGCTACTATGTACTACTATGTACTACTATGTACTACTACTGTACTACTACTACTCTTACTGCTACTCTTACTGCTACTATTACTGCTACTACTACTAGTACTACAGTATTACTACCACTGCTGCTACTATAACCTGCTCTCTACCTTCCCTGCTGCTGTAATGTCAGAGGGAACTATGATGGTGAATCCACCTGGTGTTTTGATTGGCTCTGTTCTTTGTCATTCAGCCAGTGCAGAAGACTTCACCTACACATCTTTAGGGGAAAACATCTTCATCGAGGGTGTGAACGATGCTGAGGACTTCAAAAAGACCAGAGAGGCCTTCACACTGCTGGGTGAGGATGGACCCACAGACCAGTGCTCTCCATTTGACCTGTGACCTCACAATGAGGCCGTGTTCACAGAATGCGAAGTTGTATGGTCTAACATGGACATGAGCTGTCGGCAGGGCACTTTTCCTCCTCAGCTTGTTTCATCAGAAGTATGACTGGGGGGGGCACTGCGTGTGAAACATCTGTCCAGCATCTGTTTGTCTGTGCTTTCCAGGTATTAAGGACAGCCATCAGAGCAACATTTTCAAGATAATGGCCTCCATCCTTCACCTGGGGAACATAGAGATCTGCTCGGAGAGAGACGGCGAGTCCTGTCACATCTCGGTAGGTTGCCGCCATGGTCGCAGCTCCTCCCAGCGCTATCGCTGGGTGTCTAGCCGATGGGTGTCTAACAGATGGGCTGTGTGCGGTGTGTGTTGCAGAAGGACGACCTCCACCTGATGCACTTCTGCCGACTGCTGGGTCTGGAGCTGCAGCAGATGGAGCACTGGCTCTGTCACAGGAAGCTGGTCACTGCCTCAGAGACCTACGTGAAGACGATGTCCTGCAAACAGGCGGCCAATGCCCGCGACGCCCTCGCCAAACACATCTACGCGTGCATGTTCGACTGGATCGTGGAGCACATCAACATGTCCCTGCAGACGTCCTCCAAACAGCACTCCTTCATCGGGGTCCTGGACATCTATGGGTACGAAGGACAGACCATCACCCTCTGTTTTACTCCTTTTTTCACTCGGTATTTAATGGCCTAACGTCGCATTCACCCCGGTTCCTCCCATTTGACACTTCCAAAATATGTGTGTGAAGGGCCTTGATGTCCCCAGCAGGGTGGCACCGTGGATGAAACTGTGCTGCTAGTCTCTTTAGGCGTAAGAGGAAACTGTCTGTATTTTTCCATTTACCGCATTTCAGTGACAGGGAGACCTCCGAGTTCTTGGGTTCTGTGAAAGTACTGGAGATCTCGTAATGTTTTCATGTTCTACTGTGTGATTTGTGTGTGCTTTGTGGGGCTTGTTAACGGGGCTGACTTAGCCCGGTTGTCCGGGGAATATAAGTGTGTAGATGCGGTCGACTGTTTGTGTGTGGACAGACTCCTCAGGATAAGACGGTCCTCTGTTCTATTGTCTGCAGGTTTGAGACGTTCGAGGTGAACAGCTTCGAGCAGTTCTGCATCAACTATGCCAACGAGAAACTTCAGCAGCAATTCAACTCAGTGAGCCCAGTTTTCTCTTTCTGGAAACCTCTGTGGGCGAGAGCTTTCAGTGAATTTGAACCACCTCCTCTCCTGGTCTTTACTACTGTGTTGATTGATTGAGATTGTCTCCGCAGCACGTGTTTAAGTTGGAGCAGGAGGAGTACATGAAAGAGCAGATCCCCTGGACACTGATAGACTTCTACGACAATCAGCCCTGCATCGACCTGATCGAGGCTCGGCTTGGCATCCTGGATCTGCTGGATGAAGAGTGTAAAGTAAGACCTAGTACTGACCTGGTACTGTTTCTGTATCCATATACGCTCGTTGTTGGTTTATTAGGAACACCTTGGCTAACACAGTCTCATCTGTCCTGGCCTGATCCTCCTTCATGGAGGCTCTAAGGCTCAGTTTGTGTCAACTCACCTGTGTGACAATGTCGGAGGCTGCAGGTCGAGCACAAGTTCAGCAGCCGGTTTCTGTCAGCGCCGACGCGCTGTTTAGCCACCTCCACTGCTGTTGTGGGATTTTCTCAGCTCCCGTTCGCGGACGGACTTTTTTAGAACGTGGTGATGCCTGAACACATCGGCGGAAAGTCTGATGTACAAAGTACAACTGTCTGATAAGCCATCAAGGGATTTACACTCTGAGACCATAGTTTATCTTCCATAAGAAGCCAGAGGTAAATGACCAAAGGGCTGTTCCCCTGGATGATGAGCATGTTCACCTACTGAAGGCTCTCACCTGGCGAAAAGCTCCTCACATTAGTTTGATAAATAAACCCTTGCTCAAAATGAACTGAGCCACTTTCTCACCTGGAAAAGGTAAGACAGGAGCAGGTGTAGGACGAAACAATGGTTCTGAGTCTGATTGGTGTTTGTGTTGCAAAGCTCTAACCTCTTCATTTAGAGTCATGACTTTTTATATTTTCGGTGTAATAAAGGACTCAGTCTCCGGTTCCCAGATACGACTGGAACTCTGCTGACTGCAGCAGTTTTCTGTCCATTTCTGTCACCGATGTGGACGTTCCTCCCATTTAAATCCAACAGAGCAGAAGCGATAATTACTTCTTTCTGCCTGATGGTGTCGCTGATGATCATGTGGAACAACGTTAGAGGGATGAATGTGTCATTCAGAGCTCAGGTGGCTGGATAAAGTTTAATTTCCTCCTTCGGTTGTTACATAACCTGCCCGTTGTTGTGCTTCAGGTGCCGAGGGGAACGGATCAGAACTGGGCCCAGAAGCTCTACCAACAGCACTCCAGCAGTGCTCACTTCCAGAAACCTCGTATGTCCAACACCTCCTTCATCATCATACACTTCGCTGACAAGGTGAGCAGAGGACGGCAGCTGATTCTACCCCCTCATCTTCTGTCTCAGCAGCTCCAGATTCTGGTTCTGTATCAGGGCTTTTGTGCATTAATAAAGCGAGACGTGAGTTTGACTGAGCACTGGAGGAAAAATGTATTTCAGCTCAGTTTCACTGGTTCAAGCGCTGAAAACTTAATGAGTCTGTTCACAGGGAAACAGCAGAATACATCCAAAATAACTGACTGAGATCCCACATCCACAGATACATCACTTCATTATACAGTCAAGTCAGATGTCTTTATAGAGCATATGTAAAAACAACAGGCGTTGACTAAAGTGCTTTAGTGAGTCACGTGAACATGCATGTAATAATTAAAACACAAATAAATAGATAAATTATTCTAACAGACGAAATTAAAACAGTTTTATCATTGTATCGATGCTTCACCTGTGTACAGGTGTGGTTTAAAAGTGGAGACACATGGTGAGGATCTGTCAGTGAAGGCGGACCGGTCCACAATCTTGGTTTGGTTTCTGACTGAACCTGAACCTGAACCAGCGCAGTGATCAGATCCGAGCTTTAAAAACCCACGAAAAGAAACCTTGACTAGAAACCAGTGAGGACCAGAACTAGGGAGATGTGGTCTCTGTTCCATTTGGCAGAGTCTGCAGACTGTTCACTGAACCAGAGGATATGCACAGGTGTCACAGATGCATCTCTCAGGCCACAGGATAATTAAATAGAACCATAGGAGGGCGAGGTGTTGTAGTCCTAGGCTGATTTTCAAGCTCATCTCGGTCTGTGTCAGTCTCACATCCATCAGTTTACTGGAGGCAGGGAAACCCTGCAGCTGCACAGGCTAAGAAACCTTGTTCACGGCTAAACATGATCAGTCCCATCATGGAATCACACAAGAGACAACATTTACTCAGCATTGGTCACATCCGAGTGAGAGATGTAACTGGAATCGCTAAGAATAGGCCAAGGCGGCAAGAAGCAGCTGCGCGCATGGTCATTGACACTCCGTCCTCCTGGTTGTCGCCGTTTGTCCGCCGGACGTCAAGGCTTCCGGCCGCTGTTCACCGAAGACTGTTTTCTGGACAGGTGGAATATCAGTGTGACGGGTTTCTGGAGAAGAACCGAGACACTGTCTACGAGGAGCAAATCAACATCCTGAAGGCCAGTCAGGTAAGAACCAGAACCAGAACCAGGTCCACGTGTCTGGGGGGGGGGCATGGGCTCAGCCAGCAGCAGTGGCTCCCAGTGTTTGTTCTTATTTTACCAGCGAGTACACTGATGGACCCCCCCCCATGCACACGTACACAAGCATACACACACACACACACACACATGCGCACGCACACACACACACACACACACACACACACACACACACACACACACACACAGTATGGACGCACGGAGCTGAGGAGCAGACCTCTGACGTACACACGCATTTCGGCACCTGCTTTCACCGGAACCGGAGCACAGCAGATGAAAGAGGAGCTCAGATAAACCTCGCACTGAGTCCTTTATCTGCTGGGGAAGCAATTAAAGGGTTCATCTCTCAGATCTGTCCTTCCCCTCCTCAGTTTCTCCTAAATCCAACCGGCAGTGGAACTGGATCTGATTCTGTCACCGCATCTGATCTGAAAGATTTTAAAAAAGGAGAGGCGGAGGAGAGGCCCTCTAATGTCTACAGAGTGACAGATGTCCAAAGCTCTGCACACACACACACACACGCACGCACACACACACACACGCACGCACACACACACACACACACACACACACACACACACACACACACACACACACACACACACACACACACACATTACATAGTGCACATCCATCTCAGGTGTGCTGAGCAGCAGCTGCTCCATGGAGCAGCGTGTTTTGTCTGTGCTCTGTGATTTTTTTCCTCCTGTTGACAGCAGGGGGCAGTAATGGGCCATGCTCAACAATGTTTAATCAGGAAGGAAATGAGTGTTCGACATGTTTGTTAGAGCCGGAGGAAATAGTGAATGTGAGCAGACACACAGCAAGACCACAACACACCGATGTCAGACAGGAGGTTTCGTCTGTCATCCCTCACCAGGTCCAGAGCTGAGCTGTCTCACTCTCACGGATCTCTGAGATCCATAACGAGGCCTGAGGCAGACGCCTGAACCTCATCTCCATGACGCTGCCGGGGGTAGTAAGGACCGTCGCACTGTGGATCCTGACCCAGAGCAGGGTGGTTTACCGTCAGTTGGCATGTCCTGACCCCTGACATGTTGTCTGCTGGTGCACAGGTGTAGAGCGGCCCCATGCCCTTTTGAGTTGGAGCCTCCGCAGCCGGTCACTTTGTTTACCTGAGGTCAGGTCACGAATGACAGTGACAGAGTGAGAACGACTAAACAATGTTCGGTTCAACATCATGGAGCTGCTTATTTACCAAGGACTGACTCTAATGTGACGGTTGGGAAGCTCGAGCCATCAGATGTTTGACATGAATCCGGTTCCAACGTCGGTGTAGATTAATTTTCTGTCATTTTACTTATTATTTGGAACTGCTGTGCCCCCCCAAAGGTCTCCCCTCTCGTTGACTCTGTGTAGTTTCAGCTACATGATATGACAGCAGCTCTTTGTTCATTTTTGTTGTCTGCACCTGATTGACTATCTTTTATGTTGGTGTGTTGTTGTGTCCAGAGGTAATTTAATGTCTCTGTCAAGAGTCATTATTCAAAGCAGAGTATTTTTATTACATATCTTCAGGGGGTCTAAACAGTGAAAACTTTATTGAATAATAATTATTAGAGTAAGTTTTGTCCAGCACCCCCAGCTGAACCGGACGTTCCCTCACTACTCTTAAGTCTGATGTGATTATCATGATGATTCATCTTAAATCAAACTCCCAGTACAGTGTGAACGAGGCTGCCTGTTCTCCCCAGTTTCAGCTAGTAGCGGATCTGTTTCACGAGAAAGACAACACCCCCCCCTCCAAGAACTCCAGGGTGAACATCCGAGCTGCAAAGTCGACTCCCAAAGCCCCCAACAAGGAGCACAGGAAGACCGTGGGGCACCAGGTCAGCTCCCCACTCCTCTGTGCAGAACATCTGTGATGATGTCACCGTGGCTGTTGCTCATGGTTGTGGTTCTGTTTGATCCAGTTCCGCAGTTCCCTCCATCTGCTCATGGAGACCTTGAACGCCACGACTCCTCACTACGTCCGCTGCATCAAACCCAACGACTGCAAAGAGGCCTTCTCGTGAGTCCGCCACTCTTTCCCTCTGCTCGACACAAGAGCTTGTGTTGTCGGGGTTACTTAGCTGAAGGTTTATGATGGAAGCGCCTCAGATGTTTACACATGAGACTGACGTGTTAAATTAACATCAGATTGACGTAATGAGTTGCAGGATTTCCCCATGTTCCCCATGTTTGTATTGGATACAAACATGGGGAAATTGGTTCGCAGCCCAATCACAGGACTTTTCACATCATCAAAGAGTCACCAGTAAAATAAACACACTCACACATACCTGCCCATGGACACACTCAGATACACACATACCCATACACATGTGATTTTGTTGTTAGAATGTCAGAAAATAGCAAAAAATATTGTAGAAATATCCTTCAAATATTTATATTTACTTCCCCATTAGACAAAGAGAAGCAGAACATGCTGTCAAAACAGAAGCTTCATAATTTAATTGTTCGATTAACTGATAATCAGAATATTTTCCGGTGATGTAGCTGTCGATCAGCTGATGTATGAATCCATGAATGGCTGTAGCTTTGGCCCAATCTCATGTGAAGCTTGTAACTAACGGACGGAGCCGGGTTTGCGTTTTTGTCGGAGGACTTCAGGATACGAGGGAACAATGAGAACGTCTGTGTTCCTGCTGACATGTCAGCCGGTTTCAAGGCTCGGTGTGGTGACTCGGGCCTGGACTCCACAGATAAACTGTTGTTCCCTTCCCATAGACAGCGCAGGAGGATACGAGATTCGTACAAGGCCTGTCTGAGGGCCGTTAAATTAGATGACGGGCTTCGGTCACATGTCTTAGTCTGACTCGTCTCTCTCGGCTCACACACTCCGTCAGTCAGCTCCAAACCGACTCTGCGGGTCTTCACCCGTCCTGCCGTTGTGTGTACAATGCCAAACAAAAACATGAGGTATGATGTGATGCTCGGACTTTGAATTTCAGTCAGACAGAGGTGATTTTCCAGCACCTCCCTCTCGTTGTTGCAGGTTCGACTCGAGGCGAGCTGTGCAGCAGCTGAGAGCCTGTGGGGTCCTGGAGACAATCCGGATCAGTGCGGCCGGGTATCCGTCCAGGTGAGTCCACTTCTTCCTGTCCGTAATGACTGTACTTGGTTCTGTCCGACCCCAGTCGGACTGAAGTCTGGATGTTTGGAGTGGTCGGCCTGTTTCCTCAGGCTCAGCAGCAGCAACATCCTTCATCGTCTCTGTTGTCTTGTTGTTTCTCAGCAGCAGCTCTGTGGCTTAAAATCTGGCTTTTTTTTTAAATTGAGTTTTGTGTTTCCTTGAGGCCTCACCAGAGGACAGAGGTCAGCACTTCCCATAAAATCTAATAATCTAAGTCGTGACACTGAAGCAGCATGAAACAGAAGAGTTTCAGTCATATATGTTATATAACTATTGCCAAACGAAGGAGGTTTCCAGTGATTATTTTCATTTCATTATTTTCATCAGTTCATCTGCTGATTGTTTACCTGATTTATGGATTGGTCTCTAAAATTTGAGGACTTAAAATGTCCCTTTTCGTGTGATCAACATCCAAAATCCCAAATTACAGATGAATATTTTGAATTATCAGAACGGTTGCTCTAATTTAAAGGTTTTCAGACTCGGAGTGGAGTCCAAACATTCCTGTGTCTCTATTCATCTCTTTATCCATGAATCCTACTGACGAACCTAATGAAGAAGTTCATTACAGAGAATACCAGATTTCCTTTCGTCCAACATAACTGGTTCCACCAGATTATCTGCAGCATTTGTCTAAATTTGTGGATTAAGCTTTTATGTCTTGCAAGAGGTAAAACAACCTGCTGTGAGAAGGGTTAAAAAGATATACTGTGATTTTACGATTGTTATTTCCCAGTGTTTTATAACCTCTCAACAATTCTTTGCCATAAATAACATTTTATGATTTGACTCCCTTTGTTGGTTTGTTTGATTGTTTGTCAGTGGGATGAGAAAAAAACTACAGATCTTTTTTTGTACAGAACTTGGTAGAGGGACGGGAACTGGACCAGGGAAGAACCCAGTACATTCTCATCCAGATCCAGATCCTTCACCATGAATCTGAATCTTTTTCTCCAAGGTCCGGTGTGTGTCAATGCCGTTAAAAGAACAAAAAAGAACAAAACAACCACTCCTGCCCCTCTGATCGAGACGTTAGACGTCTGCTTCCTTGCCAGTCTTAGTGCTGCCCATGGTTGTTAATGGTTGGGTTTGGGTGTCGGTGGCTAGTTTTAATGGTTTGAGGAACTAAGCGATCATTCATTCAGGAGTAGATATGAAGTCCGGGTACAGTTCTGCACTTGATGCTCCACCTGTTGAACGCTGCTGTCCTGCAGGTCTGATAGTGTTACTTTACATATGTTTCACTCCATTTTGTTTAATCTACATAATATATAACCACACAGCTGAGGAGTGGGCAGCCATTTTAGTATGAACAATAAAAACAGCTGCAGCTGAAAAAAGGATGTGGTGCTGTTATTATAACCAACAGTTCTTGGATGCTGGGCTTCAGCGTTCAGCTGCTGGCATCTCATGTCAGTGCAGACGATTTTCCTCAGGATCTGAACACATGGGTGTTTTTTTCCGGAGGAACAGGACCAGGTTTTAGTGAGAACTCTCAGGAAATAATGAGATGTCGGTTCCTTGTATTCAACCCTAAAAGTTCTCGTTCATCTCAACCACCAGAAGATGAAGTGTCTGTTGGATATTGGAGCAGGTTGATGACGGAGGAAGCTTAATCCTTTGTTTATATTTAACTATAATTATATTTTCAGGGTCCTTTGTTGTAATTGGTCGTTGAAGTGATAGTGATGTAGTCTCAGTAGCGTTGTGTTTCGTTCGCAGGTGGACGTACCTGGACTTCTTCAGCAGGTACCGAGTGTTGATGCAGAAATCCGACATGACGGCGGCAGACAAGAAGCTGGTGTGCAAGAACCTGCTAGAGACCCTGATTAAGGTGAGGAAACGTCGTCATGGAGACATCTGCCGTGGGTAATGAATCGGTTTCACACCATAATGTTTCACATCCATGATGTTTGGAGACGTTAATCGCATTGCTTGTGTGTTTCTGACTGATTCGGTGGGTGGACAACGTCTCTTCCACTCACACTGTCCACTTTCTCTTCTTTCGATAAAATAATGTGTCAGGTCTATTGTGTCAGATCTTGTGTCAGGTGACGTGTCAGGTGATGTGTCAGGTATTATCAGCCCAGGTAGCAGGCTGACCACTGTAGATGTCAGATGTTTTGTAGGAGCCGGGTAACTTACATTATTCTGATATAACTGTATAATCAGCACTGATCAGATCAGAACTTAGCAGGTCATTTTGACAAACACGGCGCTGAGATAACTCTATACATTGTTTGTTTTTGTTTTTTGTCTTCGTGTGTGTGTCCGTGTGTGTTTGTGTGTCAGGAGCCGGACATGTTCCAGTTTGGCCGGACTAAGATCTTCTTCCGAGCGGGACAGGTAGCGTACCTGGAGAAGCTCCGTGCCAATAAGTTTCGCGCTGCTTGCATCAAGATCCAGAAGACGGTGCGAGGCTGGCTGCAGAGAGTCCGGTACCGCAAGATCCTGAAGTCTGCCATCACCCTGCAGAGATATGGCCGAGGGTACCTGGCTCGCAGGTGAGAGACTGTTCAGACTGGGAGTAACTCAGTTCTCACCTGCTCACCTGTACCTGCAGCAGTATCCTCTGATACAACACACTGAACGTCCCAGCTACCCTTTAATAAAAGGCAGCTCTTGCAATGATTTCAGAAAAAGGCTGTGATGCTGTTTGTGGAGAAATGTCCACGTTCTGCTTTATAGAGCCTGAAACTACATTCTTCATAGAGAGGTGGTTTTGTGCTGTTGCATTTCTGACTGTCTCCTCCAACTCTGCTCCTCTTGCCCCCCCCCCGCCCCCCAGGTATGCCGAATACCTGCGTCTGTCCAGAGCGGCGCTCATCTGTCAGAAACAGTATCATATGGTGAGAGTGAGACGGGCCTATCTGAGGGTGAGACAGGCTGTGGTCACCATCCAGGCCTACACCAGAGGAATGTTCACCCGCAGGATTTACTGGGAGGTAAAGAGTCTGACCTTTTGTTTCTGTCTCAGGAGACTGAAACCCTCAGTCCGGGTTTCCTTCTATCTCAACACTAACTGGAGCAGATTGCGTTTGTAGGGAAAGACTCAGGCCGTCGTTCGCTTGAGTTGTTGACATGACGAGTGAATTGGAGACAAAGTGTCTCCAATTTAAGGTGGAATGTGATCAGGCGGCCTCTGGGTCTTTCCCACTGTGTGCCTGCGTTGTGTGCTGTGGCCTGACAGCTGTGAACTCTCCTCTGTAGTTCCTCCTGCACCACAAGGCCATGATCATCCAGAGGAGCGTTCGCCGCTGGCTGCAGAGGAGGAAGTTCAGACGGGCACGCAACGCTGCCATCGTCATCCAGTGCGCATACAGACGCATGCGTGCTAAACAACAACTGAAGCAGCTGAAGATCGAGGCACGGTCTGCCCAGCACCTGAAGAAACTCAACACGGGCATGGAGAACAAGATCGTTCAGCTGCAGAGGAAGATGGACGATCAGGTGCCGTCGGTGCAGATGTACACACAACACAACACAAACCACACTCCTCAGTGGAACCGCTCACTGTGGTGGTACTGCTACCATACTACTACCGTACTACTGCTCAGTACTACTACAACAGTGCTACTACTACTCCATGTAATCCAGTTAAGAATAATGGCAATATGATTTAACCCCCCCCCCCCAATAAACCGTGCTGAGACTAGTGATTTCATCAAGGTGTGTCCTATGGTACAGACTCTGTACAAAGCTTCTCTCTCTCCTCCTGTCTTTCATCTACAGTTACTATAGTAACATGTCATAACTGGTTTATTACAGACTGGAATGGAGTTTATTGGCAGATCTAAGATAATTTCTCAGTTCTTATTAATGATCCGTATTTGTTTTACATGTTCTATATGATTCCAGCTGTTTCACTGTATCGTGGTTCGTCCTCTGTTTATCCAGCAGCCTCCACTGATAATGTTTCCACAGGAGGAGTCAGAATCGGGGACAGAGATGTTAACAAACACTGATCACAGCTGATCAGAGTCTAATAGAAACCAGTTACTACGTCTTTGCATTCTGATCATACAGGATAAGAAGTGAAAGATAATGACTTTACGTGAAGTAAATTGTTACTATGACAATACCAATGATAGAACTGCTCTTTCCTGCTTCTTTGACCTGCGTTTGTTCCTGTTTCAGTCCAAAGAGCACAAGGCTCAGAACGAGCAGCTGCTGAATGCCAACGCCAGCCTGACCTCAGAGGTGAACAGACTGCAGAAGGAGCTGCAGGGCGGAGGAGGTCAACTGACGTCGCTGCAGGACGAGCTGGAGAGGCTGAGGGAGGAGCTGCAGGAGGCGCATGCAGAGAGGAAGAGGCTGGAGGAGGAGCACAGCACCGAGAAGCAAGGCCTCACACAGGTGAGCTTTGCGCCGGATGAGGCCTCAGCCTGTTTTTCCCTCCACTGGCAAACAGGAAAAGGAGCTTATTTACGTATGTTTGAGGGAAAAAGAGAAACATCTGATCTGCTGCAGAGCGGAGTTGGACCCACACCATGTTGGTCTCAGGTCCAAATAAAGTCCAGATAGTTAGACAGTGTTGTAACTGTCAGCGGCGCCTCAGCGTCCTCGTCCGTCTCCAGCTCATTCCCTGTCCCGTCTCTGTCTTAAGAGGGTGAAGGAACTGGAGATGGAAAACTCTCTGCTGAAGAGTGAGAAGGAAGAAATGAACCAAAGGATCCTCCAGCAGTCACAGAGCACGGCAGGTGAGAACCGAGCACGTCCAGGTGTTGCTACCTCTGATCGCAGCTCCCCCCTTGGTCCTGGGGGAGCAGGAGTCGCTGCTGGATGTCATGAAGTTTATGTTGAATGGTTTCTGTGAGTGACATGAATAAGTTTTATCAGAGTTCTGTTTGTTGATCTAAAACTTATGATAGTGTATGTGTGTGTGCCACTTTCTGTCTGTGTGTGTGCGTGCGTGTGTGCGTGCGTGCGTGCGTGCGCAGAGGATGGCAGTGTGTCTCAGAGAGAAGCATCTCTCCAGACTGAGCTGGATGCAGAGAGGCAGCAGTACCAGAACCTGCTCAAAGAGTTCTCCAGAATGGAGCAGCGCCACGAAAACCTGAAGGACGAGCTGTCTCTCACCAAGGTGAACGCCTCATCACACCTGCTGCTGGTCACATGATCAGCCGCTGTATGTCTACACACACAGTCTGCCGTTCTCCACAGGTTGACTTCAGGGTTATGCCTCTATCGGAATATGTTCTGATATCTGCTGGTGGATTCCAACCTTTATCTTACTGATATAACTGAGGATGATATTTTGAACATGTGACAGGATCTACAGGAACCTGTTAACCTTAGTGCTATACAGTACAGGGATTTAACCCCGGGATGACGCTGACAGCAGCTCGTTTACTTCCAGGAGGGTTCATCTGTATATTTATGTCAGAATAGGGGCGACCGAGGAAGAGTGCGTGAAAGAATGAAACTTTAAAAGTCAGTGCATCTCTTGGTCAACAGTGAGTCTTTAGTCTCTCCCATCATCCTCCAGTTCCAGCCTGGCCACCGGAGGAACCCGTCCAATCAGAGCAGCCTGGAGTCAGACTCCAACTACCCGTCCATCTCCACCTCAGAGGTGGGAGACACCGAGGACTCCATCCAGATGGTGGAGGTGAGTCTGTCGGGAGACCTCTTAAGTTTCATCTGCATTAATACAACATGTAGGCTGAGAGGATCAAAGTGAAAGTCTCTGTATAGTGACTCAGCAGCAGGGTTTGTATCCGTAGTCATCTGGAGGGAAGAACAGGTCGACAGGGGATCCAAATTACCAAGAACCGGTCTATATATGTCACTTATTGAAGACACCGCTTCGAGCTCGTTATCCCACTCATTGCCATACTGTGGTTGGGTTGCAGGAGATGGGGGTGGAGAAGGCGGCGATGGACATCAGTCTGTTCATGAAGCTGCAGAAACGGGTGCGGGAGCTAGAGCAGGAGAGGAAGCGACTGCAGATCAGCCTGGACAAGATGGAGGAGCTCGCCAAGCGCAGGGTGAGAATTTTTAACCCCGATTCAGCGGTACCTCATCTCGGAGGAGGGGTCCAGCCATTTGAACGAAGTGAGGACGATGAGGTTTTACCACCAAACGAAGTACACTGTTTCACGTCTCTCCACATGTTCTATCTTCCCCTTTTAAGGCGTCTGAGGCGAAGGGTCCTACCTCTGAGCAGGACACTGAAGATCTGGCCTACAACAGTCTCAAGGTACAGAACCGACCTCTTCCTCTCTTCTGACACATTATAGACAGAAATCGTCTCCTCGCCTCAAGTGGAAGGAGGGCTGTAGACGTTGATGTTGAACTGTAGACATGGAGACGAGGTACGGGATTAAGTGAAAGGGCTAGAAACACGGAGCTGGAAACATCAGAGTAATAACAATAAGAAGAAGGGTTTCAAGCTTTATTCTGAAAATTCCCAGCTTCCCTCATATCTACAGGTCGTATGTCCATAGTTTAAGGGGATAATTGACAGAGGCTGCGTCACCAATCTTTCCTCTACTGCTGCTAGACACTTCTAATAAACCAGCAACAGATGATATGGAGATATAGTTTGGTCCTCACCTGTTTAAGGGTTTTTATATGAGGAGCAGGACCTTAAGGTCTGAATGTTACAGGAAGCCAGTGCAGAGCAGCCAGAACTGGGCTAACGTGTTCTCTCCACTCAGTTCCGGTTAAGAGCCGAGCTGCAGAGTTTTGGATGTGTGTCATTAAAAGCGAAACCACTGAAACCAGTGGCGACAGTAGCTGACAGCTGGAGACAGTTTAAGTCTCTGCACCGGAGCAGTTATGAAACACTTCATTTGAACTGAACGTTAATAAGACAGTGAATGAAATGACAAGTCATCGGCTGCTGGTTATTTATGTCTGGGCTTCGTGGGTTTTGTTCTATTCTTAGCCAGTTAGATATATATTATGGTTAGAATTAATAATTATAATTTTAAGGTGAACCTGACATTCAACACAGTTGAGTTCTAACCAACACTGCATATGACTGAAGGATACGGTTCGGAGGTGGCTCCGACCTGAGCTTCAGGGTTCTCCAACAAACCGTCTTCACCTCATCCGGATCGTTCTTGTCCTGTGTCCCCACAGAGACAGGAACTGGAATCAGAGAACAAGAAACTGAAGAATGACCTAAATGAGCTGCGGAAGACCATTGTCGAGCGTGCCTCTCAGAACAGCTCGTCCAACGAGCCGCAGGATGGCTACAAATTGCTGCTCAGTCAGCTGAGAGCAGCCAATGAGGAGCTCGATGCCCGCAAGGAGGAGGTCCTGATCCTCAGGACCCAGATCGTCAGCACTGCCCAGCTGCAGGAGAAAAGTCAACATATCGTAAGTTATGTTTAAGCCTGAGAACACAGCACAATGCAGCAATGGACGGCATCAGGTGGAAGGCCTCCATCTGAGGCGTGCAGAAAAGAGAGATGAGGGAGGGAAATACAAACAAAGGATAAACAAGAAATATAAACTTTAATCCATTATCAGATTCTTATTATAAAGGCGGGGGGGGGGGCTGTGGTTGCTAATGGCATCATGTACTAGTACAAACAGGTTTACAGACACACACATAGTGTTCCACAGTCCACCTTTACAGACCAGAAAGACCGGACCCAGCCCGATCGTTCAGTTCCCTCCCAAGGAATTAACATAATTGGAGTAACATAAGGAGTAACAAAAGGAGTAACATAACATTTTCTGTGTGCTGTGTTTGAGCAGGAGAGCGGGAATGTTCTCCAAGTGAAGAACAGCCAAGAACCTTTGGACAAAGAGGAGGCTCTCAAGGCTTATCCCGGCCTGTGTGAGTCCAAAAAGTAAGTGACTCCAGGAATATGTTGTCCATGAAGTCATGTCGCGGTGTAGATGGCGGTAGGTTCGCCGACACATAAAAGACCAGATCGCTGGATAAGGAAACTGAAATGTAGTAAATAGAGCAAATTATTGACTTGTTGAGCTTTTTTAGCAACAGATGAGGCTGAATTTCTAGTTGTTCTCATGTTTCTGTGGCGACTAATATTTCAGCTGCTTCCTCACTGTTCTTGCCATAGTTCCTCATCATCTTCCTTTTCCTCTCTTTTCCCGCTGTCTCGCCGTCCTCTGCCTGGTGGACACCAGTAACCAGCAGGACTGGCGCTATCTGAATGAAGACGGAGAGCTGGGTCTGGCTTACCAGGGCCTCAAACAAGTGGCCAGGTTTCTGTTCGCTCACCTCTTCTCCTGCTTTCTCTTCTTTTCTAAACTGTCACCGGCAATAACAGCTCATCACTTTAACCTGTGACACACCTGGTGCACCCGGGGCTTTCCTCACTAAGCAGCGGTCTGCCTGCAAATGATTCACTTTTGTTGCATGCAGTGTGTGAGATTCAAGGGTCTCGGGGGGTCTCAGACATCAGGCACATCAGTCTCCATTAGTCCAAGAGGTGAAATTTGTTGGCATGTTGAAGGATGAGGAGCAGCACAGGACGTGACCACTATCGGTAGTATAAGTCCATTATGGACAGAAAATGAAAAATCCTTATAACACTAAAACACTTTAAAATCGGGTCTGCAGATATGCACGTGACTTGCTACACTTTAAAGGATCTTTTACTATAAACTGAACATTTGAAACAGCTCAGTGACAAGTGGAGAAGCTCAAAGATCAGTGGAGGAACAGGTCAAGGGTCACTGGCGTTATTCTGTATTTCTGTGCACCTCCCAAATATTTAGTTGCCTTTTTAAAAAAGTTAATAAATGAGCTGCTCACTGTAGTTTTTAGTCAAACAAAAAGGAGATAACATTGAGTTTGTTGGGGACTATTTTCAGCAGCGGATTAATCAATGCCTGATGGAGTAGAGAGTGTTTGGGGCAGCAGGGCGGTTTCTGTGTGGGACTGAGTTTCTCCAAGCCGATATCTGATTGGGATCGGGTCACGGGTCTGGTGGAGTCCATTATAGCGGCAGGCAGCAGGGCACGTCAGGGTGGACAGGGCCGACAGTGCCAGACCCTTCATCGCAGCCTATTTCACTTGCCGGCTGCAGCGCAACCAGACTCCTGGAACCTTGCATTCCTGCTTATGTAAACATCTGTAAAGCAGACCGCTGGCTTGGGGTTTTGCTGTTTTGGGTAAACATGCAGTGATGAATATGCCCCCCCTCGTCCTGTCAGGCTGTTAGAGGCCCAGCTGCAGTCCCAATCCAGGCAGCACAAGGACGAACTGGTGGCTCTTCACACTCAGATCGAGCTGCTGAGGGACGACATCCAGAAGAAGCAGGAGATCTTGAACCACACTATGTCCCTGTCCCCCGAGGCCCAGGTGGAGTACAGCGTCCAGCAGGAGATCACGCGGCTCACCGACGACAATCTGGTGAGGGCAGCACACGCACGCCGCCTCAGTCAGCGGCGTCGACGGTGTATAACGGTGCTCTGTCTTTTCCTTTGTGAAGGACCTCAAGGAGCTGGTGGAGAAACTGGAGAAGAACGAGAGGAAGCTGAAGAAGCAGCTGAAGATCTACATGAAGAAAGTCCAGGAGTTAGAAGGTGACAGGAGAACCAGAGCGTTAGGCTGCACCATTACAGAAGGTTTCTATCTGATGGTGACTCCTGTCTGTCTGTCTGTCTGTCTGTCTCTCTCTCCCTGTCGCCCCTCCCCTTCTCTCTCTCACTCTCTCCCTCTCCCCACTGCCCCTGTCTCCCCCTCCCTATCTCTTTCTCTCCCCCTGACCCCCCACCCTGTCTCTCTCTCTCTCCCTGTCTCTCTCTCTCTCACCCTGCCCCCTCCCTGTCTCTCTCTCTCTCTCCCTCTCCCCCCTACCCCCGTCTCCCCCTCCCTGTCTCTCTCTCCCTCCCTTTCTCTCTCACTCTCTCCCTGCCTCCTCCCTGTCTCTCTCTCATCTCCCTCTCCCCCCTACCCCCGTCTCCCCCTCCCTGTCTCCCTGTCTCTCTCTCTCTCTCTCTCTCTCTCTCTCTCTCCCCATCTCCCCCTCCCTGTCTCTCTCTCTCTCCCCCTTACTCTCCCACTCACCCCCTGCCCCCCCCCCTGTCTCTCTCTCATCTCTCTCTCCCCCCTGCCCCCGTCTCCCCCTCCCTTTGCCCCCCCCGTCCCCCCTCCCTGTCTCTCTCTCTCCCTACCTCTCTCTGCCCCGTCTCTCTCACTCTCCCTCTCTCTCTCTCTCCCCCTCCCTGTCACTCTTTCCCTGTCTCTCTCTCCCCTCCCTGTCTCCCTGTCTCTCTCCCCGTCCCCCCTCCCTGTCTCCCCCTCCCTGTCTCTCTCTCTCTCCCTCTCTCTCCCCCTTCCCTGTCTCTATTTCTCCCTCTCTCCCCCTCCCTGTCTCTCCCTCTCTGTCCCCCCTCCCTGTCTCTCTCTCCCTCTCTCCCCCTCCCTGTCTCTCCCTCTCTCCGTCCACCCTCCCTGTCTCTCTCTCTCTCCCTCTCTCCCCCTCCCTTTCTCTCTCTCTCCCTCGTCCCCCCTCCCTGTCTCCCCCCTCCCTGTCTCTCTCTCTCTCTCCCTCTCTCCCCCTCCCTGTCTCTCTCCCCCGTCCCCCCTCCCTGTCTCCCCCCTCCCTGTCTCTCTCTCTCTCCCTCTTTCCCCCTCCTTGCCCCCCGTCTCTCTCTCTCTCACCGTCTGTCCCTGTCTCAGCCTCCCAGGCGGTGTCTCTGACCATCACGTCCAAACCTGAGCTGAGCCGCCAGGTGACCGTCCAGAGAAAGGAGAAGGACTTTGAGGGGATGTTGGAGTACAGTAAGGAGGACGAGGCGCTGCTGGTCAAGACCCTGATAACAGGTCGGTGTCCACGGTCCACTGTCCTGCTGCAAATTCCTGCCCCGGGTCAGAACAGTGGTCTTTACTAAACCCACAGATCTAATCATCATCTGATACAAATAAAGTTCTGTTAAAACGAGATCCAATCAGCTGGATGTTTCCATCCTGATGGAGAAGGTTCATTGTGAGGAAAGATTAGTCAAACACCCTCCCGTTTCTCTGGTTCAAGAAAAACATCCCGTGTTAAGAGAAATCAGCAGGAGATTTTTGGTTCTCAATCCCGTGACTCTACCGTCTTAATAATGTCCCACTGATCTGGAGTCAGTGAGGATAACTGTCGGTTGTTGTTTGTCCTGTGTTGCAGAGCTGACCAGAGATCTGCTGTAGATTAAATTTAGGGCAGATCTTTTTTTGCTGCTGTATCGTGAAGCATTTTCACTGCGTCTCAGAGCTGACGATTTTACACTTAATATTCACAGGAATTAAACTTTAGACTCAGTTTCCTGCTGTAGAACATGAAGATAAATCAGCAGATATGTGCATTGCTGTTCTTCTGTCTGAAACCTCAGTATATAAAAACACGACTTGTCTGTTGAGAGGCTTAAAACAGGGGGAAGTCTTTTGTGTGTCGTGGTTATTTTCTGCTCGGTGCTAATGTGTCGTAAACGTGCTGCTTCGTTTCCAGAATTCAAGCCCAACATGGTGACGGCGACCGTCCCCTGCCTGCCGGCATATATTCTCTTCATGTGCATCCGCCACGCTGACTACATCAATGACGACCAGAAGGTGGGGTCCCTGCTCACCTCGACCATCAACGGCATCAAGAAGGTCCTGAAGGTGAGGGCCCGTTCCCAGAACGACCCCCGCATGTTCCCAGGTGTGTGCTGTGTTTATCTCGGTGCTGGTTATTAAACATATTTTGTTTTTACGTGCAGAAGAACAACGACGACTTCGAGATGGCGTCCTTCTGGCTGGCAAACACCAGCCGCCTGCTTCACTGTCTGAAGCAGTACAGCGGTGACGAGGTCAGACCTGGGATCGGTCGGCTCTGAGGGTTCTACAGGGAACAGACCAATCTGATGTAGCTGGATAGGTTTATTCATGTTACTTTGCAGGAGCTGTGCAGAGTCAGAGGTGTTGTGTTGTGTGGTTTCTCGTTCAGGTGTTTATGACCCAGAACACACCCAAACAGAATGAACACTGTCTGAAGAACTTCGACCTGGCAGAGTACAGACAGGTGCTGAGCGACCTCACCATCCAGATCTACCAGCAGCTCATCAAAGTGGCAGAAGGCATCATACAGCCCATGATTGGTGAGTCTCCGCCAGACACAGGAGAACGTCCACATGGCGTTGGGACCGTTTACAGGCAGAACAGGCCTGATCCAATTTATTCAGAACTCCCAGCTCCAACTTAGTCAAGTTGGTCTGCTCTAACAGTCCTGTAGCGGATCCTCCTTCATGAGGGTTTTGAGGTTTGGTCTGTGACTCATGGCTTTCTCTTATTTTATCCTATTCATATTGGTGGTACAAAAGTACATGGCTCCACAGCAGCAAAGACAACATCCTCAAACAGGTGAACCAACACCTGTGACACGGCTTCAACGCAAACTGAACCTCAGAATCTTCGTCACAGGACTGGTCACAGCTGCTGTTCCTAATAAACTGTGCACTGACTGAGAGAGTGAGGATGAATATTACAGCCAAAGACCACGGCTGCAGTCAACTGAACAACAACTCAACTCTTAAACATTTAATGATGAGAAAGCAAATTAAGCTCCTGAAGTATGATCAGTAAAAAGCAGCTATACTTTGATCTCCACTACCAGTTACATGACTGGTGTGTTATCAAAAAGTTACTCCACAGAAACCAATCGGCAGCTTTTCTGATTATTAGTTCAATCCCTTATGTCATTTTTCAATTTCAAGCAAAAATACCAAAAATGAAATGAGAGGATCTTCTGCATTTCTTGGCTCCCACATTGTAATAAACTGAATTGCTTGGGGTCATTTGAAGGCGTGACCTCAGACTCCGAGACATTATGATGCTTTATAGACCAAACGATTAATCAACTAAATGATATAATGATATGCAGATTTGTCGGTAATGACACAATGATTGGTCTCAGTTCCATTTCCAGTCTCAGGGCTCCGCCACTCTGTTCGTTACTAAAAACCGAGGAGTCATGACATGCGCCTTATTTTTATGAGCATCTCCTTGGTACTTAGCCTCTTTTCTGTGTGGGACGCTTGGTGAACCCGGCATCCAGTCCGTATCTGTCTTTGCTGTCTCCAGTGTCTGCCATGTTGGAGAGCGAGAGCATCCCCAGCCTGGCAGGCGTGAAGCCGATGGGCTACAGGAACCGTTCATCCAGCATGGACACTGACAGCGGGGGCCCGGCTAGCTACACTCTGGAGGCCCTGATCAGACAGCTGGGACAGTTTCACGGCATTATGAGGGAGCATGGTCTGGACCCCGAGATTGTGGGTCAGGTGGTCCGACAGCTCTTCCACTGCATCAACGCCATCACCCTCAACAACCTGCTGCTGCGCAAAGACGTCTGCTCCTGGAGCAACGGCATGCAGCTCAGGTACAGCCCCTGGTCCTGATCCTGGTTGGTACTAAATAAACTCAGATGGTGTCACAGTGATGTTAACAGGGAAAGATGGACAGCTTCTGTTTCTCAGTCAGCGTCATAGAAAACCGGAATAAAGAGGAAAAAACTAAACCCCATTATTACTTTCTTGGACCCCCCCCCCCAAATGAAAGAAGCCAAACCTCTAAACTGCTGAAAACATCAGCCCAGTTCTGGATGTATTTGTGTAGATGTTCACAAAATACACAAAAAAGAACATAATTCGAGCCACGTACCTCATACCACATGTCTCATAATAAGCATGAACTCTGACTGATCTCCTCCTTTTAGCGGTGAAAATGGATCCATGAAGTCGGAAAAACAAGAGCAGCTCAGAGACTTTTTTTTAAAAAACTGCAGGTTTTTTTGTAACAGGAGGAAATAAAATTAGTGTCAGTTCTGAAAAAATGAGAAGCTGTTGACCCGAACTGGGTGTAGGAGCTGAGTGGGTCGTGCTGCCCGTAGTGGGGGGGTCGAGAGAGATGGATAGAGAACTACAGTGTTAGATCTGTGAAATCACTTATCACAGACAATGAGCTTTTACTTGCTCTCTGAGGACAAAGAATGAGGTGTGTTGCTGTGTGTTCAGGTACAACACCAGTCAGATGGAAGAGTGGCTGAGAGGAAACAACCTGTATGAGAGTAAAGCTGCCGCCACTCTGGACCCGATCATCCAGGCCGCTCAGCTGCTGCAGGTCAAGAAGAAGACGTCTCAGGACGCCGAGGCCATCGTCTCACTCTGCACCGCCCTCAACATACAACAGGTCTGGTCACATGACTCTGGATCAATGTCACAGCTCCCAACCAATGACACAGCTCCCGGTCAATAACACAGCACCCGATCAATGACACAGCACCCAATCAGTGACAGCACCTGATCATGTCACAGCACCCGATCAGTAACACAGCACCCGATCAATGACACAGCTCCCTACCAATGACACAGCACCTGATCAGTGACAACACCTGATCAATGACACAGCACCCGATCAATACTGATCACTGCTGTTGTTTTGTCTCCTGCAGATTGTGAAAATCCTGAACCTCTACACACCTTTGAACGAGTTTGAGGAGAGAGTCACTGTGTCCTTCATCAGAAATATTCAGGTGAGAGTAGCACAGGTGTGAATGTACCTGATCACAGGTGTGAAGCTTCCCTGCTGCCCCAAGTGGCTGCAGGGGTCATTACACCCCACACCTGACAGGCTGCAGCCACAGTGTCTCCTAGAACCAGGGTTTCACCAGGGAGCAGTTAAGAACCAGAACCAGGTTCCATCCTCTGAGTACACCTGCTCAGGTGTGTCCTGGAGCATGCTCAGTTCCAAGGGACTGTACCTGTATACATACAACAGTATCAGCAGACTGGAGGAGCTAAGTTTGAACTATCTGGCTTTGGTTCTAACGAGCCGCTACAGTGTGAATTCATTTTATTTGTTACACTAGTAACGAGGAGCAGCCACGGTTTCCTGACCTTTGTGCTGATGTTTCATCTTCATTCTCCAGCTTCACTCGTCATTTACAACGTGATCAGGTTAAAACCTGATCTGAGTTTAACCACAACACTGGTGTGCTTGTCTTCTGGGGTTTTCTTCTCTGCCACAGCATTTTTAATCAGATATCCTTATCCTCTGTGTGAATGTGTGTGCGCATCTGTGTGTGTTTGTGTGTCTTCTCAAGAGTCAGTATTAATACACACACACACTAGTACCTTTGTGAGTCACATCAATAAAAAAGATGATTGCATTTTGTTATTTTATTATCATTATTACACACTGGTTGAATTATCCCTGCAGATTTATTAGTAGAAAGGTGTACCTAATAAAGCGACCACTGAGCGTATGTTCAGTTACAGCTGATGTGTGTCCCTCTATCTGTGGCATCACTGCTGGTTTCTCCAGGTTAACCCCCGCGTGTGTCTTTGTGTCCAGAGTCGTCTCCAGGACAGAAAAGACCCCCCTCAGCTTCTGGTGGACACCAAGCAAACCTTCCCCGTCCTCTTCCCCTTCACCCCCTCTGCTCTCAGCCTGGAGACGCTGCAAATCCCCACCTCCCTCGGCCTGGACTTCCTCATCAGGGTCTGACGTCTCTAAAGGACTCACGACAGTCAGAACCGTTTCCCACCATCCTGCTCTAATCAGCCTTTGTCTGCTTGTGACGGTTTCGAGTTAATTTCGCTTTTGTCGCTGTCGTCCTCAGAGGACCGCCCACCTGTCAAATCTGTTGACAGGCTCCACCTTCTCACAGTAACCGCAAGTCTCCGAGGTTAAAGCTCCATGTGCCTCGGATCTCTGGAAAACCCGGCAGAGGCATGAACAGGGGCAGCGCAGAGAGGATCAGATCCACCGGAGGACTCATCTGTCCTCACTGGGCCACTAGTCCCTACTGCTGCTGTTAAACACTGTTCAGTCTCTGATGTGAGAGATAGAAACCAGCAGGGGAACAGCAAAGTGTCTGCGAGCATGAAGAAGGTCAGGGAAAAGTTTCAGATAGCTCAGGGAAAAGTTAAATTCGATGGTTGCGACAAACACGTTTCAGGATCCACACGTTAAAAAACAAGCCAACCTGAACAAATGTCAGTCAATTCATCAGTTGGTTACATTTGCCTTGTAATGATTCCTGCGTTGATAATTAATGTTGTATTTATTTACAGATTGATGAATCACGTCACTGGCGTGTTGGGTTTAGGTGCTGGTGGAAAAAAAATACATCTGACTCTCCATATAGGAAAGAGCTTTTCACACTCATCTGGTCCAACTTTACATGTAATATGTTTACCGATATAATATATAATAGGTTCACATGGCTTTAGATTTGGCAAATTCGGTGACTTTGTAAAGTCACCGAATTTGCCAAAGGTGCGTACTTTTTGATATACGCAGAGTTTTCTCCTAGTAAACGAGGAAAACGCAGACCGGCTGCAGATCGTTGAGTGATGATGCCTGATGGTCCGAGGCCGGAGCCACCAACGTATTGTTTAAAACCTTTGTGTAAAACACAGACACCAGTTCAAGTCAACGTTTTTTGTTAAACATGCACGTTTCAAAATGTGGCAATTATCAGTGGATCATGAAACACATTAGTCCCAACTTCAGAGATGAGTCTCTCTGCACATGGAAGGTGTTTGAATGAAGGTCTGTGGGCTCAAGAGGGGATCCAGGTCTTTATGAACCTGACCTGACAGGTGTCATGGCATTTTATTAATTATAGACCAGGCAGGAGAATGTCTGCTGATCTCCACTGTTGAGGTTTTAAAACATGAATCAGAGGAATCAATACTTTTTACTCTTTGATTTTTCTTTTGCCTTTTTCTGTTCAGAGTGATCGGGTCTGTGTTTATAATCACTGGATCTGTACAAGGCATTTTTGCTTGGTCCTGTGTTGAGTTGTATTTGTACATAGATATAAATCCACAGTACTGTGCTTTTATTATTCTAATGTTTCATTATTCATTTTCTTATATGTTAATTTTTCTGTGGAAAATCTTTTTGCCGAGACTTCTTCTATTCTTCATTTAGAGATTTTCCTTCTGTGTGATCTTTCCATTCAAGTGGTGACACTAGTTAATCACTAAATTACTGCATTCACACATCGACCGTTCAGGGCTGTGTGCTCAGCTGCTCCCTGCTGTCAGACAACAGACCGCTGCCGTGACTTAGTTCATCATTGTACCAATCTGCAGTGAACTGGCTGTGTTCCTGATGAGGATTCCCTGCTGTGCCATTACGGGATGACGGAAACTTTGAGTCTGATCATCATTTGCACCTGTAGAGAAAACTAATTATGACATGTTATGTTTAGAGTAGAAACTGTTTTCTCTCTTGAGTCTGATGCGTAACTAGCACAGATGAAGTAGATAATCTTGAGATTGGTCTTTGAAGAGCCTCATTACAAAGTCTTTTATCTTTTTCATGAAAAGTTCAAACAAATTTAAGTTTAACAATCATCAAAGGAATAACTGCTGAAATATATTTTTTCATAGGATCAGAATCCCTGCTGTCTACATTTAAATGGACTATAACTACAGAAAAATTATATAAAATAGTTTCTTCAGTCTCACTTTGCAGTGAAGTTCTTCAGGTCGAACCCGGTGTAATGTTGGTTTTTGAAACAATGATGTAAATGTTTGAATCTCACCAAATGAAGAACAAATTAATTAACTGTATTTCAAAGAATACATTTTGGAAATGAAGCAACTGACTCAAATATGAATGTTTTCTTGGTTGTGATTTGTTGGTTTGATGTTCTACTTAGCATCTTCAGATCGTCATGTCTTCATTAGTCAGTGAGTAAAATGCTTTGTTTTTCAAGTAAATTCAATTTTGCAGGATTTGGGGTTTTTCGCTTTTTAGTTTTTTTTTAATGTAGAAATTATTTACAACAAACGTTTGCTGTTTGTGTTGGAACCAGATCAATGGCCTGCAGCCATGCTAGCTACTAAATGCTAATGCCAGCATGCTAACATGCTAATATTTATACTACCTTAGTTTAGCATGTTAGCATGCTAATAATAGCCGACTAGTGTGAACACACTATCTAGCTTTGGCTGATGGGAGACGTGAGTAGTCCTGCAGGTATTTAATATGAACCAAAGCACTGGACAATTCAAACATTGACCTGATGGTGGCACTAGAGGAACGGCCAGAGGATCATCAGAGTTACTACAGTTTATCCTGATGGGTCCATGAACAAAAACTTAAGAGTAAATCCATCCATCAGACGGTGGCGTTTCTCCCCTGGGGACCACAAATGTCTATAAAATGTCACATCCATTTTTGTGTAGCCGTTTCAGTCTAGACCAGTGAATCTCTTTACATGGAATCAGCACAGAACGAAGGAAATCCGCTAAAGTTTGATTTTCATGTGTGAACTTGTGCCGTTGCAGAACAAGAAACTGTCCCCAGCAGAGCTGAGCTCCAAGTGAATCCGGAGCTGGGGCCAAGAACTCATGTTAGAGATGAAGGGATGAAAGAACATGGTTATCTTTGACAACGGCTCCAGAACCAGGCCACATGCAGGGCGTCCTCCCTGCTGCTGCCGTTACTCGGCCTGTACACATCTGGTTCAGCTGAGTCCGGTTCGCACCACAGCCTAGAGGGTCCTCGACCAAGTGGCAGAACCAACCCGTCCTGCTTCATGGCCTGACTTGGCCACGACCGCCGATCGTAGACAGGGTCGAGGAACCGGTGGATCGGTGGCGGTGGCCAAGTCAGGTTTCCAGTCACTCTTGCGTCCTTGTGTCGATAACACCGTGACTCACGTTTGATGTCTCTTGTGGATTTCTCAGAAACCTTCCATCAATCATGATCTGTGAGTGTCAGATGAAATCTGCATCAGTGAAACTATGGTAATTTCTTATAAACTGACACTCAGGCTGTTCACGCTCTGCGGCGTCTGTAGCGGTGGAGGTTACTGTTTCTATCTATAACTCCATTTGATCCGCCTTTACACTTTACCACAAGCCTTGATTTGTAGCTAAAGCTACAAATTCAATCACAGATTAAGATTTATCAAACAAAACATGATTATCTTATTTTTTAAAAATTGTTGCATCTTTAGCAAATAAAATTAGCTCCACATCGCCATCTAGAATGATAAAATGCTGTTCAGTAATGTAAATTATATACTTAATTACTAAACAGCATTTATTTCTAAAGTTACAATTGAAATGAAAACTTTTGATTTTGTAATTCAGGACAGAGTCTGAGTCCTTCAGCTGTGGAACTGGTGCATGATGAGACCAGGCTTGAACAGAGATGGAGGGAGAGCAGGGTAAAAACACTGCGTGTCAGGGCCTGTAGTCAAAGACTCACTCAGTACAGTTAAACTATCATCACAGAAACATAGTTAAAATTACCCATCATGCATCAAATGGCTCCTGTCAGCGCTCTGACAGCGTCTGTTATTGTTTTAATGTATCTGACGCATTAATCAATCACTCTTTTTCTATACGGTTTCATGAACTAGATATAAAAATAATTTACACTAATAAGAAACAGTCGTAGCCTGTGTAACTAGCTTACCTCATCCTGAGCCTCAGACGTGTCAAAAATAATGTATAAATAACTTTAACAGTTCAGTTGAAATCATTTTTACATTGTTTACACATTAAATAGTTCCCAGTCCATCGAACTTTAACCAAACCATCTGGGGAGCTGGAAAATATTGTAAAACATATAATTCCCCGTGAAATCTATTAAGGAATAAAGTGTAAAAAAGTGGAGGTAAAGTCGAGTACAGTTGCTTTCACTCGCTGCTCGGTGTGAAACAGTCGCTGTAAATTGTCTCCTGACAGGAAACTGGAAATAAAGGAACCGTCGCGCAACGTGTCACACATGACGCTCAATGAATAAATAAAACAGCCACGAGAGAACCTGTAGCCAACACACACACACTCATAAAAACACACTACACACACTAGACACACACACTAGACACACACACTGAACACACTCACACACTAGACACAGACACACACACACACGGGGTCCTGGCGGGGGGACACCGAGCCGGTTCCGACCAGAGGAACCTGAGAAACTATGTGAACGTGGGGTTGAGGTGGTTCCCACAGCCGCCCCGCGTCAGTTGAGCCAGCTGTGACCGAGCAGCTGTTTCTGAGGCTGTCAGTGGTTTACCTGTCGCTCAGGTGGCGCCGCCTCTGGCACTAATACGAACATGTCCGCGCAGAGCAGAAACCGGTTGAGCCACCGGCGGATTTGTTGATTTTCTATTTTACAGTCTGAGGAATCTGTAGCTTATTTACTCTAAGTCAAACACACATACGCACGCTGCAGTTTATCTAGACACAATCACTCGCACACCGTCCTACTGCCACAGCAGTAGAAGTGTAATCATCCGCCACTGAAAATAGTCCCAATGAAGCTCCGTCTCCTTCCATTTGTTCGACTGAAAAAATCTAGAGTGAACAGATGATTTAGGAAAATTACTGAGAGTTTTTCTTAAAAAATGAAGCCATATATTTGCATTGAGTGATGTGTGTATGTGTCTAGTGTGTGTATATGTGTGTGTGTGTGTGTGTGTGTGTGTGTGTGCGTGTGTGTCTAGTGTGTGTATCTGTGTGTGTGTGACTATTGTGTCTATCTTGTGTGTTTGTGTGTATCTGTGTGTGCGGTAGTTCAGGTTCCCTGAAGCTGCAGGCTCTGGCTACCATCAGCGACCCTCAGCTCACATTTCAGCTCAGCCTGGAGCTGCTTGTTGTGTTTTTAGAGGATGAAGACGTTTTCTGAGTCGAGGAAGAGGATGTGGTGAAAAGTAATTTCTGAACAAGTCAAACCCTAAACCTCTGTTTGCACAACATGCAACACCTTTCTACAGAAATTCACTGGCATGTCATCTGTAGAGGCTGTTGTCAGACTGGCTGATTGACTGTTGACGGCTGTGCGCAGAGGCCACAATGGCGAGATGTCGGGCTGAAAGAAGCAAAAACAACAACTGAGGAGAAGCAGGAAGTGGCGTTCGTGCCGAGGGTGAACGGAGGAGACATTCATGTGGCTGTTGGAGACCGGGCTTCAAAGACTCCCTCATTTTGGTGTGGCTTCACTAAGATTCAGCACCATGAGATTTTACACTGTGGTTTCATGGTATGGGTGTGGGTGTAGAGATGGGTGACATAAATAGATGTACCCTCTCTACATGTATAAAGGTATATGTGTTTGTGTGTGTGTATGGGATGACATCCTGAACAGGCAGCAACTTCTTGGCGTGGACACACGTTTAAACCTGCAACAGCCAGAGGCCACAAGCCTCGTTCACCAGTTCAAGCTTCTCCTCCACCACCGCTCGGAAACTCTCCATCTCTCGCTGCTATGGCTGTAAAACGGCGGCTGCGGGGTACAGGCCCTGCTTGGCGGCTCAGATCACAGGGGTCAGAGAACTTGCCAGGTTCTAACCGTACCTTCGGGTCGAGTTGGGAAGAACCAGAACGCACCCACAGGTGTTGGGACAAGTCCCACCTCCACCTGCGTCTCTTTACAATAGAAACCATCACTAACACTAATAATTATAATAATAATCATGTTCCACCAGCAAACAAATGCTGTCTCACTCACAACTTCACTCCGTTTTGGTCTCAGAGTTTCCAGCGGCCTCATCTTCTGAAAATTACGGTGAACTTTTTAAAAATCTCTTTTCCCATGAAAGCTCTTTGTGCTTCTGAAAACTGCTGCATGAAGTTTATCATAAATTTGATGTTTTCTATATTAGTCTGAACCAGCTCCACCTCAAGCTGAGACACTGATAAAAACAATCTACTGTGTACCTGCTATAAGGCTCAGTCATGCTGCAGTACTTTAACATGTAGCTGAGAACTAATCAGTTCTAGTAGAACTTTATCCAGCAATGGTGTATTTCTATGTGCTGCTTTGGATGCTTGTACATCTGTGGAGGTTCTGAGTTCTTCTTCCACCACTAAATGTTATTTCTAGGACTAAATTTCATCTTTCAGAACTTAGGTTCTTTGTGATTTAATGCTCTGATAGAAGCCGTCAGCAGGACTTTACTACTACTTGGAACGTTGCGTTTGACTCTGTGGTTTGACTACTGCTATGAGAGCGCAGTGACCAAACTGGACCTCCGTCTGTCTGGCTGTCGTTCCGTCGTTCCGTCGTTCTGTCGTTCCGTCGTTCTGTCGTTCCGTCGTTCCGTCGTTCCGTCATTCCGTCCTCTACTTTATGATAAATACTGTACCTGTGTGGTGAGCTGCATCATGTGATGACGGTCGCCATGTTGGCTGCCGCCCCTCTCCCGGCGTCTCAAACCCACCAGGATCCAGAACCACCATTCACAGTGTAAACAGGTGGCTCGTCAGATTCCCAGTGGTGCCAGAGAGGGAGGCGACCAAACACATCTAACCACAGCCGAAGCTGTTTTGCGATGCCAAGCGGAGATAGGAACCTCAGCCGTGTGGTTAGACGGGGGCGGGGTGTGCTTCTCTTCCCAGATAAGGTGCGGCAGAGAGCAGAGTGACATCCAAACACTTTTTATTTCAACACAATGCCAGGAACTTTAACCCTTTACCATCACAGGCGGCTGCTTCCCCAGCATTTTCCACCAAAGTCGAGAAGAAACAAAACTCTCCCTCTTTCCTTCCAGGGTTTTTTCTCCACTTTGGCTCCTGAACCCTGAGAATGCAGCCCGTGAACCACATCTGCCACCCACAGGCGCAGCCGTGAGCTTGAGGTCCCACCAACCCCTCAGCCCTTGAACCCACCGGGCCTCATCTCCACCCACAGCTGTCGCGTTCTCGCACGTCAATAGCACTGAGGGTATCATCTCTAAAACACAACCGGTGCCAATTGGGTGACGGCTAAAGCATCGACGGAGAATATCCGACCCGCTCGGCCCAAAGGTGCCGTGTGGACCCACGACACACCCGGACGAGAGTCTAACTGTTCTACCGAATAAAGACAGTGCTCACATACCATTGAATCAAGAGAGACACTGCACTGACAGCCACTTACAGCCAGTTACAACTGGTTACAGCCAGTTACAACTAGTTACAACTAGTTACTCAAGTTACAGCCAGTTCAGAGAGTTACAACTAGTTACAGCCAGTTACAGCCAGTTACAACTAGTTACAGCCAGTTAAAGCCAATTACAACTAGTTACACCCAGATACAACTAGTTACAACTAGTTACAAGTTACAGCCAGTTCAGAGAGTTACAACTAGTTACAGCCAGTTACAACTAGTTACAGCCAGTTAAAGCCAATTACAACTAGTTACACCCAGATACAACTAGTTACAACTAGTTACAACAAGTTACAGCCAGTTACAACTAGTTACAGACAGTTGCAGACAGTTGCAACTAGTTACAGACAGTTACAGTTACAACTAGTTACAGCCATTTACAACTAGTTACACCCAGTTATAACCAGTTACAACTAGTTACGGCTAGTTCAGACAGTTAGAACTAATGACAGCAAGTTACAGCCAGTTACAACTAGTTACAACTAGTTATAGCCAGTTACAGCCAGTTCAAAGTCCAACTTTGAGGTTCTTGTAATTTTTACCTGTACTTGACTTTCCTAGGCTAAATATTCTACTTTTCATGAATTCAACGGCTGCAGTTCTGTGACAGATTTTACTTTACAGACTGAGAGTAAAGAGTAAAGCGATCTGCTGATACATGTTCAGGCTTGTTCTGCCTGTGACAGTGAACATAAACGTGAAACTCTGGATCAGAAGCAAAAACAAAACCATAGACAGAGCTCTTGGTTTGAGCTGAAGGTTCTTCTCTATTAACGGTTCTTTCATCCAGAAATTATTCTGTTTTCTAGAAGCAGGCCATTGTAGTTCTCCTGTGACCAACTGCCACCACTCTGATTCTGTGGTATGAGGAAAAACCAAACGCGCCTCAACTGAAAATAAACCTGATCACTTGAGTAGATAGGACGTGGTTTTTAAGTCAAGTCAGTTTAATTCATTCAAATATCACAATTCAAAAATTTTCCTTAAAGGATCTGTAATCGGAACCTGAAATGGAAAAGAAATCCTTCAGATGAATCCTCTTGAGCGTTTTCTAGTCCTTTTTCTAGTCCTTGTCATTTTGCTGTGCAGCTTTTGTAGAACTGACCCTCAAACGTATAAACTATGGTACTATAATCGTTTTCATAGGTTTCATGAGTTTTATGACAGTCCCTAGATCCTCAGTCTTATCCAGATTTGAACCCGTTGACACTGAGTCACTACGACTGAATCTGAAAGCTCTCCGGTTATAAAGGTTCCTTCGGACTGTTCCAACCACCTCATCACAGGACCGTTGTCCCTCCAGGTGTCATATCTTAAGTTCTATTCTCCAGACTAAACATCATTGTCGATGTCTCACAGAGTTGGACAACAGGCAGCGCCAGTGGTTCCCTCACAACGGAGCATGGTTCTGTTAACCTGATCCCCGGCCGGTTCAACCACTAAATGACGCGTGTGGTCAAGTTTCTGAAAAATGTGTATGGATCGCTGACAACTGTTGCTGAGCATAGTCCCTCCTTTTTCCGGTGTTTCCATCAGTCACCAACCCAACTCCCCCTGGACCGGAGGTGGACCGAGCCTGATTTACAGGGAGCTGAGGACACCGGGACGGACCGGACCAAAGTGTTTGGACGGCAGCCGGATATGAGACACTTGAAAAGACGAGTAGAGGTGAACGCTGATGAGCGGATTACATTTCCTGCTGAACAGCAGCCACAGGTAGAGTGGGCGTGATTGCATTTGAGTAGCGTTACAATGTGAAAAGGAAGTGATTTACAGAGCAGATATGTGTGATTGCTGGAGATGGAGAAGAAAAAACAATTTTAGTGTCATTTTATTACATTATTTGGCCACTTGGGTGCAGAGAAGAGAAGCTTCACATGCTGACATATCATCAGCTTTACATTGACATGTTGAACCTGTGACCAAATGGCTGTTTATCTCCACACCCAGATGTTACAGACCCACACAATCCTTCACCTGGATTTGGTCTGCGAGTCCACGTGGTGTACTTGTAGCTCTGGTCTTGGTCCCCACCAGCTCCTGAGGGAAACCTCTGGCTTTTCAGCTGCTAAATGCTCCACCATGTTCACCGGCTGGTCTCTGGCTGGGTCTGGCTGCTGTTTGCCGCTCAACAGGACATGGACAGTGGATTTTAGTTTTGGGCGAGCTTAACTTGAAGCCATTAAAACGCAGTGGTGGTGTGACTGAATGGTAACTTGGCCTAATGGGAGGATTGGTGTGTCTGTGAGTGAAGAATGTGTCTCTTCTCTGAGAATTAACTGTCCAATAAACTCCTCTTTCTTCTTGCTGCACACAATCTGCTGTTTGCTGAACAAAGATGTTTTTTGCCCTACAGAACATCCTGTATGCAGAGAGCTCGACTAACCAGTGCCCCTCCTCCCCCCTTCCTCTTTGTGCTGGCCCCTCCCTCTTCCTCCCCCTCCGCCTGCTGACAAGAAAAGCTCTCAGCTGGTGAGACTGTGGGGTTATGAGAGTGTGGCGGATCAGGTGGGTTTGTTTGTGCAGCTGTGAGGAGACTGGGTGAGGAGATGCCGTTAGGCTGGGGGGTCGCTGCGCTGCTGCTGCTGATGCTGCTGATGCTGCCGGCTGGGACTCAGGCTCAGAGCGGAGATGGAGACACCAACATGGGTGAGGAGATCATTTAGGAAACGAAACGTATTTACATCAGTGAGATGTCTGTTTTTCATGGTCTGGTCCTGAGCTTCATGAGTCCAAATCTGACACGGTTGACTTTGGGGCATGGTGCGTGGGGCGGGGGCTGAGACTTTACCCTGAAATCTCTGAAGGACTCTGGGTTAGGACATGTTCTATCATGTCAGATATGATATAAATATTATTATCATTGTTTACTGTGTGAACTATGATGGCAAATCTCTGAATCTTTTAAACCATCTGAATAAAAACATGGCTATAATTTCAACAATGTTTGGATAAATTCATAGACAGCTGGTGAGCTTTGTACATTCAATACATTCAATAAGTAAAAGCAAAAGAGGCTTAATGCTTTGCTCTAACCCACCGGTTCTTACACTTTGATCAGGGTTCAGCACTTGAATACCACGTGTTAAAGATTGGGGGCTTTATCAGTTTTAGAGGCTGTAGAAATGTACTTGATAAATTCTATGATTCATGTAATAAAGTTAGTGTTAGAGGCGTAGTACTACTTTACTTGACCCCCACTCATTAGAAAATGTGTGGGGTTTGTAACAGACTGTGATGTATTTTATAAACGGCTATAACAACATGTTTCAGTGTTTATAATTGTTCAGTGTCTGTTCTACATGTTCTACATGGTTTCAGCTGTTTGCCTGTGTCCTGGTTCGTCCTCTGTTTATCCAGCAGCCTCCACTGATGAAGTGTCCACAGGAGGAGTCAGAGTCAGCGACAGAGACGTTAACAAACACTGAGACCTGAGGCCTCTGACACAGCTGGTCAGAGTCTGATATATGATAAAAGAGTGTGTTATAAAGTTAAGTCTCACTGAGACATAAATAAAAAAGAGAGGTTGCAGCTGTCGGGGGAAAGAAGACCACACAGATTAAAATTTAGGGCCAGACTCAGTTTTTAATTTTTAGCAGAGGTGGTAAAGGAGTTCTCGCTCAGAGGATTGTGTCTAGATTAGAAGGCTTTAGGGCTCCAGTAATGATCATTTCAATTAGTCATTAATCTGCTGATAATTCCATTAACTATAACATGAGACAAAGAAAATTCTCACATTTAAGAACCTGGAGGCGACAGCTGTTCGGCCCTTTGGCCTGAAAAGTGACTTTAACAATCAATCTATTATCAGGAGCATCTTTCCATCGGCCGAGCGTTGACTTTTTTTTAAGTGTTTATCATTCTGTGAGATTTAAAGTGTTGAGCATTGGTGCATTGGTGAGGTCACCTGTGAGACTCTGATGTCATAAGTAGCGTTGAGTGAACAAAGACGCCGAATAGAAATATTGAGAACGCTGCTCTGTTCTTGGTTGACATGCTTCCCTCTCATGATTAGACACAAATACTGTTTCGTTTTTATGCAGACGATGCAGAGGTTTATCTTCCTGTCAGCCTTTCTGATTCTCGTAGTTTGGTTCCTCTGCTTTGTTCGGTGTGAGTCAGGCAGTACTACAAGCCAGCGTTGGTGGAGCATCTGTGAATGAAATTTTCTCAGCATTGATGGGAACTGTTGTCACTTTGTTTTCCCTCAGAGCCCAGAATCAGCTGCACCTCTCACATCACTAGAGAAGAAAGCAGTCTGACCTGTCGGCTGCCCCGAGGCAGAGGCGACAATGAGGACGACGAAGATGATGATGATGATGAGGGCGACGGCATAGAGGAAATGACCCTTTGGTAAAACACTCTGGATATCATTTTGCATCATCCTGCTCTTAAGAGGAGATTTGGTTAATGACAGCGATCAATGTTCTTCTAATCACAGTCACACCGACTGGAGTACAGCAGACAAGGCCAGGCTGAAGTGTGTCAAGGATTCTGGAGACACGCTGCACTTCAGTGAAACACCTGTGATCATGTTTAACCTGACCGTTCGCTTGAGGAGTGGAGTCGAGATTAAAACGATGGTCGACCTGAAGAAAATAGGTGAATCTCTTCAGCCGTAGAGGCTGAACAACATTAGTTGCTTTTGCTCAGGACTTAAAGCAGAGATGCACTAAACCTGGGGCTGGGATTCAGTTCAGCAGCGCCAGCAAACGTGTATGATAACGTAACACTGATATTATCCCACCTGCAGTCTCTCTGTCATTTGTGGCATTATCATGAGTCTATCAAAATGCAAATACAGCACAATTTGTCTCTTATCAGGCAGTGGTTCAGAGTTGGTTAATCTGGCCAAAATGCTTCGCCATTCAAGGATTTTTTACACAGAACTCGTGCTGTAATTTTTCATGTTACTTTAAATACAAAAAGTTTCCTTTCTTTTCTCTCTGTATTTTTCACTTTGAACAGATTCTGTTAGAGTTGTGTTTACAGTTCAACTCACTACCTCCAAGTGGATGAGAACAAATAAGCTTTTGCAGCTTTAACTCCACTGTTTTCCAACCTTAACTAACAGCACACTGTGCTGTCTGCTGTCTTTTGGTTCTCCGTTGTCTTGTTGCAGTTAAACCGAGACCTCCTGTGGTGTGGAACGTTACTTTCAACCAGGAGTTTAACAATGCTGTCATTCATTTTCGGACTCCGTACCACCATGATTACCTGAAAGTAGACAACCAACTCTTCCAGCTGCACATCTGGAACGAAAACAAGAAAATGGTAGATGGTTCAATTTACTGTACCGGCCGAAATATATGAGCTTTTATTTATGATTCAGAAATAGGGGGTCGTCTGATGTTTATGAGCTTAGGTTTAGATAGAAAGGTTTTACCCACAAAATCAGATATCTCTCTGAATGGAGAGCGTCTTCTAAAGAGAGTGTTGAATTATGGGTCGTTAGTAGCCAAATCATGTTGCTAGTCTAGTGAGAGTTTTCAGTCTGAGTTCCACAGAGTCAGTCAGCCCCGAAAGCTTAGTTCAGTCTGAATAAACTAAAGATGATTAAAAAACAGATCATAGCGTCTCCTTACGTCTTCACTGCAGAAAATGAACCAGGGAGAAAATCTGTCAAACCACAGCTGATCTGGATGACGACCTGAGAAAGACTCAAGTCTGAAACCGTCTCTAAAATTTTGCAACTGACAGACAAGCTGCACAACTGGGGTTTTTCTGTTCTGCTTTAATTGGTGTATTGTGGGTTTCACTTTTACCAGATTAAAAGCCTCAGGCTGAAGACTGTCTGATCCTTGGACTAATGGGACCCTGTGTCCTAACGTGGTTGTCTTCTAATCAATCATATTAGGTCCACATACTAGTTTACTTCAGTCATTATTCCTGACAGCTCTGACGTGATCCTGACCATTTGTCCCGTTTGACCACAGATTCACAACATCTCGGAGAAGGACCATATGAAGATTGATATGGAGCACCTCATGGTGAACACCGAGTATCACGTGGCTGTGCGAGCCATACCCGTGAATTATCTGAGGGGCAGCTGGAGTGAGTGGAGTAAAACATACATTTTCTCCACTCATGCCGGTAACAACATCCCATCCAGTCCCGCTGCTATGAATCTCAACCAAAGACAGAAGACAGTACCGATCTAATCATGTCCTGTTTTGACTTCCTCCAGAACCAGAGGTCCAAAAGGAGACATATGAAAGGGAGGAGCCAATGTACAAATTCCTAGTGTTCCTTATCGCCTCGGTGGTGGTGGTGGTGACTTTCAGCGTGTTTTTCATGAAACACAAGTATGACTTATCTGTTCTCTTGACAGAAAATCATCAAAGTTACACGCATCTCTTATATTAATCTCACTTTTCTTTCTCCCTCATAGAATATTCACTTACATGTGGCCAAGAATCCCACATCCTAAAGACACACTGGTGCAGATCTGCAGACCAAACAAAGTGAGTCATTCTACTGTGAGGCTGAAGAAAAACAGCAGCATCAGTGAAATTCCTCTGAGTCCTCGTGCAACACGTAATAGGCAGTGATGACTCACAGGGCAAAAACTATTACAGCTGGGGAGCTAACTGCTTACATGCCTTGCAGCTTGGAACCTGTCAGCTCTAGTCAGCACAAAATCTGAGCATCTTTCAGTCTGAGCTGCACTGTACCGTTCACCCCCCCCCAACATGCTGTTCTTAGTTCATTCAGTAAAGAGCCACTGAAAAGGGAAAAATCCCTGAGCAGCATCAGCTTTGTTGTTGGTCAATGTTGCAAACTGGACACAAATGATTCAAACACATGAACAAACCCACAGATCGCAGCAAGTCATTTAAAATGATCTATTTCCACCACAACTAGTATGACGATGAGGACCTCCCCACACACACACAAACACACAATAATAACTATAGCGTTGTCAGGGATTTTCATAACAGTGATTTATAACTGGTCTGGAAGGATCTGATGAGTCACAGGGAGAAGCTGTTGTTGACAGTGGACAGAGACAATGCATTGTGTTGATCTCGGAGAACTGATTGTTGACTGTACCTGCACCTTTAATAAAATTAGTTGCTGGTTAAAACCAGATGTGATGTTTTTCTGGTTCTGCAGGGTCTCCTGTTGAACCTCAGTCCTGAAGTCTGCAGTGCCCTGAAGGTAGAGAAAACAGAGTCAGAGCCGTGTGAGGAAACACAGCCTTCGATCGGTCCTGCCGCCACCGTCACCAGCTCTCAGATGAATGCCTGCTCCACCCAAAGCTCAGACTGCAGGAGCACCACCAGCGTCAGCACGGAGGAGCTGGAGCTCTCTGCCCTCCTGAGCAGGAGCTCCTCCGATGGGGAGGGCAGCCTCCAGAGCGCCAGTCCTTCTCCCGTCGATGTCCTGCAGCTCAGGGGACGACCCCACATGCCTGAGTCCGTATGCGGCGCTGAAGCGAACGAGGTCGAGGTGCTTGGACTGAGTCAGCAAGAGGAGGCCTACGTCACCATGTCCAGTTTCAATCGGATCAAGTAGGTCAGGAAGAGGAACAAGGCCAGAGCTTGTGTTTAAAAAACTTCTGAGAATTACACTTCAAGATGCTCTAACAAAGTGGTTCCCAACCTGGGGCTCAGGACCGTGATGCAGACCAAAGATAAACCAGAGAGGTCATGAAATGATTTAATAGACATAGAGGAAATTAAAACATGTTTTTGTTTGTTTTTTGGTCGTGCTAGCAGCAAAACTGTCGATGATAACATCTGGTGGTCTAAGGACTTTTCTCCTTCTCCATGCACCATGGAAATAGATTTCCCTCTGCTTCTACAATATCTGTCAGCCCACCACTCAATATTTCGACAGCCACTGGATGAATTTCCATCAAAGTTTCTACAGATGCCCACTTTGTCCAGAGGATGAATCCCACTGACACTCTGCCACGTTGCAACCCCACAGGTCTGTGGCTTGGCTGATGACTCCTGGAATCTTTCACCTTTTCATGCCCCTAAAATTCCTTTAAATCAGTCTGAGAGGGAAAAATCAGTATTTTGTCCATGCTATGACCAGAAACTGTGATGTTATCTCTTGATTTTAAAAGATTATGAGAAAAAAAAAAAAAAGGTTGGGAACCACCGACCATAAGAACTGAATGAGGAGCAGACAGGCCATCGAGATTTGCTCCTACTGACAGTGAAGTGTTGTAGGAACATGATGGATTAAATGATTGATTAGAGCAGGAATAACTGATCAGAGATGGGGATCAGCTCTACATCTGGACTGCTCTTCATTCTTCAAAAACAACTCATACATTATATAACATATTATTCTGCCAAAGTGCACATGATTATATTTTATTTTATATGCTTTTGTTAACTTCAAATCTTCAGTAAGAATTCAAGGATTCATTTTTTGCTGATTACAAAAAGAACAGTTTAAAGTATGAGCTTTGGCAAGTAACTTTTATTTTCAGGTTTGCAAGTAAAATTGGAAGATCCAGACTGAGTCCAGACTGTAGCAGTGTGATGCCAGTTATTAATCCACACCTATTGAAATTGATATGATATATCAAGTGTATTTTCATAAATTCTTACATATTGTATACTGACATATAGACAGGGGACAGATCAAAATAAAAACCAGCATAAAGTGTCAGTCAGGTGTTGAGACACCATGAGGCTCCAGAACCGCTTTAATGCCCCCCCAATGGTTCTCCAAGTCTCTGGACTGGATGATCAAGACCATCTCACCATCTTCCACAAGATGTTCCCTCATTTACTGTTGTGATGATGGTGGAGGAGAAACTGTCCAACAGGAGAGTCCAAAACCACCCATAGGCTCAACAGGGTTCAGATCTGGTGACTGTGGAGACACAGCACATTATTCACATCACTTCCATCCTCATCTGTCTATCAGTGACCCCCCTCCCCCAGGATCCTCTCTCTCCACTCGGTTTTCAGGTTCTACCTTTAACTTGTCATCAGTCTGTACCTCCTGCAGTTCTCTGCTGGAGGCCGAGAGATAGTTGTTGGAGAAATTTTAGAAGTTCATACCATGTTTTGCTACAACTCACATCCTACCCGAATGTTTTGTTTCCAGGGTAAAGTCACACAGAAGATGCCCAGTGGTTAAAGGGTCATCTCATCTTTTAGGTGGACAAGCAGAGCACTACCTGTCTCAAGCACGTTCAAAATCTGCATGTTTCAAATTATTCTTGTTGCTATCTGAGCTTTAATGACAAATGACAAATGAAAGTAAATTTGAATTTAAAGTGTACTAGTAAGATGTGGTCCCACCACGAGTCTCCAAAACAGCTAAAAAGAATCCTTAGAACCTTATTAAAGCCCACTAGAATTCCTCAGTACCACAAGAACCAACTAATGTCTCTAAAACCTCCTAAATGACCACAAGAATCCCCTTTAGAACCACTAAACCAAACCAGAACCTTCTAAATGACCCAGGAACCTCTTCATGATTACAACATCCACAGAAACAATCCTAAGAACAACATAGAGGACATGCAATGAACCCCCTCACTGAGACTAACCTTCTCCCCAAGAACCTCCAAAGGCACAACAACCACCTTAAAGTACATCTAGAGCCTCCTCAGTGACCATGATTACCACCTAACAGCCCACCAGAACCACCTAATGGATACGTAGAAACTCTCCAGGGAAGACAAGAGCCCAATGAGGGACCACCAGAGCCACTCAAAGGATACCTACAACCTTGTCAGTGACTACAGGAAACACATGAATAACACCAGAACAACCCTAAAGGACTTGTACAACCTCCTCCATGACCACACCAACACCAACAACCTAGATCCCTTGAACGACCTAGAACCTCTTCTGTGATCAATAGAACCATCTAATGGACCGATAGGACCACTTTAAAGATTGACAGAATGTACCCAGTGATGGCAAGGACCTCCAAAAGGGCCTCAGCAACCATCTAAAGGACCTCCAACTGGTCCAAGTAGAACCTACTCAGTGACCACACTAAGGGGATCCCCGGACCCCCAAAAATAGAGCCTTTTTAATGATCAACAGAACCACATAAATGAAGAACTAGAACCTTGTAAAGGTCCTCCTACAGCCTCCTCAGTAAGTAAAGGGGACACTTAGAATCTCCTTAATGACCACCAGAACCCCTTATAGATCTATAGACTTTGCTCAGTGACTGCTAGGACCTCCAAAACTACCACAACAACCTCCTACAGGACCTCAGGAACTCCCTAAATGGCCCATAAAACCAAAATAACCTCCCTTACGCTCTATAACTAATGCACACACATCAGATTAAGGTAAAAGTGCAGGTATTGCACCAAAGCCCTCAGAACAGCGTCCCAGCTCCTGATGGATGAAACCTTTCAGAGCCCTTGTGTCCTGTAGGGAAGCCTCCGTAGTCATCTGTCAACTGTCTGTATAAGGATGAACTACAATGCTTCAGTGGACTAAAACATACAGAAACACCAGCGAGGTATCAGGTCAATCATACTGAGCAGTCTGCAGGTGAACCGTTTCTGTTTCTGGTTTGAGTCATGGAAATGCCAAAAAAAATAAGACAATGCTGCTTCTTAAAACATCTGACACAACCTACATCTCATGTTTCTTTACATCAACGTCTGGAATAAATACACAGAATGTATTAATGTTTTATTTTCTCAGAACAAAGAAACCTGACTGTAAGACTTCACTCCATATTAATCTGTATTAAATATTCTATATATTCTTTATGATTATGTTAGATTGAATCTGTTATGATATATTGTTTAACCAATGTTTCTTTATTTAAACAAAGTCTATTGTATTGCATAACAATGTACAATAAAATAGAAAACTGGAAATAAACATTCTTTTCCTTCATGCTTACCTACATTAGAACATGATAAAATACACAGTAAGAAAATAAGACAAAGTTACCAGAACCACTCTATAGACTCTATACTTACTACATTCATGTGGAAAGACATTATTTATAAGTAGCTGGTAGCAAAGCTATAGATCTAATCAACCTAACATACCATTGTCATTAATTACAAATAGATCTTGACTGATCATTTACTTTACCTGTCTTTAGAATAATTAATGACAGTTCATGTTCTCTCATTTGACTCACAGCTTCCAGGCATTTCTCATCATTAGAATAAAGTAAACGTCGCTGTCAATGGAGGCGCTGACTCCACAGTAATAGTTGACGAACTCCTCTTTGGTCACCTGCCGATAAGAAAAAACACTTTTACCATAAAAGGGAAAGAAAAGTGTGTGTGAGGTGGGGGGGTCTAGTGGTTTCCATCCAAGTGAGCCAAACAAGAGAGGACATCAAAACAATAACAGCCACCCGCCACCAGAGTTTCATCTGCATATTCACTGTGTGAGGAATGTTTGGAGATGAATGAATATTTTTTTATAGGTTACGGGTCCAGAACCTGAAAAGGAGGATGATTCAGGTCTAACGGTACCAGAGGCAGTGAACAAACAGAAACAGAACCTGCTGGCTGACAAACACTGGCTACCAAGCTGTCTCAATACCGAGGTTTTTATCTTGTACTGTTGTTTTCATCCAAATACAGCCTCATTTTGACATATTCAATATGTCTTTTTCTCTTGTTGGTATATCTTTAGGATAACAACCATACAATATACTCTGCAGAATATTTCCAGATTAATTAATATGAAGACACTGTGAGATGGAAAACTCTGCCGCCCTCGTACCAGCTCTTTACAGTGAGTTAATTTACCAGAACGATGCCTAGTTAGAGTTTCCAGGCATTTCTCATCATCACTATGAAGTACACGTCTGTATTGATGGATGCACTCACACCAGCATAATAATTAAAAAATTCCTCCTGGGTCACCTTCAGAGAGTAATACCAGCATGAATTTACATTTCTGTCGGTATTTTGTATTTTACCTTTAAGAGCCAACAACCTGTTCACAGATGTAGCTGTCTTGTGATGTGGGAAGATGCAGCAGATCTATGGGAACCTGTCACTTTACTGACCACACACACAGAAACATCACCAAAAACCACCTGATAAAAAGCAGCATCGTACTCTAAGGCAACACTTAAAGAGTTTAATACCTTTCCATCTTTGTCATATGGAGAGTCAAAGCTGTCCAGAAATCTCCTGAAGACCTGATCCTCCGTCCACTCTCCGTTCTGATACTTTGGGTGGTACTTGGCGTTATAAACCCCCCGCAGGTCTTCAATGGTGATCACCCCGTCACCTGTCTTATCCAGCTTCCTAAACGCCTGCATGACCACCTCCTTCCTGGCCTTAGACATGGGTGGCTGCAGGTCCCAGATCATGGAGGTTAGGAAAAATTAGATAATCAGCACCTGTAACCTGTTCTCTACCTGATCTGTGCATTTACCCTCAGAGTGACGAAGAACTCATCAAAGTCGATGGTCCCGTTCCCGTCACGGTCAAAGTGCTCAAACAGAGCAGTGGCCTCCTGCTTCTCAATCAGAATCCCGTAGTCATTTAAACCCTTCAGAAACTCCTTGAAGTCCAGGGAGCGGTTGCTGTTATCATCCATTATTTTGAAGGTCCTGGCAAACATATGAACACATCTTGACATTACTCTGCAATACCAACAGTACCCTACTGAGAATGCATGGTAGAACGGAGTAATTAGATCCTGTGCTTCAGTAAAAGTCAAAGGCCTGATTGTAGCATTGTACTTCAGTGAAAAAATAGAGCTGTCATCCACAAAAGAGTCAATAAAGTATCAAAGGAAAAAGTGTTTACCATGCAGACTTCATATGTATCACTGATGCAATAACGTGTAAACAACATTTTATAGTTGCAGCTGGAGGAGGTGGAGTTCGTTCTAATAAGGCATTTAACCTGTAACAACGCATCATGTAAACAGCATCCACAGAGTAGCATCAGATTGAAATATCAAAGTACAGAAGCTTCAGATGTGAATGTACTTGGTTACTTCCCACCTCTGCTGTAGGAGTATTAATGACCTGAAAGGATCCGTGTGGGCTGGTGCAGAGGTACTTCAGCAGGTTAGGAGAACAGTCTACAGCCAAAACATCGGCAAACAAAACCACAGAATCAGCAACAACACAAAATGATGTGACAACAAACCCAAATGCATCACAACATCCTGCAGCCAACGGTAACAAGAGTTTGAGTGCAGCACGATGCAAAGCTCATTTATCACAGGAAAACACCAGCGTCAGCTCGTAACCATCAAGCACTAAGGAATTGAAGCAGATATATAACTGCTTTATTTACTTCATCTAAAGAAACGCTCGAACTTTCATTTTCACTCTGGTATTTAAACATGAAGCAGCATCAAACAAAACGTAATGGACAAATACATTCACTCCAGAGTTTTGCTTCAGTAGGATTCTGAGGTATTTGTTCTTGAGTTGACTGGCCTTATTCTACTCCACCAAATGTCGAAGGAAAATATTTAACTTCTCTTATTTGATAGCTTTAGTTACTGGTTATTTTGAATATTAGGATTTTAGATTAAAAAACCTATGATCATCGAAATCAACACTTGACATGAAACCAGCAGATTCCAACGTTCTTGTGTTGGTAACTTCATATAAATGTGTATATGGGTCACAAGATCTGTCAGTGTGTGTTCAGAAGTTTAATCTTTCTTCTTTCTTCTCTAAATATGCAGATGCTCTGATTAATTCTGAAACAAGCTGATTTCAAACCAATTTAAATTCTCATTGAACTTGAAGATATATCTTGGTAATTTGAGGATTGTTGATAGAATAGACTTAAAAAGATGCCAAATTTAAAAGTGATGATCAAAGGGATATGATAGAATTATTTAAATGTTGGCTTTCCTATAAATACTGGAAAGTTTCACCTCTTCAGGCCTCTTAAAATCCTTCAGTTGAAACAATCTGAAGGGGAAAAAATGCTCATAATCTTTCCCAAAGTGGATGCTGCTCCTTTTTTATGGGGGTCATGAGCTGAAAAGGTTGGGATCCACTGAACTAGAGCAACAAATGTGGATTAATCTGCCAGTGAAAATAGTCCCTAAAAAATGCACCATTTCGTCTGTTTGTAATGATTTATGTTTTAAGCAGGAACCAATTAGCAGACAGAGGAGGGAGGGTGTTGAGAGATGGACCAACACATTGTCTGAACATGAGACCTGTTTAGAAAAGTATAAAATATCAGATGCACTTGGCTTTAAGTCTTAGTTACTGAGAGATGAAATATCTGTTAGACAGAGGTGGACAGACTCAGTGAGGTTGAGGAGACAGTTATTCAGCGTCAGAACTGGAGCTTCATGTTGACAGTGTTTGCTTTATAACCGTAAACATTATAACAGTTCTGGTTAGAAAAACTGCTGATGGGTCTGCGGGTTGACAACAATGAGCAGCCTAAGTGGCCGATCACAGCTATATGCTCCTCTACATGTGAACATGGCTGATTGGTGTCATGTTCATATGATTCTCCAGTCGTGGAGGAAGGACTCAGATTCTTTACTTAAGTAAAATTACCGCTATAGCAAAGTAAAAATACTTCATTACAAGTCAAAGCCCAGTAAAAGCACTTACTGTGAGTCATATGATTCATCCAGGGGAAAGAAGAAAACAACAGGAGCTCATACATGCAGCTATACTTTGAGTTTTCTCGAAACTTTGTTTTTTATCATGAAATATTGGCTCATTTAGGCTGAAAAAAACCACTGGTTTTATTATGGAACATTTAGTGATGGTGTGTTTTATGAGCTTGCTCTGTGTTTTTATGAACCGTCCTCATCTAAAATCTAACTCCAGCTGCCAGACAGATGTGCTGGCAGCACATGTGTCACAGCTTATGTCATCATCGACTCGGTCTTCATCATCTGTGTCTTTAGGACCTGCAGCACCCATCCAGTTCAACTAAACCAACACAACAAACCAGATCAATACCACATGTTGTATCTGTCTTATCACAGATGAGTCCAGAACAACTGAATCCATGGCCCCCCTGGATCTTCATCTGGCATAAACTGAGCAGGTGTAGATGTGGGAGGAGCTCACCTGCCCAGACCTTTGATCCCCGACGATCCTCGGGCCAGACACTGCAGCCTGAGTCTCTCCACCGGGTCAGAACATCCTGATAGCTGGCGCTCCGCGTTCATTGCCATCTCTCGATCGTGTCTCGACGTCCCTGCCATCTCTGACATCATACACAGAAAGTGTTTTAAGCAGGTTTCATTTTCATATTTTTCAGAGGGAAAATGGTTTATAAATGACACCAACATATTTATCTGAGGTGTATAGGTACTAATTACACATGACAGCTGATAAAATACGATGCCTTTCCATAGGATAAAGGCTCTGCACACTATCACAGGTGTTTGTAGTTGACGTACCTGAGTCTGTCAGTTCACGTACGTCAACTTCTGGCTGAGATACATGTGAGCTCGATAACAAAACTAAAAGGAACATTTTTTAAAAAATATTTTAACTTGTGCATGTGACATTTAAAAAAGCCAAAGAGCAGGTGTTCTGCATAAGGAGAAGTAAGGAGTACTTGTACTCCAGTGGAAGTTTATATTGTATATGAATATTTTGACTCCTTTGGCTCAGTAAAGAATCTAAGCTCCAAGAACCACTAACTGGACATTTTCAATAGAAATTGAAACCTGTGTAGAACCTGTATGTTCGCAGGTTTATTCTCCATTTTAATGCAGTTCATCTGCTGTTATTACAGCATCTTATGGTTTCCTTCTCAGTTAAAATAAGCCAGAACATTCCACAGAAAGTACAGAACCACAGCCGGGTAGCTGTTCCACCTGGTGGTTGGAGGTATAAACACACACCTGAGAGAGGCTCCTACATCTTGTGTGTGACCTTGATTTACCTTTGGTTTAAAGAAAGAGAGTTTTTAACTTAATCTTGTTCTCAGTGTCATAACAACATGAAACAGGTTCAAACAAGAGCAAGCAAAAGTGAAGCAAAGAAGTGAATGTTTGTTCACCATTTTTTCTGCTGCAGAGACATGAAACTCTGAGGAAGATAAAGAGACAAAGAGGAGAAGATGTTATCTCTGGTGTCTGTTTGTCAGCAGGATGACACAGAGACCAATGAACCCATGTGCACCAAACTTGGCTGGGGGGCAGATTATTGTCCAGGGCAGAACCCAGCACTTTCTGGGGCAGGTCTGCGTCATTCTGAATTTTTTTCTCTGGAGTCTGGTGTGTGTTGTTTGACACTGGCCCTGGTGCAGGTCTGGCACCACTGAGAGTTGTTCTAGTTAAATAATTGACCCTGAGAGACTGAGCAGCTCTCAGTGGGTGAGGCAGGGGATTAAGTCAGGTTAGTCAGGTGAGACAGTTTAGTCAGGTTAGACAGGTTAGACAGGATGGTGAGGTGAGTCAGGTTAGACAGGTTAGTTGTGTAACAAGAAACAGGATTGAAAAGGGTGGGCGCCAGGGGTCATGAAGTGCACAGACTCAGATGAAGAGGAGGAGGAAGAGGAAGAGTTAACTGTCTTTGGTGTGAACCTGCAGAATGTGACTGAGGTTTTGGTCATTTCACCTTTCACGTCTCCACAGAGCTGAAATGATTAGTTGATTAATCAACTAGTTGTCAGTCAGTTTGTCCAGTGTGTCACATCTTCAGTTTTTCTGTTTTCTCGGGTTGTTGACCGTCACCTCGGTCTCTGGGAACCTGTTCTGGTTCGGCAGATTAATCTGTGATAAGAATGTTAAAGCTGCAGCCCTGTAGACCTGTCCTGGCTTCTCAGACCATCAAAAGTAACAGTTCTCCTTGTGCATTGTTTTCTGTGTTACTGTATTATTGTCTCTGTGGCCTCTGCTCCACCAGCTCCACCAGCAGTGTAAAACAAGAACAGCAGCCATTTTGTGTCCCAGTGACTGAATCTGCTCTGACACTTTAAAAGCAGTCAGTAGGGCCCTGCTGGTCTAGACCAAAGAACATCAACAGAACCTTAGGGAACACCAACAGAACCGTAGAGGAACAGAACCATAGAGGAAAACCAACAGAACCTTAGAGGAAAATCAACAGAACTATAGAGGAACAGAACTGTAGAGGAACACCAAGGTAAACGTAGAAGAGCAGAACAGTAATGGAAGAGACCCTCGGAGAAACACGAACAGCAGAACATTAAAGCGTTTGTTCTCAAACTCACCCGATTCAGTTCCAACACAAACGTCTCCGTGCTCGTATCTTCCGCAAACGATCCGCCGTTACCATGGAGAGCCGCCATCCTCGGCTGTGATTGGCTGTCCAGTCCTCTGTACGCAGAGTTGGGACGTTCCGGCTTCAGGAACAGGAACCGTTCTGACCAGCGCTAACACCGTAGACACGGCGGTTACAGCGAGGAAAGGAGTGTTAAAGAGCAGAGAACGGCGTAACGACATGCTGCTGAGGAGAGATAAAAACAGGGAGAACCACGTAAATAAAAGAACCGGTGTTTCATATTCAACGTAGTAAATCTGCTGCCGTTTGAAAATCACAATTTCCACTCTTTTAAGTTATCAGCTCTTTCAAATCCCATTTAAAATTTCCTCTTTGTCATGTATGTTTTTTCATTTCTATCTATTTTTTTTTCTTTAAAGTCACATTTCTCTAATTATATACAGTTTTCACTTTAGGTCCTGAGTAAATCACCTTACGCCTAATGCGTCTGCACGTGTACTATTAATGGTAATATTTATTTGTTAAAAACAAGTTTCTGTCAATGCTATTCATTCTAAAACAAAGGCTCTGCAACTAATACTGAGAGAATGTTTAACTATTTTCATTTCTATTTTACTCCTAATGCTTTCCCTCAGTGTAGTAGTGTGTGTATGTGTGTGTTGACAGCTGACATTGCTGTAAAATCACCTGTATTCACTGCCCTCTAGTGGTCAGGGTCAGGAGCTACACTTCTGCATTTCACAGTGGGAATAAAACAGATGTCAATCTAGTATGACTTGTTTTGATGACAGACTGTCCAGCCACCGATGTCTAGATAAGTGAAGCACTGATGGGTCAGAAAGTTAAAATCCTCTGATTCTTCTTCAGTTCTCACTGAAATGCTCACATTTCAGCTTTGAGTTTAGCAAAGTGACTATTATTTGCTCTGGGTTTTGCACCTCAGGTCACAAACTAGCAGCCCTGCAGACCTGGTGGAGTCTTGTGGAGCTGCTCAGCCTACAGACAGTACTCAGGGGTGGAATAGTCCCAGCACTTCTCTGCATTTTCTGGTAAGACAACTGAGTTTTTTTTTTTCCTAAAACAATAATGGAACCGATAGTCAACAAAAAGACAGCAGCAGTCAGAGCCCTGTGGTTAGAGATGAGCCAACCTCCTTTACAGAGTTTAAAATCTGTGGTTATTGGAATCTGTTAGAAAATCTTTTAGATAACTTAAATTATTTATCACATATTATCAGGTCTCCATGGAGGAAATAACAGGTGATTAGGTTAGTGCTCAGTAATGCAGCATTTCATTCTGTATGTGGTACATACGTTATAGAAAACATTGGAATTTAATCATAAGGTATTTTTGCTAGATGACATTCTTCTTCTTTTTCTTTCGGCTTTTCCCTTTAGGGGTCACCACAGCGAATCAGTGTCCTCCATCTAACCCTGTCTTCTGCGTCCTCTTCACTCACACCAACTACCTTCATGTCCTCTTTCACTACATCCATAAACCTCCTCTTTGGTCTTCCTCTAGGCCTCCTGCCTGGCAGTTCAAAACTCAGTATCCTTCTACCAATATATTCACTATCTCTTCTCAGGACATGTCCAAACCATCTCAGTCTGGCCTCTCTGACTTTATCTCCAAGCCTCTATCATGTGCTGTCCCTCTGATGTACTCATTCCTGATCCTATCCATCCTGGTCACTCCCAGAGAGAACCTCAACATCTTCATCTCTGCTACCTCCAGCTCTGCCTCCTGTCTTTTCCTCAGTGGCACTGTCTCTAGACCAAACAGCATCGCTGGTCTCACCACAGTTTTGTACACCTTTCCTTTCATTTTAGCTGAAACTCTTCTATCACACATCACACCTGACACTTTTCTCCACCCGTTCCAGCCTGCCTGCACACGCTTCTTCACCTCTTTTCCACACTCTCCATTGCCCTGGACTGTTGACCCTAAGTACTTAAAATCCTCCACCTTCTTTATCTCTTCTCCCTGTAACCTCACTCTTCCACTTGGGTCCCTCTCATTCGCACACATGTACTCTGTCTTGCTGCGGCTAACCTTCATTCCTCTCCTTTCCAGGGCAAATCTCCACCTCTCAAGCTTCTCCTCCACCTGTTCCTGCTCTCACTACATATCACAATGTCATCTGCAAACATCATAGTCCATGGAGATTCCTGTCTAACCTCGTCTGTCAGTCTGTCCATCACCATAGCAAACAAGAAGGGGCTTAGAGCTGATCCCTGATGCAGTCCCACCTCCACCTTGAACTCCTCTGTCACACCTACAGCACACCTAACCACTGTCTTACAGTCCACATACATGTCCTGCACCACTCTAACATACTTCTCTGTCACTCCAGACTTCCTCATACAGTACCACAGTTCCTCTCTGGGCACCCTGTCATACGCTTTCTCCAGATCTACAAAGACACAATGCAGCTCCCTCTGACCTTCCCTGTACTTCTCTATCAACATCCTCAAAGCAAATACTGCATCTGTGGTACTCTTTTTTGGCATGAAGCCATACTGCTGCTCACAAATGCTCACTTTTGCCCTTAGTCTAGCTTCAACTACTCTTTCCCATAGCTTCATTGTATGGCTCATCAGCTTTATTCCTCTGTAGTTGCCCCAGTTCTGCACATCTCCCTTGTTCTTAAAAATGGGCACCAGCACACTTCTCCTCCATTCCTCAGGCATCTTCTCACTATCTAAGATCCTGTTAAACAACCCAGTCAGAAACTCTACTGCCGCCTCTCCTAGACACTTCCATACCTCCACAGGTATATCATCAGGACCAAGTGCCTTTCCACTCTTCATCCTCTTCAGTGCCTTCCTCACTTCATCTTTACTAATCTTTGCTATTTCCTGATCCACAATAGCCACATCTTCTACTCTTCGTTCTCTCTCATTTTCCTCATTCATCAACTCTTCAAAGTACTCTTTCCATCTTCCCATCACACTGCTGGCACCTGTCAATACATTTCCATCTCTATCCTTAATCACCCTAACCTGCTGCACATCCTTCCCATCTCTGTCTCTCTGCCTTGCCAATCTGTATAGATCAGTCTCTCCCTCCTTACTGTCCAACCTAACATACAAGTCATCATAAGCCCCTTGTTTGGCCTTTGCCACCTCTACTTTCACCTTACGCTGCATCTCCCTGTACTCTTGTCTACTCTCTTCAGTCCTCTCAGTGTCCCACTTCTTCTTAGCTAATCTCTTTTTCTGTATACACTCCTGCGCCTCCTCATTCCACCACCAAGTCTCTTTATCTACTTTCCTTCCAGATAACACACCAAGTACTCTCCTTCCTGTCTCCCTGATCACATTAGCTGTAGTTCTCCAGTCATCTGGAAGCACCTCCTGACCTCCCAGAGCCTGCTTCAACTCCTTCCTAAAAGTCATGCAACACTCTTCCTTTTTTAGCTTCCACCATTTCGTCCTCTGCTCTGCCTTTGTCCTCTTTGTCTTCCTCACCACCAAGGTCATCCTACACACCAGCATTCTATGCTGTCTGGCTACACTCTCACCAACCACTACTTTGCAGTCACTGATCTCCTTCAGATTACACCGTCTACACAAGATGTAATCTATCTGTGTGCTCCTACCTCCACTCTTATACGTCACTCTGTGCTCCTGCCTCTTCTGGAAGAAAGTGTTCACTACAGCCATTTCCATCCTTTTTGCAAAATCAACCACCATCTGTCCTTCTGCGTTCCTCTCCTGGATACCGAATCTGCCCATCGCTTCCTCATCGCCTCTGTTTCCTGCACCAACATGTCCATTGAAGTCTGCACCAATGACAACTCTCTCATCTCTAGGGATGCTCTGTATGGCTTCATCAAGGTCCGACCAGAATTTCTCCTTCTCCTCCAGCTCACAGCCTACCTGTGGAGCATACCCACTAACCACATTGAACATTACACCTTCGATTTCTAGCTTCAGACTCATCACTCTATCTGACACTCTTTTTACCTCCAGGACATTCCTAACAAGCTCCTCTTTCAAGATAACTCCTACTCCGTTTCTCTTCCTATCTACACCATGGTAGAACAACTTGAACCCTGCTCCCAAACTTCTAGCCTTGCTGCCTTTCCACCTGGTCTCCTGGACACACAGTATGTCTACCTTCCTCCTCTGCATCATGTCAACTAACTCTCTACCCTTTCCTGTCATGGTTCCAACATTCAAAGTCCCTACTCTCAGTCCTAGCCTCTTGGCATTCCTCTTCTCTCTCTTCCTACGAACACACCTTCCTCCTCTCCTTCTTCTACCAACAGTAGTCCAATTTCCACCGGCACCCTGTAGGTGAACAGCACCGATGGCGGTCGTTGTTAACCCGGGCCTCGACCGATCCGGTATGGGATTAATAGATCTGACTCGCATGTTTGATTTGGCAAAAGTTTTACGTCGGATGCCCTTCCTGACACAACCCTCTGTATTTATCCGGGCGTGGGACCGGCACAATAAGACACTGGCTTGTGTCCCCTTGCGGCTACATTTTATCCCCTTGCGGCTACATTCATACATGACATTCATCTAGATAAATTATATTTCTATAGTCAAGTCCGTAAGTATTTGGACAGGGACAGTTTTCATAATTCAGTCCCTGTACACAACCACAATGGATCTGAAACATACAAATCGAGATGTGACTGAAGTGTCGACTCAGCTTTAATTCAAGGGGGTTTGACAAAAAGTCTACATAAACCGTTTATGACTTACAGCCACTTTTATATATATAGTACTCATTTTCAGAGGCTCAGAAGTAATTCGACAAAGCAACATAAATATAAAAAGGTTTATTTCATCAGGTCAAGATGCTGTGTCAGTTGGACGTGGAAGCAGGAAGCGGTTTTAACACTTCTAGTTCTACTGCTCTTACTGGCCAAATCCAGTCAAATGTAGCTGTCATCTTTGGACCATTTCATGTCAATCTACTCCCTTTACAAACCATAAAAAAACAAAACAAACTCCATCTGATAAAAAGCTTTGGTTTATTTCAAAGACCAGAGTGGGAAGGGGGGGCACCACTTTTCTAGGTTGTGGAGACAGTGCTGGTCATAGTAGGGGCCGTCGTAGTGGTGGGGCTGGTGCCTGTTGTTGTAGTGGGGGCGTTGCTGTTTGTTGTCGTAGGGGCCTCCGTCGTGGCCACAGCACCTGAGGCGGCGGTCGTTATAGTGGGGGTACCCGTCGTGGGGGTACCTGTCGTGGTGGTTGAGCTGGAGGCACCGCTGGTTACAATCTTTGTACTGGGGGACACTGTTGTGGTGGTGGAGGCGGGGCTAGTTGAGATAAGGCAAGCTTATTTGTATAGTTCCTTTCAACAATTCAAAGTGCTTCACATTAGACAAAAACCTTTAATCTTATATATATATAAAAAACAAAACCCCAAATAGAATTAAGATTGAAAAATAAGTTATAAAAATGAGCTAGAATAAAACAATTGCAATTGGTGCAATGCAAGATATGAATAAATGGTCCCAACTTAGTCCCAAGTTAAAATTAAATTGCAGCCTGAGCAGTAAAAAGGTCTGCAGCCCTGATTCAAAGAACTGAATTGGAGAAGAGTTGTCTGAGAGTTTGTTCAGATATGTGCAGCAAAAAAACTGGATGCCACTTCTCCAAGTTTAGTCTGGACTCTGGGGCCAGTAAGCAGACCATCCTAGACATTCTGAGGGCTGGAAGGTTCAGAACAGACCAGCAGATCAGAAATAAGCCAGTCTTTTTGAACCAACAGTAATATTTTAAAGACAATTCAGGTTATAAACAGGAAAACCACGTAAAAGGACTAGACTGATGTGATCCAATACCCTGGTCTTATTGAGAACTGAATGAGCTGCAGCTTTCTGATCTCAGACTTGTAAAGACACCAGTACAGTGGTAAACCCTACTGTAGACAAATGCAGGTTTTTCTAAATCCTTGGTCCTTTAATACTTGATACATTCTTCAGGTCACAGTCTGCTGATTTGCCTTAATATGGATATTAATATTTAGGTCAGAGTCCAGGACTACACCAAGATTTCTGACTTAAATTTGTGGCCTTTAATGTTCTGATTTTTAATCTTTGGTTCCAAAGATGTACAATCACCAATATGTCCAATGCACCTATTCAGTTCCTGAATGGAGCCACAGTTACCTGGTGGTCTCGCAGGTAGTTGGGGCATTACTCGAAGAACCAGTATTGGTCATCATGCCAACACTGGTTGTCGAGGTGGTCGCCGTTGTGGGGGGAGCCGTTACAGTTTCCTCACCTGTATACCGTCCATCGGGAATTTCATCAAATCCCTGCAACTCAAAGACTTCTGCCTGAGGATATATCACCTGCATCGCTACGGTTGTCACGCCTTCATCATCACACAGAGCCTCTGCCGTCTCTGTCGGTTCCTGACCGCATGGTTCAAGAGGAACCTCCTCAAAGTCCGAGCAGCTGGGTCCTTCCAGAGCTCTTGGGTGATCCGGCCCCCTTTGTGTTACAGAACCGATACAAGCCGCCAGCATTGTGGACATTTCACCAGATGAATCAAAATAAATCAGTTCGAAGATGGAATCCTGAAAGACGGTGTGCTATTAGATCTCACCCCAAACTTCTACCAAATGGGATCATGTTTTGGTCCTTCTTACCGTGTCCACTGATCTTAGTATCTGCACAAATATGGAGCCTGGGTTCATTGTTGTGGGCGGCTTCCCAACTACGCCGTCCTTACCAAGAGCTTTTACCCTATTTAGTCTTGTTCCTATTGGCAATTTCACAGTGACACTAGTTGGTCTGCAAGTCACCAGTGGTGCCACCGACTGCAATGACGATGCAGGATTCTCGCAGGTGGCCACGCCTCTCTTGTTCTCTTGCAGAAGGTGTTGGAAGTAATGCAGGTACAACTGGGGAAATCATGTTCCCTTTGAATTCTGGAGAGAACAAAAAAAACGTCACTGGGCAACAACACTGACCAGTTCCTTTTAACTAGTTATGTTCTCAGTCACCCAGCTAGAAACTGAATTTAGCTTGATAGATGGTTTAATCATTAATCTGAGTCCAAGGTGACTTTTTCAAATGCCCAATTTTTCTCACCAAAACCAAACTGAAGATATTTATCTTACTGTCATGGAAGACGAAGAAAAATTCAGGCAATATATACAGCTGACAAATTGGAACCAGTAAAATAGCATTTTTTAATTAAAAAAAAGGCAATTTTTGCCAAATATTTTTTGGTCAGTGGACTAATTGATTAATTGTATAAGCTTCAAGTGTTTTTAAACTCCTTTTTAAAACAGAAGTTAAAGACTCTCCATCTCTACTTGCTAAATCAACAGAGGTTATTCCTCTGGATATTGTACTACAGCTAGAACTAATGACCACTCATTAATTAATCTGTCCATTATATTCAATTAACTCTTATGTCTAAAACCTCAGATCTGATATGTTCAGAACATTTCCTCACTGTGCTGATAAAGACCAACATTGGGCCAGGATCCATGTGGTTCCTATGGATCTGACTGTTGTTCAAAAATGGACTAGAAAAACTGTGAATCTGTCTTAAGAGTTAATGTGAAAACGGGATTTCTCTTTGTCTTTTGCATCTGTTTAAATAAGCAGCAACATAAACAGATGGTCTCCTCTATCCCTGATGGAGTCAGCACTGCAGTGTTGGACTGAGATGTAGTTTTACTTGCCACTGATGAAGTCCTGAACCAGCTGATCCCGCTCTGACTGACATGAAACAAAAACAGGCTCTGTCAGCAACTCTCAATGCTTGTTCCCCTGTTTCTGGAGGATTGTGCGCATGGAAGTTGTATGTCAATCATTCCTCAGATTAATTATTGTTAGAGGTTCACTGCCGATGTGTTAATGGAGCTGCTGCACCTCCACTGAGGAAGACCCAGAGGTGATGGAGCTGCAGGACAGAAAGTTAAGGTTTAAAAAGTGCATTTAAATGTAATCGTCCATTCTGGGACTTGCTCCTGTTCAGGTGGAATCCCAGCATGCCTCAGGGCAGCATGCTGCATTTTCCACTATACACACACACTTGTGCCATTTGTCCATGAGACGACTGTTCTGCTCCATCTTCCTGTGTTATAAAGCTGCTCCTCCCACAAGGCTGACTCACTGTGACAGTACGTCATAGTGACACACTGTTCTGCCACTACTGTGTGTGTGTGTGTGTCTTTGTGGGATGGCTTTGTAATGCAACGAACAGGAAAACACAGAATGAACTGAACCAAGTTTATTAAAGTTTATTACCAATGTATATTTTATTCATTAGTGTGTTATTCTTGTATCATTATTACACTCATTATTATTATCGTTTGAGTCATTAAGGCAACGTACAGCTACACAGAGCGAGGGGGCGGGGACTGTGAGGGCAGGGCCACATATCGATGGGGCAGGGCCTCATTGTCACAGTTTGGCCTTGTTCATGCGGCTCATCAGTTTCTCAAGTTTGATGGCGAGCGTCATGTCACCTTTGATCCGCAGCTTTCCCATCATGAACGCCATTGTGGGCTTCAGCTTACCTGGAACAACACACGGCTGTTACCATGGTAACAATGCTTCAATAAGACACCAAGATTTATTGCTATGGTTACAGCAGTTGCAGCCACACTGCAGTAAAATGACTCTTACAGAGTGTACAATTTGTTTCTCCGTGTTTTATTCTAACCGTTACCATGGTGACACTCACCTGAGAACATCTTGCTGAAGTCGTTGGAGTCCATTGTCATGACGACATCAGCTTTAGTGGGCGGATGGCCCTGCCCTGCGCTGCCGGAGCCACTCTTCAGGTCCAGAAACCAAATGCCGCCGTGTTCTCCTTATATGGACATAAACACATTCACATTAATGACATGCCCACAGGATGCACTTAAATGGACATTTTCATACATTCCTAACAGACACTCCTGTTTTCACCTGACAGGTCAAACTGATAAATGCCCTGTGTTGACTTCACGACGTCTTCGTTAATGACTCCTCTGATGATGTCAAACGTGCTTTCTATTGGTCCACCGGAGGGGAGTGTGGCCGATGACGACGGTGGTGGTGGTTTGAAGGCTGGGGTCGCCCCTAGCAACCAGGAGACAAAATCCGATCGTTGTATATCATTTTTATCAATAATTAAACAAACTCTATTATTCAGTGAAGGCACCTGGGGCACTGGAATGATGCAAAAAAATGACTGTAAACGTGGATTGGATAAAAAGGCTCATGAATGGTGTTTTTGATGTAACTTTTTCCGGTGTATTGTAGTGGTACCATAAGTAGTGTTTACAGTATTTGTAATATCTGTAGTATTTACCATGTTGCTCCATTTGTTGGGCCAGCATCTCTGGTGCTTCGTCCAGGAAAAAATCTGGCAGCAGGGGGTGACCTGTTGACCAATCAGAGACCACCATAAGTACCACATGGCAGTGTCTGGGCATAACAGGCTGAAACTGCCTTTGCTAGGTCAGCATTAGCTCACCTGGTTGGACAGCATACTGGTCGAAGTCTTTGACTCCCTGTTGTTTCAGGATGTCCTCGTCCACCACGAAGTGACCCGTGTAGTCCTTCGGTTGGGACAGGATGACATAGGCAGCATCCGCCATGATGTCAGCTGTACGACACTGTTTGCCAACACCCTCTCCACCCAACATGTCCATGGCTGCTGTCTGGATCGCTTTGGCAACAACATAAAGGTCAGAGCAGGGGTAGCATCTTAATTTACTATGAGTAGTCTGTAAGCAAGCAAACATTTGGTCACTAACCAGTTTTGGGCCACAGGGCATTGACGGCAATTTGACCTCTGAACTCTTCGGCCATTCCCAAGACACACATCGACATGCCGTACTTTGCCATTGTGTACGCTGAAAAACAAAAACCAGATATTTTGCTGCTGCACAGGTGTGGAATAGGACACCTGGTCAGCCAGTTGCTATGGTTACCTGTGTGGTTTTTGAACCAGACGGGGTTGAGGTTGAGCGGTGGCGACAGGTTCAGGATGTGAGGACTGCGACTCTTCAGCAGATGAGGGATGACCATCTTAGACCTGAAACACAGAGGCGCTCATTAAGTGAAGTTCATTAACGTAAGCTCGTTAAGAGTACATCGAAAACAGCAGCTCGTTAACATACATGCAACTTGTCAATGGATGCTTGTTAACTGCAGCCTTTGACCTGGTGCTCGTTTTCAGCAGCTCGTTAGGGCTAGATTGCTAAGAGCGGATCATTACAGGAAACGGTTAGTAGCAGCTTCTTTAGAGCCACTCATTAACATCAACCTGCTGACAACAGATCTTTAAACACCAGCAGCTCAGCTCAGGATGGTTCATTGTCTCGGGCTATTTTCACTCCCTGGGTTCCACAGTGTAGACTGAAGAACTGACCCTAAAAATACCCGTGCACCTGTTCAGGTGTGGTTTATGACAACATCTTGACCTGGTGCTCGTAAGGTTTCTGATCCAATGAGGTGCTGACCTTTGATGCCCATAAGTCAGTACACGTAACAGCAGTAATGTGCATGTTCAGTGACACCTGTGTGTGTTTTTGGTAACGCGTGTGTCAGGTTCTTACGTCAGGTATGTTCCTCTCAGGTTGATTCCCAGCATCAGATCCACCTTCTTCATCGGTGTCTCCAGAGTTCCTGTCAGACTGATGGCACTGGCATTGTTCACCAGGATGTCAATACCTGTCAATCAAACGCAAGCACTGGTGATGTCACTACTGTGGCGGGGAAGTCTATGGGAGGTGTTCATGAGAGACGGTACTACATCATCACATGATCTCACACTGATCTGATTATAAACTGCAGTACCTCCAAACGTGTCGATGGCTTTCTGAACAGCGTCTCCGACCTGCTTCTCATCACGAATGTCCACGACACAGGCCAACGCCTTCCCGCCTGCTGCCTCCACTACAACACACACACACACACACACACACACACACACACACATATACATATATATATATATATATATATATATATATATATATATATATATATATATATATATGTGTGTGTGTGTGTGTGTGTGTGTGTGTGTGTGTGTGTGTGTGTATGTGTGTGTATGTATATATATAAAGACTTGTTAAGCATGTTTACTGGGGTCCAAGTACATCACATGGCCCCAAAGCAACAGTGACCTGGGAGCGTTTGTTGGGCAACATTTATAAAAATTAACTGTTTCCTTTGGTTTCAAATTCTTTATGTAATCTGATATTAAATCATGATATGATTCTTTAAAATCTCCTCGGAGTATAGTTTCATTATAAAAGACACTGAGAATATCTAATAAAAATATTTGCTAACCTTAGACCCCCCCCCCCAAACAAAAAAGGAGGATGTTGGGGACTATTCACAGTGGTGGGTTAATCCACAGTTTGTGCTTCATGTATGATATCAGTTAGCCTGTTAGCTCCTCACCTTCCTGAGCAGCGGTGTAGATGGTTCCTGGGAGTTTGGGGTGGGGCTCAGCGGTCTTGGCGGCGATGACGATGTTGGCTCCATCTCTGGCTGCTTTCAGCGCAATCGCTTTACCGATCCCTCGGCTTGCTCCGGTGATGAAGAGCGTGCAGCCGGCTAACCTCCTGAAAAACACAGATGACGACACAGTTAAAAAAGCTGTGCTAAGCTAGGCTAACCACGTCTCTAAGCCTTGTCTTCTCATTGGACTGTTTCTAACTAAAATGTGTCTGTAGCACAGCCATTGAGAGTTTCCATCAGAGCTCGAGATATCACCTCTCAGTCGGTTTCTGTCACAGTGACTGAATCTTTGTTTTGGACAAACAGACAAACAAGGCTTTTTTTTGTCATCACCTTGGGCTCCTTAGGAATATTTTCACTGTTTTCTGATGTTTCACGGGGCGAATGAGATGTTGAGCATTTTAAAAAGCATGAATCAATGATGACAATAAACATTAGTTTATTATTCAGGTCTGACCTGAAACATCTGGTCTGATCAATCATCTTGTTGCCTTCTTCTTTGATTGTACTGATTTAAATCCTCATTCCTCCAGTTTCAGTTGGTGCTTTTCTGTTTACGTTCAGACAAAATTTAAATGTTTGTCAACTTTAGCTTCTTTTGTTTCATGAAAAACTAGATTTTGCAGTATAACCCCTGTGGAGCTGAGGGACAAACTATGTCTGTAGTCATTTTTCTGTTTTTTCCAGGTGAATGGTTGGATCCTGGAGATTAACCAGCAAGACTGAGTGTATTTCTGTAAAACTATGTCAGGTAGTAAAGTTACTTGACATCACAGAGATAATACAGAAGGCTAGGATAGTAAATAATAATAATAAAATGTGTATGTCTGCATTTTAGCTTTATTAAAGGGAAAAAATATGACTTGAAAAGAAAATACTTCTAATACCTGAAAACTAAATTAAGACAGAGGAACTGTGACAACAAGAAACCTTATTTTGGACTTTCCTTTCAAAGTAAAAAACACCTTTATCCTTCTGTGTAAATTAAAGTCAGTATAGACATCACTGGATTGAAAATCATGTTTTTATAGTTGTAATTTTACTGCAAAAAGTATGTTAGACTTCGTGTTATATTTTCAACAATATAACCATAATTTAAATCTGACTTTTAAAGATGCCATTTTTTATTCTGAGGTTAATTTCATCATAGAAATTCATATATGTTGATTCCCTCAAAAAAAGTACATATTACCACTGTTATTTATATGGTTAAAATAAGAAAAAAGAAAAGAAGAAAAAGAAAAGAAGAAAATTAATCCTGTCATTAAACTTGTTTTTTCCCCTTTTCCCCCAAACCATTTTTGTTTTATTTACATGTAAAAGTTTGAATGGTTCTTTCGATTACTATTGTGTAAGTTGTACAATAGTTTTAGAAACCTTCCTGGATCCCCTTCCACTTTTCACCGTAAAAGCCTTCAGACACAGGAGAAATTTGGAGGCTTTTATTTTGAAGGTATCTTGCATGCCTAACTTAAAAAGGTCTCAAAATTCATCACAAACATTGAACGTTATATTCCAGGAATAATAATATAAAATAAAAATCTTTTCACTAAATGTTACAAAAACTAAGCTTAATACAGGAGAATTTTTTTAGCTAACAAGCTAACTAACGCTCCTACATGAGGCTGAGGTGGAGAAAAATCTGCTTCACCAAACGTCTGTTAAAAATCCAGATTATTTTAAACTTTTTTGCTTAAAGTTCACAAGACAGAGACAGAGCCGAGCTAAATATAGGTATAACACTAATTCTATCACAAGTTCTACACCTGAGGGGTATTTACTCAGTAAAATCTGGATTTGTGATGGTTGTTAAGCAACAGCACTTTACACATAATTCTGAAAGTCGTCTCCCAGTAACCTCGCATGATTACCAGCGAGACGGTCGCTCGTCACGCCTGTTATCACCAGACTCTATACAAAAGTCGTAGCTTTTAAGCAGACTTGTTCCAAGAACACTGGACAGAGCGATTCGAACCAAAGTCATTGAGGTTTCGGAACCCGGAATGTTAACTACCCGACTCGGCTCATCATAAAGGGTATTTACGTCATTAAAATAACAATCTTCCCTTAAATTTGTTCTTGTTGTAAGGTGGACTCTCGGAATACAGCCACTCACTATTCAGAGGTCTTTTGAATGAGTTTCGTTATATAGGAAAAGACAACAGGCACAACAACAGCGGTCTGATAATGGGACGCTCAGCTGCAGGAGCTCTTTTGCCAAACTCTTAGGAGAAAACATTTCATTTTAAAACTTCCTCCCTCAGAAGGTCAAACGACAGACGGACCCAACATAGTTGTCATTTTTTCTTAAATTAGAAAGCTCTACTTCTAAATTCGGCTTTATTAAAGACCCGAATTTAAGTTACTTACTACACTAAAATCTCAACTTATTTCGGACTTTCTCCTAGCTTTGCAGTAAGCAATTGGGTTAAGCCGGGCATGGTTTCGCGGTCTTTTCGAAAGGAATTCTGTATGAGGAGAACAAACAAGCGGGGCAGTCAGACGTGTGCACTCACCCTGTGTTCTGCAGCATCGTTGCTTTCAGGTGAAAAATAAAAAGGCGAGAAAACCTCTAACAGAGTTTGTGTCAGTGTTCGAAGTATGAAGGCCAGTCGTCTTCTCCACCTTTCACCCACTTAAAGATCCTCGAGCACACAGGATGTTACAGATCGCCTCCTCTCACACTTCCGGTCTGCATGCAAAGATTCTCACGGTTCGCTGAGATGTCAAACTTTGAATCACCGTGGTCTTTGTGGTTAAACTTCTTTGACGAGTGATAGTTCCAAACATCAAAAGTTTATGCCTTGATGAAAACCACAAGATGTGACTGAAAGCCGTGGCAAATTTCCAGTAAGTGGACCTTACTATATATTATTATTTTTTGCGATATTATGAGTGTGATGATGATGATACTAAAACAACAATAACAGCTACTACTACTACTACTGATAAGGAATAGACTTATAATCTACAGCAGTTTTATGTCTCACAGTATTTTATTTATTTATATATATTTCATAGTTATGTTATTATCGTGTAACCTGTGTATATTGGATACTGCACATGTACAAAGTATCCAGACTCTCTGACAAACTTGAAAACTTGACATTTTTACCAATCATTCCACTCTCAATAACCAAGATAGACAGAGTGAATACATGTTTTACTCTCATATAACAATATACACTGTAATGAGTGATTACATAATTACCTCCACCACGGAGGTTCTGGTTCCACCCATGTCTGGATCCGGCACATGGCTCATCTGAGCAGGTAATCTCATTTACGTAATATCTTTTTAAAATTTATTTACTAAAAAAAAATCCTTGTTAGTTACCTGGCAGCTTTAGTTCTGGTCACATGAGCTTTTACAAATCATACGGTCAGATTATGAAATATGATCAATTCAGATTACATAGCTCAAAGGTACAAAGTTAAAATGTCCAAACTATCTACCAGTCGCAATATTAAAATGCTGCTCACGTGTTTATGCAACAGTAATAATAATTCAGTATAGGTGACAGTGTAACAGTGACAGGGGCCATTATGTTCATAACAAGCTCTTTTACTTTCAGAACATTTTTGGTAACACTTCTGCCCTTACTGAAGGACTCTGAACTCAGGATCTTCACTTGTATCAGTATTTTAGCATTTTTTTTTATTATTACTCTAACTTTGGTAAAAGGCCTGAGCACTTCTGCTTGATTTTGCCTTTTATAGACAAGATTATATCAGTTGCATATTCTAAACAGATCTTTGCTGGGAACATTGTAGTTAAAGGGTAGGTATGTTAATGCTCCAGTGAAATGTTTTAAAATTATAATACAATGAATAAACAATATAACAATTAGTAATTTACATGTGCTGTTATTATTGCAAAGAATTGGGGTTTTTACTCATTTTCCAAATGCCCCCCAAGCCCCCAGACTGACTTAAAGAAAAATCCAAGTTCAGATCTTTGATTCCGAATAATTCGTGTGAAAAAAATCTTTAAAATTTTCTTCTTAATTATTAGTTCGACTTTTTTACGTTTTTAAAAAATCTTAACCACTGAAAACACAATAATAAAAAAAGAGATTAAAGATTAGGAGAAATAATTTAATAGAAAGTGACGTCACGATTCTTTTCCGCTACAAACACGAAAACAAAAATCCGTTTTATGTTATAGACGTTTGAACTGATCTATCGATTATTATCGATCGGTCTGATCTGAGGCGTGTCCGCGAGCCGCCATGTTCTCCTGTGATGTCAGCAAACGGGAAGTGAGCTCGTTGTCCTCGGCTGTGTGGCTGCGGAGTGGGAGGCTCGCGGACCAAAACAACTCTTCCTCCTCCTCTTCCTCCTCGCGGACCATGGACGGGTGAGCGCGGGGAACCCCCCGAACCTTTCCCGCACGTCCCCGCATGTTCCTGCCGCTGTTTTTCCCTCCTTCCTCCCTTGCGTTTCCTTTTTCATTGAACCGCACCTGCGCGAGGCTCTGGCGTCAAGCAGCCGTTTGTTGTTTACTTGTTTACAGAAACACCTTCCCGCCAAACAACAAACCGTACTTCCCCTTTGCCCGCTCGTCGCGCGCTGTTAGTCGCCGCTGTTTGTGTTTTTCTGGTTTTGTTTTGGTTGAAAGTGTCGCGAGCGAACGGTGACGGTTCAGCGGCGGGATTTGCTCGGCTGAAATCCCGCGATGACTGCGCGTTCACGTACAGCGCAGACTGGAAGATAATTTTCATCCTCAGTGAATCTGCTCGTGTTTTGGTCCGTTCGCGTCGATGTGTTTCGGTAGAACCGCCCAACGTGTTTACTAATGAGCCGTGCGGTCCATTAACCGAGCATCTGCACAGTTTAACTGTCACGTTAATGAAAGAGTAAACACACATAAAACACAACGGCCATTTTCTGTTTCAAGAGTGAATCTGAAACGGTTTCTTCAGTCCAGAAACTAAGAAAAAGAAAAGAAACGATCAGCGCTGAAACGATTAGACACAAGAAAATCAATCAGTTATCCTCTGGTGTCAGTTTCTCAAATGGTCCTGATGATCATTTTTCTCTCTTTTATATCTGTCAACTGTGTAGTGATTAATGATAAAAGAGATTATTATTTTTTGTTTATTAATTGTTTAGTCTGCGAAACATCAGAAAGTTGGTTTACTCTGGTTGAAGTTGACAAGTTCAAACGTTTTGTTTATTTCGCTTGACGTATGAATAGACTAACGGTTCCAGAACCGGTAAAGTGAATCTGGGTTTTGGACCAAAACCAGACATTTGAAGCTGTTACCGTGGACATATCCGATAGTTTCAGCCCCATAAACATTGACCCATCGCCACACATTTTAATATTCAGTCGAACATGTTTTGTTTCCGGCTTGTTTTTTTCCATATTGAATTTTCATTTAATGCTTGATATCATTCTTTTAAAATTTCTGTTGGAAAAAATTTAAATTTTGTTTAATATCTCTGTGTTTTATTTTCTTATAAATTAAAAATCACCTACTCTGCACCAGACAAGATGATTCCACCTGATTTCATTCAGTTTTATTTCCAGAATCAGGCGTTATATTTGATAATCTCTGTGTTACTCTGCAGGAATCAGTGTTTACCTTGTCCCTCAGATGCTCTGTGAACATGAGCACCTCCAACCTGTCCACAGGTGAGACTGCCGCCTCTCTCTAAGTCAGTGTCTGTGAACCTCAATCTACCTGAAACCCCACACACGGGAAAGACCCCTGTGACACAGGTGATGTGTTTAATGATCCCGTTTATCTGTGTGTCTGTGTGTGTCCACAGTGGATGGCACTGATAGGCTGTGTGTTTCTGAACGTACTCAGGGCGTCGCGTCCCGGGTCCTTCACCTGCGTCAGCTCCCCGCTGACATCTCTGAGCAGGAAGTTCTTGCTCTGGCGCTTCCCTTTGGCCGAGTTAGTAAACTGATCACGCTGAGGACCAAAAACCAGGTAACTGACGACAGGCTGAGGATGTTTTATAATGTATTATCAGCAGGGATTGAGAGAGTATTAGACTCAAGTAAAAGTACTTGTGTAAAAATACATTCAGATAAGAATAAGGGGGAAAACACCTTGAGGCTACAAAATAAATTGCATTAAAATGTCACAGAGCCCTTCCTTTACTTTTACCTTCACTTATTCATCAGATGCTTTTATCCAAAGCGACTTACAAGTGAGAGACAACTCCAAAGCTTCAGAACCCCGGAGCCTTGACACAAGAACAATGTTCATGATCTATTTAAAAGACAAAGTGAAGGCCAACAGGTAAAGAGGTGAACAGGAAGTGCTGGTTAGACATGTTGCTGTGTCAGAGGTGCTACAAGATGAGTTGTTCTCAGAGGAGACGAGTCCTCTTTCTCAAAGACAGAGAGGGAACCCCTGCTCTGATAGTGTTTGCTTCCTCGCTCCACCATTGGAGAACCACAGACTAGAACAGTCTGGACCGTGATGCCTCGTGTGCAGGGATGGATACGACAGATGAGGCTCATTAAATGAGCTCTGTGGCTGAGAAGGAACATGAGCCTGTATGACTGAGTTAATGTAGATGGTGCCGATCCAGATATCACTCTGTAGCGGAGCATCGGCAACATGAATTGGATTCAGGCGGCCATCTTTAGCCAGTGGAGGTCATGAGCAGCAGAGGGACATGTGACATTGTAGACTGTTTGATAACCAGACGCCCTGCAGCATTCTAGACCATCTGTAGGGTTTCACTGCATGTGAACGGAGACCTGCTAGAACGGCATCACAGTAGTGGAGGCAAGAGGTAACCCGACCCGGACCAAGGGTCAGGTGCCTGCTGGGTCAGGTAAGGCCTGATTGTTCTTCTGCTGAATAGACTAAAGTGAAATGACCAGGAGACAGACATAACATGGTCAGAGGAGGAGAACTCGTCGTCAGACATGACACCCAGGTTCCTCGTGACTTTGGGTTAGGTGAGAGATGAAAAGGTGATTTTGATCAGGATGATTGTTGATGATGGTTTTGATCTCTGCTGGATCATCCTCCTACCAATATAAAATCAGTTCACTCAGCCTCAGTCTCACCAAGCTCATTTATCAAGTTGGCCAATCACGTGGCAGCAGATCCAGATCAGGAGCTTCAGTTTATATTCAGGTCAAAGGTCAGAATCTCAGCGGCATTGACTGTGACACGGTTGAACCTGCTGATCTCCTCTAGAGGAGCTGATGGTAACTCAGATCATCTCTTAATAACCGTGGTGAACAGAGAAGCTTTTCAGGATGAACAACACATCAAACCTGGGGGTGGATGAGCTACTACAGCAGGAGACCCGGTCTGGTTCTGGTTCTGTCAGATGGGACCAGACAACGGGGGGTCTTGACTCACTTTGGCTCCTTAATACCAACCAGTCAAAGTTTGAACCTCAGAGGAACATTTCCAGTATTTGCTGGATCCAGACACTGTTTGAGAGCAAAGGGAAGAGCGACACACTATTAGTGAGGTGTTCCGAATAAAGTGAACATCCGTCTCTCTACCCATGAACCACCTAGTTCAACGCGATGGGCGTCTTCGTGGAGAGACTGATAATAGGAGAGGTTTAAACCACATCACTCAGTTTTCTTTCATTTAATTTCCTCTTTTGTCTCTTACTGTCTGGTTTCTGTCACAGAAAAACAAATGGTAATGAATTTATCACCATATTTCTTCGTGCCTATTTCATGATTGTGTCTTCATTTCCAGGCGTTTTTAGAGATGGCGTCAGAGGAAGCGGCCGTTACCATGGTGAACTACTATTCCTCGGCCGCGCCCACTGTCAGGAACCAGCCGATCTTTATTCAGTACTCCACCCACCGTGAGCTCAAGACCGACAATCTGTCCAATCAGGTGAGAGCAGAGGGTCAGGCCACCTCCTCTTCAGCCAATCTGAAAATGTCTGGAAATTCTGAAGTACAGGGAGATTTATTGATAGAGAAAGTTTTAAAAAATGAAATAAAATAAAGCAACCCAATAATTACAACCAAAATTTTAAAAAAGTCATAATTTCTAACAAAAATTAAAATAGCAGTTTATTCATATCAATAATTAAGGGGACTGAAAAACAAATGTCTAAAAATACATTGATTTAGATGTGGTGATAGATGCTGTGTCATGGTTTAGTTAATGTATTTATTAAAGTGTAATGTTTATTTATTTTAAAAGTTTTTTTAAGTATTTGATTTTAAGTTTCTAATGTAAGTTACAGTGCCCTTCTTTTATTTTACACAAATATGATGATGGATTATAAGTGTAGTTGCTGTGTGTTTGTTTGCTGGCAGAGAGCTCAGGTGGCGCTGCAGGCCATCAGTGCTGCTGCAGTGCATCCTGGGAGCATGGCGTCGGGAGGGGATGGGCGGGGCTTAGTTCCGGGTCAGAGTCCCGTCCTGAGGATAATTGTAGAGAACTTATTTTACCCGGTGACGCTGGAGGTCCTGCAGCAGGTCAGTTCATTACCGTCATTGTTACATCATTGTTCACGGTTTCCTGATAGTGTCATTGTGTTTTACTGTGAGGGGTTTGTTTGATTGTTGTTTGGTTAGAGTGTTATTGTGTCGTTGTGTAGGATCACAGCTCTGTATTATTTCCAACGCCTTTTCAGATCTTCAGTAAGTTCGGCTCCGTGTTGAAGATCATCACGTTCACCAGGAACAATCAGTTTCAGGCTCTGATGCAGTTCAGCGACACAGTGCACGCTCAACATGCCAAGGCCGTGAGTCACTTTTTATTTCAGAAAAACTGGTAAGAGACGGCTGATAATCAGTGTCGGGAGCTCTGGCCCAATCAGACGGCAGCTCTCCGTCTCCCTGTCTTTCAGTCTCTGGATGGTCAGAACATCTACAACGGCTGCTGCACGCTGAGGATTGACTTCTCCAAACTGAGTGCGCTCAACGTCAAATACAACAACGACAAGAGCCGAGACTTCACCAGAGCTGACCTGCCGACCGGAGAGCTGGAGCCTGCTGCCACGTTCAGTAAGACGAGCTTACGGTGCTAATGCTAATGGGCTTCTGGGCTACTGTAGCAACATGGCGGTTTAGAATGGCTACACACTGGTCCTTTAATAAAAAGCTGTGAGGAGTGTAAGTCTGTCCCAGACCGAACCTTATCGACAGAGTTCAGCTAACTGCTTAAACTGGTCGAACTGCAGCTCAGCTAATACATATCTGTGTGTGTGTGTGTGTGTGTGTGTGTGTGTGTGTGTGTGTGTGTGTGTGTGTGTGTGTGTGTGTGTGTGTGTGTGTGTTACAGGTGTAGCTCTCCCTCCATACGGAGCAGCAGCTTTCCCGCCAACCTTCCACCAACACACAGGTGAGACACAGGGTCACAATGTCTTCACTCTTTACACTGTATGTTAAATAATAAATCATATATAATTGTGTATATCCATCCGTTTGTCTATTTTTATGTATTTTTGTGTGTGTTTACGCAACACTGTTTCAATAAAGTTTCATTATTTCTATTTCTCATCATCACATAAATCATTTATAGTTTTCTGTGCAGCTCACTGTTCAAATAAAGTTCTCTGGACGTTTCCCGTCCTCAGGTCTGTCCATGGCGGCTGTCCCCAGCTCACTGGTGTCTCCTCCTCGCATCTCGCTGCAGGTGGCGCCTCCTGCTGTCCACTCCGTGCTGCTGGTGTCCAACCTGAACCCAGAGGTCAGAGGTCACACGGTCACACAACAGCCAACCAATCAAAGTGCTGCTATCTCAGCTAACTTTATAAACACTGTTTGCCTCTGCAGAGTATCTCACCTCACTGCCTCTTCATTCTGTTTGGTAAGAAACCGTCTGAATATTCACAGTTTATGCATCAGCTGCTGCAAAATAAAAGCAGAACATCAGTCAGAAAACACTAATTTTTTGATCCTCACGTATTGTCACTTATCTCTCTAATTTTTCATGTGAAATGAGCTACTTTCCTCCTGATTTTGTGACTTTAGTGACCTGAACAGTTCAAATTTTCACAATGGTTATTTCACAGGCTGAGTCTTGTAAATCTATGATTGTGGATAAATATAAATAAATCCATGATCGACCATTTCTCATCAGATCTTTACTCCTGCTCTCAAAGAATAGGGTTTGAAACTAAATTCAGAGAATATAACCATCAATCTACAGGTGAATAAAGAAATATAGAAAATTAAAGACTTTTCTCATGAAATCTGGTCAGGACAGGAACCTCAGTAATTTAAGTAATTTAAATAAAACATTCAAAGATGATATTTACATAATTGTAAATCAGCAGACATATCTTAATAGTTTAGTATTTATTTCTGTTTAATGTGCTGAATTGAATATTAATCATTTGTTGCGTTTTTGTGTGTTTTTAGGTGTTTATGGGGATGTTCAGAGAGTGAAAATCCTCTTCAATAAGAAGGAAAATGCTCTAGTTCAGATGAGTGACGCCACTCAGGCTCAACTTGGTCTGAAACATATTTATATTTATTTATTCTGAAATTTATAACACAAAACTCTGTCTGTGTGTGTGTATAAATATATAAACACAAACACAGACACAGACACACACATACATATACACATATACATATATAATGTATACTTGATAATTATTATTAAGGACGGTTAAAAGATTTTATTTTTGAATATAAATTTTTGGGTTATTGTTATTTTCCTTATTTCTTTGCCCACTATGAATAGATGCACTTTAATGTAAAATTGCAGTTGATTTTCTTCCAAGCCAATTTTAATTTCCATTTTATATTGTCAAACATTTAAGACCGTTTGTGACGATAACATTTTTTTTTTTTTAATAAAATAGAATAAATTAAATTAATGAAATTATTTGAAATTATATATATATATATATATATATATATATATATATATATATATATATATATATATTATTTATTTATTTTTTCCGACAGCGATGAGTCACCTGAATGGCCAGCGTCTCCAGGGTAATGTGATCCGAGTGACACTGTCCAAACACCCGGTGGTGCAGCTGCCTCGTGGGGGGGCGGGGCAAGAGGAGCAAGCACTGACTCGGGACTTCTCAGGCTCCGCCCTCCACCGCTTCAAAAAACCCGGATCCAAAAATTTTAACAACATTTTCCCCCCGTCAGCGACGCTGCATCTGTCCAACATCCCGTAAGGCTCCTGTTTCCTGGCTCTACTGCAGAAATCTGCTCTTTCTATTTATTCAAAATCCCTTTTCTATTAAACCACAACATGTTCTTAGTATTTTATGTTTTATTGTGTTTTTAACATTAGCTACAGACTTTCTAAAATTCCTCAGGGTTTAGTTGGGTATTAATATTTTTCCCTCCTTGCTTACACCTTGTCTCCTTTTCTCCTAGCTCCTCAGTCAGTGAGGAGGTGTTGAAAGATTTATTTTCCTCCAGCGGATTCACGGTCAAAGCCTTCAAGTTTTTCCAGTGAGTAACAATAACAAGAAGCAATAAAACTTTTAACACTGATCATCAAAAAACTGTGTAAAAAAAACAAAACAAGGGTCTGTTTCAACATTTAAAATTTAGGTTAGTGCTTTAAGAATGAGGTTAATCAGTCAGTAGAGTGAGTAATTTATTTGGCACCTATACAGAGAATTGAGCAGTCTCTAAAGTACGATTTTAACATCTAAAGCTGGAATTTTTTTATACTTTTCTTGGTTGTGGATCACAGTTAATTAAACCAGGGATCTGAGTGGAAAAATGGCGCGAGCAGAGTGTGTCTGATGATGTCACTTCCTTTGATGTCACAGGAAAGACAGGAAGATGGCGCTGATGCAGCTGGCATCAGTGGAGGAGGCGATCGAGGCTCTGATCGTTCTGCATGACCACCAACTGGACCACAACCAGCACCTACGGGTGTCGTTCTCCAAGTCCACCATCTGACCTCTGACACGAGGACTCCCCACAGATAAAAAGAGCAAGTTAGTTGACCCGGGCGGATGAACCCGGACTGTCAGCGGTGTTAGCTTAGCTATTAGCCTGGTAGGTGCAGCGGCTTTTGGCCAGTTGGGTTTCGGTTTAGCTAGTTTCACTTCAGTGGCTCTTGGTTCATCAGGTTGAGCTACATTCATTTGTTCGCATCATAACGTTGACAACGGTTTAAGGTTGTTTCTCTGGTTGAGCTTTGTTAATGCGACATAAACCACCGGTACAAACCTCAAACATAACCGATGAAAAAATATCTGATGTTTAAATTGCAACACTGGTCAGACACATTGCAGTTAAATTTTATTTCCAAATTTTCCCGCCCAACTGTAGCTAACAGCCCAACATGAACTGGCGTGGAGGCTTAAGGTCACGGCTAACACGCTAATAGCTAATTAACATCAAAGCTAATGGTCTGATCGCTCGATTGCATCAGTGCTGAAGGTGTGGGACCTCTGAGGCCCCAGAGGTCACATACTCTGGACATTTTGGACATTTTGAACATTTTCCCTCCAACCCTGTTATCTGACCTTTTGACCTTTTGAGGTGACTCACCAATCAGACTTAAGGGACTCTGATTGGCCTGCGGTGAGAACAACGGACCAATGGGAGAGCCCCGACACACCGACGATCTGTGCCTACGAACTCTGACATCACGTTGACCGGCGATGTCACAACAGAGGGTCATCGCCATGGTTACAGCAGTTAGAGTGCACATTCCCGGCTAGACTGAAAACTGAGTAGCAGTGCATTGTGGGTAGTCGAAGCCAACAAGAAGCTGATGTGAGTCAACAGTTTTTGTCTAAATCTTAAATTAATGTGATGCAGAAAAAAATCAGGAAAATTTTTCTTATTAAAGTCAAAAAGAATTTTCAAAATAAACCTGCCTTTTCTTAAAATCCCCAAATAATAGAGAGATTTTAGTTTTCCTCTGATTTTGCTACTTTATATTCAGAGTTACTCAACATGGATAAAAATCTGTTCTTGTAAACTAATAGTTGAAGTTATTTATTTAGTTTTCACTGTAACTCTCAGCTAAAAGCAAAATTACATGATTTGTCTTTGTTAGTTTTTCTCCTGATTTTTGTCAAAATCATAAGTTTAGTTGGTTTTCCTGCTATTATTGTTAAATTTAAATTTGACTGTTTTCCTGAGTTTGAAAAAATTCCACATTTTTGTTGTCTTCAGTGAGTTGCCTTTCCATCGGCGTGATGCGACCTTCTGATTGGTTGGAATTATTTTTATTATTATTACTATTTTAGAATTTAGGTGGCTGTGCTCAAAAAACCTTCCTCTGTGCCTTATTTCTCTGAATTAATCTGCCGGTTTTTGGTTGTTTTTTTTTTGTTTGTTTTTTTTAACGTGGTAGTTGGGTGGAGTTTCAGTGGATATGACTTTGATTTTTTGTAATTTTTTTCACTTGGTTAAAAAAGTATTTTTTTGTTATCTGTTTTAGTGTTGGTATATATTTTTGGGAGGGTTTTTTTTAATTATGAATGTATTTATACCGTACAACATGAAATAGGTAATGCTTTCAACGGCCCCGCCCCCACCTGTCATACCTGGGTGTTTGTATTTATATATGTGTGTGTATGTGTGTATGTGTGAGTCAAACTGAGCTGTGATTGGTTGATCATCAAATGTCCCACCTCCTTTTTTCCTATTAAAATATATATTTAATTCAAATTCATTTCTTGTTTTTTATGTTACTGTTACTAAAGGAAACAAGCCAGACAAAAACAGGAAGCTGCCGATTCCCTGTTTGCCTTCCGACCTCTGACCTCTGACCTGCTTAAAAAGTCATTTAGAAACCGAGAAAGTTCTTTTTTTTTAATGAATTTTAAAATTTAAATTATGTGATTTTCTGTTACAGTAAATTGTTTCCAATTTTTTAAAGTTTTAATTGAAGTTTTTCTATAGTCTTTGTTTCTGTAACCACCAAAAATTCTCACTGAAAACTTTGAATTTTTCAAAAGTTTTAAACTTGATTTTGTTGATTATGAAGTCTTGAAAAAAGTTGGGGATGGGGTCAAATCCGGCCAAAGTTTGTGTGCTCTTTAATTGGACCAAACCCATTTTCTCATTATGACACCACTTCCTGTTTATATGGTTTCTCAATATGTTTTTACCTCATACAAGTATTTAAGTTTTTAAGTATTTTAAGTTTCACAGTACTTTATTTTAATGGATCAATGTTTAAATACTTATGTGTTCGCACATTTCAAGTAACATTACAAGTTACGATTCTTGTTTCACATGAAACGAAAGGGTTTTTTTTTTAACATATTTGGAATCTTTTTGTCAGAACTGTGATGTCATATCCTCTTTCAGGGCTACATGTGTGGGGATTTGATTGAATTAAATGCTGATTTAACCATACGTTTACGACTTGTCATGTAGCCCCACCCATTCTAACAGATCATATCCGTTTTTGACAACTTTTTTTAAAACTGTATCCCCCTTGTTACACTCGTCAGCGATCAATAAAAACCAAAGGAAGCGGTTCATCGATCAGTTCATCTTTGAAACACATCTGATCTGCAGCAAAAAATATTTTTAAAAAGTATAACGTTTAAAAATTTTAGAAGTAACATAGCAGAGATAACTTGTTACAATACATGACAATGTCATTCATGCGTGTGACAATGTAACATGAAACATGGTACAAATGACAGCGGACATTTCACATGTAAGTTGTAACAAGTTGTAACAGGTTACACATTTAACAAGTCAGGTATTGTAGTTGTTACCACTCGTAATGCCACACACCTGGTAGTTACACGCTCGACAGGTGACTCTACTCACCTCTCCTTGCAATATAATTTGTTCCGTGTTAAATACCTGTGAGCTTCTATCTTGCAAATACTTGAGACGTGACTTGTTTCCTCTCTCGTCACGTTACAATACATGCAAATATCAAGTAATGACACTTGCTACACAGTACATGTATGTATTTTAAGACGTCACGTTAGTTACTCGTAGTTGTTTCATCATAGTGGTCTGATGTTACATATAACGTATAATGTGTAACTATAAGCATAACTGCACGTAAGAAGTAAGTAGCTACAAGAACATGTTACACTACTATGTTACATACTTGATTCAGTCAGTAATTTGTTAGTTATTACTCACAAAATAAGTTATTAGTAGTAGGAAGTACTTATGTATTAGAGTGTAATAATACATGTTAAAATACATTTCTTGTATAGTACTGTAACATACTTGTATCTTACACACTTATGTTCATTAGCTGGATGCACATTACAAGTGTTGTGACTTTATAATACTTGTATGTATCTCATATCATGATACTCATAGTAATTCATACTTGTTTTGACTCACTACAATACTTTTTACTCTGTGTACTACTGTTGAAGCCGTAGGTAATGTAACATGTTACATGTTAAGTGCTTTTGTCTTGTAACATGTTACATGTTATATATAACAGTACCTGTTGCAAATGTTTCACTGACAAGAACAAGTGTAACAAGTATTGTATGTTTATGTTGCAGTTATTGTATGATACATGCCTTTAACATAATACATGAGAAACAAGTATAGTTACTTGTAACCTGAAGACATGAAATGTACAACATCTATTAAGTATTTGAAATGATTGAAAATATATTTTCTAAAAAGTCTCAAGTATGTGAAACACTTTTAGACGTTTCAGAACATGTTTAAAGTCTCATTTAGTTTCCTAGTTATTTAAAACTTTTAACTCATTTAAGGAATCTGGGATTGTATTGAGCGTTTGGTTTGCTGTTCACCCCCAGTTTACATCTTTGCCCATTAACTGTGCATAAAAACCGAAAAAAAAAGCTTCATTTACATACAGACTGCTGCCTGTTTGGCCTCAACATCAACACAAACTGTTTTTATACCTGAATGTAGCCATTGTATTTTCATGCTAATGAATGTCATGTATTTGTGATGCATTGTGGGAGCAGGTGAGACTATTATTATTATTATTATTATATTAAATATTTTTTAATATCAAGCCAGTGCATGGGGGTGGGGGTGACAGGAAGTTGTAGCATGAATTACTGAATAAATAAATCATTGACAACCATTGCCCCACCTACTGTCTGTCCTCCCAGCCAATTGCAAAACAGACAAACAAATGACTCCTACAAATTAAAATTCATCTCTGAAAGAATAAAACTTTATTGTTCCTGTGTTAACATATTTCTCAACTGTGGTCTGGTCAGTTCGCAGACAACAGCAGAAACGGTAATTACAAAAAAAAAAAGAACAGTAAACATAACGATCCTACTAATCCTATTGGACGACAGTGTCGGGTTCGTCCGACTCAAATGATGTCATCAACCAAACCTCCTCTGGCTAAGCTAACAGCTAACAGCTAACAGTAAAGCAACATGGCTTTAGAAAATACCTGCAATCGTCCACACACACACACACACACACACACACACACACACACACACACACATACACACACATACACATACACACAGTACAGTGTTAGACTGCAAAATGAAAAAATTGTTCAGTGAATTTTTTCCTTTTTTTTTTTTAAACATGAGCTTTTTGTATTTGTTTTGGTCCGTGTTATTTTTTTTTTTTCGTGAATAACATGAAATGTTGTGACCATTAAATGTCACAGAATACTGGAAATGCTTCAATGCTGAATCGTGTTAGTCTTTTTCTTTTGACCCCCCCAAAAAAGAAGAAAAAAATATAAACAATTGAACACTAAACTGATTCATGAATCAGTAAACATTCTCTGATTTCATTGGTCGGTTCTGTTTTTGTAACTGCTTGTTTTCTGTGGCAACTGGAAACCGTGTACAAAATTAATTCACAAAAAAATTGGACTTTTTGAAATCAGGACTTCATCGCTTGATTCATGAGATTTAGATCTCATGATTAGGAGACGCTTTTAGTAATCACATATTTTTACAATTAGGAGACACTCGTTTTATATTTTTTATGAAATAAAGATGTCGCAGTACTGGGTTTTTGTAATTACAAAATAAAGATACTATAATGACGACTTTTTACAGTAATTACAAATAAATTTTGTAACTCAGAATAAGGTTCTCGTAATTTAGATTTCTTATAACTAGATACAAATTTTGCAAAAACAAAGGTTTTTTTAATATATGTGTTTTTTTTTTAAATGTACGAGATATTATTCCATGAGTACAAAAAAGATCTTGCAACTATGAGGTATTCTTTTGTTAAATTACAAGCTACCAATTTCTCCTTTTATATTGATGAGACAGATTTCGTAATTTCAAAAAGATTTTTTCAACCTCAAATGGATGTACGAATTTTTCTGTATAATGCTTTTTTTTCGTTTTTAAACACAAAATCAGCTGAGCAGAGTTGATTTATCAGAATTCTCTCTCTTCTTTGACTGATTATATTCACATTGTTGGTTTTTTGTTTCTTTAATCTCTAAAACTACAGAAATCAATATTGTATATATTGACACTCAATATATAGACCAAACAAGACCAAACAAGAAAAACCGGGTGTTTTTTACTTGTAATTATAACAAAAAAAATGTTGGAAATATGAGAATATTCCCCTTTTTGACACAATAGTTGGAGGCACAGGAACAAAATTAGTTCCTGATTGTTTGTGTTTAGCCCATAAATGAAGAACCGTGAGGAGAAGCCCTGCAAATGCCAACACAAAAGTACTGAACCATCAGAAAGTCGAGCCCCCGGAAACAGGTTCTTCTGTATGTCCAAAAACTAAATTTAGTCCATTTTCTTCAACAAAACGCAGGTTCATGAAAACTGTAAACCAGCTCCCAGAAAAGTCTTGTTATGTAAATGGGCAACGAGTTTCTCATAATGAGACAAAAGCGGCTCCAATTTGTTTTTTTGTATTGGCTTTTTTTTCTTCTGGACAAAGCCATTCAAATAAACTACAGAGATATTTAGCCTTGTTTAGGTTGTTATGGTTTTCGGCCAAAAATCAATTGATGCAAAATTATTTGCAGATTATTTTTTCGGCAAAAACTCCCAATTGCTGTAAACATTTAAAACTTAAAAGAAATTGTACCAGGTTCAATTCAACCATGACTGAACCTACTTTTTAATACCTACTTTTTAATTTGAAAATCCTCTGTTTGAATTCAAATCTTCAAAATTTTCATCAAGTTATTTCAAGTTTGAAAAACTGATTTTTTTTTTTTTTGGTTTGTTTTATGGTTTACAAATTCAGACAAACATCTGTATGTAACTATCAGATATTCAAAAAAAACTTTATTCAAAAGATGCCACTGACATGGGCAGATTTCTCTACTAAAATGAGGTGGAAACAAAAGGCTTTTATAATTTACAGGTGTCACATATTTAGCGACTTTGTATACTAGATGAAAAAATATCAGAATGAAGTTTAATTAAACTTGAAATAACGTTCTGAAAATTTTGTGAGGGTAAAAAAATGTATATACTGGAAATTTCAAAGGGGAATTCAGACTACACAAACTCAGACAAATAAAAAACCTCATAAAAAATTTCACAAATTTCATGAAACACTAAAGTTTAAGCCAACAAAACAAAAAAACCCTCAAAAATCAGACAATGAGGAGAGAGAACTTTAACTCCTCTCGCCCCGGTGGCCGTTTTTCTCTTTCTCTACTTGTGTTCTTCTTGTCTGATCCAAGATCAGATGATTCAGTGCGATATGTCACTCCCTCACGTTTTTTTTCTTCTTCTTTTTTCTCCTTTCCTCTTTCCTGTGCTCTTATTGGCTTGTTCTGGATTCACTTAGTTTTAGCACCAAAGGAACATAAATAGATAAAAATGCACAAAAAACATACAGTTCAGTTTTTTTTTCTTCCATAAAATCCTCTCCAACTGCTCTGATCACAGAGAAGAGGAGGAGCAGGATGATTAAGGCGCAGCCTGTTGCCGCGGTAACTAGACATCGAGGATCTCCTCAGCAGTGCCACCGCAGCGCAGCCGGTACCGACCGGTTCTCCAGCTGATGGTCGGGTCCCACAGAGCCGACAGGAAGATCTGCACCGCCATTGACTCCCTGATGAACCAGGCCACAGCGAAGTCCAGCTTCGAGAAGCAGAGAGGGCCGCCCTGTGGGATGAGGTCATCAACCAATGATCAGTCAATCAGTGACAGTGTGAGAGCGTAACAGCAATCTAAGCGTGTGCGATACAGGCTTGTTTGTATACTATGGTTTTATACATTTTTATTTAACATCTTTATTTTCATTATTTTAATAATAATAATAACAATAACAATAATAAAATAATAATAATAATGATAATAATAATAATATTTTCATTTATTTCATGTATATTTTAAGTTTTAAGTTTTTTTAAATGTGTTTACATTTTACAAAAAACAATGTTTACATTTATTTTATTGTTGATTTCATTTTATATATTTGTTTAATTTTAATTTATGCATTTGGTTTATTTTTATATTAATTTGTGATTTTTTTCTTATATAATTTCATTGTAATTTTATATTTTTTTTATTGTAGTTTTATTTTGTAGTTTTTATATTCACTTTATTTGTGCAATGCCTGTTCAAAATGTGCTTATTATCTTATTAATAGTTAAACATTTTGTTCAATCATATGATTATCATCATCTAATTAATGATATTAATATTAATAGACAGCATTTGTCAGATACCAGATCATCATCATACTGGAACACAAAAATCCAAAACAACTGCTGTGACACATTCACTCATCTTTCAGTTTATTAGTTACACCTGGATAAAACTGCTGCAGGTTAATACAACGGTTCTGTAACAGATCCTCCTCCATGAGGATCATCCTGATCAGAGTCTGTTGAATCAGTTTACAAGGATGTTGGTTTATTTTACTGGTTGTCTTGGAGGCCGTAGTTTGTGCTGCTGTTGAACTGTACCGGGTTATACTGAGAGCCGTTCCTAATATTTTGTCCAGAACATTTATTTGAATTAGTGTTGAAAGAATTTTTAGGAAAAGTTTTATCTATTTGTACCTGATAAACTGGTGAGTGAGTGTAGATTTTTTAAATCACTGTGTCATAGTAAATCTTTCACTGAACTGAAGAATCAGTATATTTACTGAAAAACTTAAAATGGGTTTGACATTGTTTCATCACTGGAGTCAAATGCAGTGAAGAAAATCACTGGAAATTGAGTCTTCGTATAAGCAAGAAAACATCTGAAATGGTTAATTGTCAGTTGAAGACTTTTTCTCGCTCATACATGGCCATTAAAGGAAAAAGAAAATATACAACAGCCAAATGACAATGTTAGATGACGCATGGTGTAACACTGCATTACCATAGCAACAAGGTGCAGAGGTGACCCTTTCCTCCTGTTAATAATCACAAGATAGCTTGGGTGCCTGTCTAGAACAGTCCCATACTTTACATGATCCAGTGCCGGGTTTTGGAGCTGCAGCTGGTTTACAGAGAAAATTGACGGACAGACAGAGACTTCTCCATTTATAGTAACACCGTTTTTTATTTTAATTATACCTTGGATTAAGACATTTCATTTGAAAAATATCCTTTCAAATTAAGACCATGTAATTTCAGTGATGAGTACCTGAACTCCAGTGAGCTGGATGTAGTCAGAAATGAACCAGGCCAGACAGTGACACATGAAGAAAACCATCATGTCCCACCTACAACACACACAGGGGATGGACTCAGTTTTATCACATTAAATGTAATATCCGGTCATGATATCATGATAGAGGGTGGGGTGGGGGGGGTACAAACATAAATCACACAGTGCTAGCAATTCATCTTATGAACTATTTATACTCATGTATTTTTCAAACTGACCCTTGACACAAGGAATGACTTTGCACCAAAGACATTGAGCTGCCAGCTTTCAGTAGAAACCTTGCTACGACCAGGGGGGTTCTCATGCTGTTGTTGCGCTGAATGGGTTCACTTGATGGGGGATTTCCACTGGGCCAACCGGCTCAGTTAAGCTTACACTAGAACGCCTTATTTCACACTCACCTGTCTGAGTCTTCTCTGTGGCAGCTGCCTGGCTAGAGTGTACCTGTGGCCTGCATGTCAGGCGTTTAGGGAACATCAGTCAACTATAGAATCTAGATGACATTAGTTTAGTGGATTTTCCCTGGAAAAAGACAAAGAACTGCTGTTCCTACAAACACTACAGACTGGGCATAGAAACCACCGGTCTGTGTCTGTGTCTGGGAGAATTCAGCGAGTACAGAAGAATAAATCAAACCCTCCTTTTGTTGCTTATTCTGAGGAAAACTGCTGAAAATGGTTGTTTTGTTTCATAAATCTCTGCCTGACAGCAGCTTCATCATAACCTGCTCTGTGATTGGCCACGTACCTAAACACGTGATGAGCAGCCCATCCAATGATGAGGCTGGCCAGGAAGCACTCGGAGACGGGCTCCAACACGGTGGCGGGAAGCATGTTGATCCTCAACTTCGTCCACCTGGAAATGTCGACGAATAATTAATATCAACTCATGTAATAAGTCAAGAGTCAAATTTGAAATGACGGTTACAAAACACAGCTATACATAAAATACAGTTAAAAGAATCAAATATGAATCAAATATATGGCTGATACACACTTTATTAAACATACATTTTAATCACCTTATTAAGTCATTAAATATAACAGAGTTACAGCTGCAACAGTTAGTTGATTAATCAAGTAATTGATCGAAAGACAATTAACAAGCAATTGTTAAAAAATTTTCCTGGTCTCAGCTCCACATATATGTGGATTGTCAGTTTGTTTTGAATCTTATTCCATCCTAAGTTGAAAAATGTTGGTTTTGTACTTAAGGTCAGATATAACAATTTAAGGACTTTTGCAATATTGTTTAATGTTTCATAGAACACACATTTAATACAGTTGCAGTCCTTCGATCTGAATAGATGTCAAGTTGATTTCACCTCATAAATGTTCTACACTTGGGGTTTTAAAATATATAATATTAATGAGAACATTATATACATTTACAATATGTAATGGACAGAGGCATATGGATGGTAGTCGTTAGCAGCTAAATGCTAATGAATGATATAAACAGCCAATCAGATGAAGAGTTTTGATGTCACCTGATCATGCGGGACTGAAACTGGCCAATTGAGTATGACCCAGAATTCTGCAGCGCCACCTGTGTTGCCATGGAGAACTTCCAGCCCCTGAAGGAACAGATGTAGGAAATTATCATCTGAACTGCTTTAAACACAAAAATATCAGCCACGTGTTAATGGTAACATGCTAACCTGTCAGCAATGGCCTTAGCCATGAAGTAATCTTCAGCAATGTACTGAGCAAAGGCAACCAATCCGCCGGCCTGATCCAACACGTCCTTCCTCATCAGACACGACATCCCCGTCACACACTTTATCCCTGTCACGTTAGCGGAGATGTAGGAACGAGGGTGGGATGTCCCAAAATACACCTGGAGAAAGGGTAGCATCTTCTAGCATCAGTAGAGAGCTAAAAAAAACATTTCCTGCCATCACATCAGCCATGATGGAGTTTAGCATCAGCTGCTGACTAGTTATAAATGTGTGTGTTAGCATCAAATAGCTAGTCAATGATCTTAAAAAAATAAAAGGCACATAAGATGTAATAAACATACAAATGCAATGTTATCTCTACCAGCTATAAAAACCTTGTTAAAAACATGGGATAGCTAGAAATTATTACCTTCCGAGGCTCGCGCTAAATAGCATTTATAAAGAGTTAGCCCCGTCATTAGCACCGGTATCTCGTCGCTAAAGGTTTATTATCATGTGAGCAGCTGGAAACCGTTAGCAGAGTGAGCACTGTGATAACTTGTTGGCCGCACCTGCTCCAGCGTGGCAGCAAATCCTTGGCGGTCGGCAACATACGGCAACCCATGGACCAATCCCACCTTTTCTGTCATTTGACTGGTCAAATCTGTCAGGGTGTCAGGTTTCACTGTTGTGTGCGCGCACACAGACGAACACGCACACACACAGAGATGCGCACGCACGCACGCACGCACGCACGCACGCACGCACGCACGCACGCACGCACGCACACGCACACACACACACACACACACACACACACACACACACACACACACACACACAAATACATACACACAGAGTTAACATTAGCTATGATATCGAACGGTCGACCAAAAAAGCTTAACCTAATATTAAATTTGCTTTGGGGGTATTGACCTCTGATGCCGCTGTCACAGATCCACACCAGGCCATATTTGGCTCCTTCGTAGCCTGGCATAAGGTTGTTGATCTTCGGGTTGATTCCAACTTTCTTCCCCCCTGGAAAACAACAAAAAGCAACACATGCCAACATTAGCTGTTAATGAATGGCTAATGAAGGCGAATAAGATTAAGTGAGGTGCTAAATGAGCACAAAACAGGATGATTGCTGGAATAAATTTAATACGGAATACAGTTAACAAGAAGTGGATAAATAGTCTCTCACCAATGAATAATCGAGCATCTACGTTGGGATATTTGCCCAACAACTTCTTACAGACATCAACAGCTGGATCGTCCTGATCCTGAACACACAGCAGGATCTCATACTGCAAAACAAACATATGAATCACACAAACCTGCAAAACCCTTCCCGAAAAGACACCGTGTTTACTTGGTGGCTGGAGGTAGTCTGATAGTTGGATAGTCTCACTAGGCCATCAGATGGTAGTTTGATTGTTGGTGGCAGAAAACAGTAGACGGGTGGTAGTCAGGGGCAGTAGACGGGGGATGTAGGGTGGACAGCTAGGCTTAGTTTTAATGATTAATGATGTTGGAGTTGGGCAGAGGGTAATGGCAAAATCAGGTTCACGGGCAGTCAGAAGGTTGTAAAGGCAGTGGGATGGTAGTGAGGGATAATTAGCAGGGTAGTGGTCGGCGAGAGTCACCTTGGGGTAATCCAGTGAAAAAAATGTCTCTAGGTTGGAGATCAGGTTTGGATCGACGCCCTTTAGTGGCTTTAGCAGAGAAACTCCTGCCAGCTGCACATAGGACTGTTTGACCTCTGACCTTTTCTTGTGGAGGTTGAGACGCCTGAAAGACAGAGACAGCATTTGAAGTTCAGACCAGTTTCACCTGCTCACTTCATCAAACAAAAGTTTGTCCTCCTCAGTCTAGTTCCTCCTAGAGGGATTGAGATATTTTTCTACAACTATACATTTTGACTTTGCGTTAAGTGTCACGTGACTCCACAGATCATCGGCAGATGCAGAGATAGAAAACGTGAACTAAACTGTCTTTTCTTCAGAACACTGCAGGCTGAAACATTAATTTTTCATTTAGTTACAGGCAAATCTTAGAGAATAAAAGCTATTTTATACCAAATAAATAAATGAAATTCTATAAATCTTTTACCAGTCACATCCCAACAGACTGACAAAAAGTCTTGGAAACTGACGACAGGCTGGGCCATAATTCATTATTATTGAATTTATGATGAGCCGTTTTCTGATGACAGGATATCATGTCTCAGTTTACAAACTGGCTATCTTTTACACCATTGTTCACTTGTGTGTGTGTTTGTGTGGGGGGGGCATCTTACAAGGTCAGTGGAAACCCAGGCCAACCATTTGTTCAATAGGTTTTGTTTATTTCATTTCAGTATATAACTCATTTATAACTCATATATATAAGTTTAAGGGATTTTTTATGCAAAAATGCCAAAAAGTTTCTAGTTCCAGATATTGCCCTGACATAAATATTTAATGATTTTCTTTATCTTGGTGATGGTAAACTGAACATTTTTGGGTTCTGTTAGTTGGACAAAGTAAGACATACGAAGACATTGTTTCAGACCAAATGATGAAATAATGAAAATAATCTGCAGTTAAATCATAAATGAGAATAACTGCTATGTGCTGCCTTACACCTCTTCCTGACATACAGCCAGTGACCCCCAGTGGATGGAGCATGATGAGGGGATGCCAGAGGAGGGAATAAGATGGTTTGTGTGGCGTTGGAAATTCCTCCGTCTGAAAATTAGTTTTAATCATTTCCTCAGCTAGTTATAGGAAGCTACTTATAGGCAGTGGGATGAGTGATATTGATTAACTGTCAGTCAAGGTCAGTGTCACAGATTAAAATTGTCTGGAGGTGGAGAGATTGTTGTCTGAAACAGAGCCAGGATGAGCAGTTTTTGAACGAGCGCCACGTTGCTCCACCTGTTCGCTGAAGGGGGGCCAGGTCAGGTTGTCCTCACCGGGAAACGCCGAAATTATCTGCTGTTTGCTTTTATTAGTTTTATTCTATTGCTGCATAGCCAGCGTTAGCTTTAACATTAACATTAACATAAAATTAACAGCTAATAGAGAGGTTCAGACTTTGTTGTGTTTACAGGATCAGAGGTTAGAACCTGTCCTCTGATCGGAGCTATGTCTTCATCCTCTCATGTGGACTGAGGTCGGACTGGACGCTACAAGGACTCACTTTTGCAAAGGGGTATTACAGCTTGTCAGGGTTGGCTGGTTAGCATGCTAACTCCAGCAGAGGAAAAGAAGAAATAGGAAAAGAGGCTAAACAGGAGATAACCTTAAGTTGCTTTCTATCGCTGGAGAAAAGCTCTTGATGAGTAAAGGAATAAAGTTTGATGCTGAAATCACAATGTTACATCTAGACTGGTCAGTAATCAAAGGTCAACCTGTCCATGAAGACAAATCAAGGTCCTCTGTCTTCTATATGCAGCCGATAATCATTATTATAAACAGCTGAGGTCCAGCTGCTTGTGACACAAGAGAAAGTGAGTAAATCCAAAATAGCTTTTCAGTCATTCATCAGAGATGACAGGTCCTAAGTGATGATACAGGTTTGACAGTCATCAAAAATTTCAGACGGATAAACCAGTCCCTAATTCATTTCATCTGTAATGAGTCACCATGAACCCTGAGCAGACCGAGAACGTCCAGACAGCACAGTTCGTTAATGTCACTGTCACTTTTTCTTCTACCTTTAACAGCTGACTGAAAAATATTTCTCTGTATTTTTTACTTGGGGGAGAAACTGCTTAAAAACTTGCTCTTAAAGCCTGGAAACTAAATGTAACTTTACATGTATTCTTAAGGATTTCAGCTTCCACCAACAGACTCAGAGGAATTATATAAAATCTTCAACCCTAGAAAGATCTGGAGAGTCTTTAAAAATTCCTAGATACTTCTGATAATCCTATAATCCTATAAAAGTCATAGAGAATTACGTAAACACTGTTTAACAGCCTGGAAATCCTTTGTATTTGGGTAAATGAATGAAAACGCAGATGAACGGACCAACTACGAAAAGTTGAATTCTGATCACTTTGACCTACAAATTCAACTATCTTTAAGGCAAGGAAGTTCCAGGTCATATTTGCTGGTATTAAAACAAGAAACATTAATTCAGTGGAGTTAAAGACTTGGTACAGCTTTATGTAATTGTTCATCTTAAAACCAGACCATGTCTGTTCAAATCTAATTTTAACCCATTTCACAATAACGGAAATGATGGAGTATGGTCTACGGAAAAACCCACAAAACCCCATAACCTTCAGCCTATCACAACTCCGATGCACCAGACACTGTTACAAAATCTGTCATTTTAAGAAAGCCCTCTAAAAGGAAGAAAATAAAGTAACCCCTACAGAAAATCTACGATGTGATTTGTACAGTTAACTCCTATCTTCATTTCAAGTAATGTTTTGAGTTTAATTTGTACTTAGGTCCACCGTATAAAGTTGGCGGAAGACAGAAAACAGGGGCTTAAGTGCTTTGATGAGAATTTAATCAATCCCGAATTAAAGAGCGAATCATAACACTTGAATAAACCATTTTCTATTTTCGGCCGTGCGAGATTAACGCCCGCTGGCCACAGCATTGTTAAATCGTAAGATTTCAAGATGTAATTCAGCGTACACAGAGGACACAGGAAAATCATAAGGCAAACTCGAAACAGATTGTGAAATAACCGAGTTGTATCTGTAAATAATGCGAATAAACCCGTTTCAGCTTCGTTAATAACTCATCTGGACACAACTTAAACTGATTATATTAATTCATTTCTCCCAAAAACTAGACGGACCCCGAGTGAGCGAAATTTACAGGCAGAGCTAACCGGCTAGCGGTTAACCAGGAAAACGCCCAACAACTAACCGTTCAAACACGGAGGTCTAGTCGGCTGTCACGCATCGAGTAACGGGCCATGAAGCCCCACTTGTTCATTTATGTGTTTCACTACTACGGTGACAATTTTGTTTAGATAATTCAGAGTTAGATATAGAGAACAGAAGCCTGGCTCCGCTAGCTGTTAGCTTAACTCTTAGCCTCACTGTAGCCGTTCACTTACACGTAAATGATGGACATTAGGTGCATGAGCCACAGTACGACGAACAGGATGAAGCCGAACACCGCGAGTCCCTGCATGGCAAGGTCCAACAGGTCCATGGCGGTCGTCGGGGGCTGCCGGGGCTCGGGGCCGGCTGGGGGTCACGGAGGCTCAGGGTAGTGTCGATAAGCTAACCGGTCTCGGAGCAGGACCAACCAGAGGAACGGAATGAGAGCGCCCGACCCCGTGTGCGTCGAGCTCGGCTTGGGTTAGACCGAGGATCCGGCCTCCGGTTAACACCGGTGCACGTCAAGAACCGGTCTGGTTCAGGGGCACCGCCAACGGGGACACAGAGACCGGGCTCGGCCTGGTGGTGCTGGTGTCCGGGCCACGGTAGGTGCCTCGGGGTTTGACAGTCAGCAGACCGGCCGACGGTCAGCTGACCAACCGTGGGAGAGACGTTCAGCCAAGAGGATGTAACGAGGGGCGGAGACTTCAAAACCCAAAAAACAGTATTTATCAGCATTAAATTGATTAAATCGTAGACTAGAACTGTAATTTAATGTTTAATAGAATAACAACCAACTGGAGTAAAGATGATGTTTTTATCTGTAGCAGGGTCATAATCAAACCCTTTTAGGAAATGAACATTCAATGCTGTCTAACAAACAAGGACAGGTTACTGAGTAAACTCCGCCCACAAAGGTGAGTCAGTAAAACGCTATCACTTATCTCAAAACGGAAATATTTTCCACCATATCAGCAACTACTGAGGAAAACAAGTTTTAAAAACAGAGCCAGGAGCAATCTGCAGATGATGTGTTGAAACTGCTCCAGATTTGTGGATTGACTGCCAGACTTCTCTGAAAAAACTCAAGCTTTAAGGAAACCACCCCAGAATCAGCTGAATTAACATCCAGGTCCACTATGCGGGACTGTGGGCCTGAGGGGTCAGGACCAGAGGCCAGAACCATGTAGCACAGGTCCACTGTCTTGTTACATGTCGATGAAGACAAGGACAACATCATGATGTCATGAGTTATGAATGAACTGACCCAGTATCACCAGTCTTCACCAGCTCAAACTCAGTGAGTATAATAATCCTCCTTCATGAGGGTTTCAATGTTTAGTTTGTGTTGAAATTGGAGGATCGATCTGGAGGATGCACAGAAAAGTCAATAACCTTAGTGTTTTGTTAATAAACTCTAAACTTTATTTCCAACAGCAAACATCAACATGTTTCATTCAAATCTATTCAACGCTCATGTTTTCTCCCTGAATGCGACTGCAACTGGACCAGGGACACTCAGAGTTCTCCTTCCAACTCGCCTCTTGTGTGTCGTAAACCTCCTGTTGATTAAAGCCACACAATCAATAATCGAACACGATAACCCATTGATAATCAGAACGGCCTCTGTGTTTCCGTGAGTTGCTACCTTCTTCCAGATGGGGACAGCGGCCTTCAGCCGGTTGATGCAATGCTGGATCGCCTGCTGGCCATCGTGGCGATGGGGAGACGAGATCGCCATGGCAACACTGGCCTCGCCCACCTTCACCCACCTGAGGGAGGGTAGCAGGTGAGTGTAACTTTAAGCCCCCCCCCCCGAAAGCAGACAACCTTTTTCCTCTTTTTTTAGTTTTTCCATCACCATGGTTAGCGTTAGCAGTTAGCGTTGGCCTCTCACCCAAGCCTGTGATGGATGCAGATGTGTGTCACGGATGGCCAACGCTCTCTGATGTCAGCACACAGTTTGGTGAACTCTGATTGGGCCATGGGCTCATACGCCTCGTACTCTAGACCAATCACCTTCCTGCCCTCCACCTCATCCTCACGGGTCGTACCTACACACACACATACGTCATTTGTTCCACTGTCCCTGTAAGGACACTCATTGATATAATGCATCCCCTAGTCCCTAAACCAGACCCAAAACTAAACCTGGTTCTAACCTGAACCTGAACCCAGGTCTGATCCCTCAAACAGAAGTCTACATCCATTGGGACCTCAAGTTTTGTCCCCACAGTGACATAAGTCCCCATGGGTGAGTGTGTATACACACATATACACACACAGACACACACACAGAGTCTGATTTCTAGAAATTTCTTGAGTCTCTGTAACATACAGGTTTATCAGTTATTTGTTTGTTCGTTTGTGTGTAAACATCAACACTATATGACTTCACAAAATATTACGTGTATCTACAACTGTTATGACCCTTTCAAAAATATTACAGCTTTTTCTCAAACTATCGTGTTTTTTTTCCCACTGAACTTTACAACCAGGGTCCAAAATTAACTTTTAACTCACTGGCTGAGGTGATGGATGGATGAAAAAATCCACCCGCCAAGCATATTTTTAAAGCTTCTTTTTTTGCAGTCAGTTGGTCGGTCGGTCAAGTATCTTGGTACAAACATTTACCCCCGAGTTTGCTGACAGTCGTCTGAGCTCCACTACCCAAACAGAAAATCTTCCTGTATTTGGTGCTTGTCGGCTGTGAATCAGGACACTGGTTATAACTAATTTCTAAAAATATTTTGGTATCTGCCTCCCAAAATAATCAGTTTTTCACAAAATATCACTTCTTCTCTCCAAATAGCAATTTTTTTCCCCCAACATGTCACAATAGTGTTCTTGAAATATATTTTAAATCATAACTTTCTTTCTGAACCATTGTGACTTTTCCTCAATATAATACATCTTTTCTTGAAATATTCTAATTTTTTTCTCTTTGAAATATAATAACTGGTTTCCAACTTTTTTTCCCAGGAAATATTACAACTCTTCTTTTTTGAAATATTCATATATTTTTTTCCAGATAATGTTCTGACTCTTCTCCCTGAAGATTTCATTTTTCTCCAGAAACTGCAGTCTTGTTCAAATAAATATTAATTTTTTCAACTTTTCAACATTGTGACACCCCCCCACCTCCCCCATAGTTACCATAATACTCTAGTAAATATTTCTACAACATTTGGAGACAGAATGTTTTACATATAATTGATGATAATTAAAATCAAATATGAACCTATAAAAACTGAAACGGCTCCACAGGAAGCACTGCCGACAGTGTCCACAACTTCCTGTACAGAAAGCCAATCAGGGCTCAACTTTAGGACGTCTCTCCGCTCCTCCGACATCTCTGGGGAAAGTAAAAAAAGAAAAGAAAAGAAAAGAAAAAATGAGAAAAAACACACAAGGTCAGCGCTCAAGTTTGGAAACATCAGGAAAAGAGGGAAAAAGATGTGAAATCACCACAGTTCAGGAACACAAGACATCTCTGACTGTAGAAATATGTAAAAAAAAACAAAAAACAAACTCTGAATCTTAAATGATCAATTTAAAAAAATTATTCATGTAAGTTTACGTGGAACAAAAAGAGAAACTCACTCTACATCATCTCCACATTTAACCAAACACAACAACCTGCAGTGACACTCAAAGCGATCACCTGATTGTTTTTTCAGCCTGTGACTCAGGTGTAAACATGCTGTTGTGTCCTGTTGTAAATCTGATAACCTCGCTGAGATACACACACCTGTATGGCAACAGTTGTATTGATCTACAATTGTTTGAAATCTACCACTTCCCGCCTCCCCGGTGTTTTATCCTCCGCTGAGCGGGGGCACCACAGCCACCTCGTCTCCGTCTCCCAGGGTCACCACCTGGTCACTGATGGCAACGTACTGCTGCCGCACGGCCAGCACCACCTGATCCTGCAGGACGGATAGTCTGAACACACACACAAACACGTTATACACACCAATCGGACGTTGCGACGTCTGTTCAGTCACCGATGCGTTTTGTACCTCGGGTGTCGCTGTAGCAACAGTCTCCAAAGGTCCCTGCTGCTGACTGGTGTTGGCACGGCAACAATCTCCTCCCGCTTCACTCCGGTCAGCTCAACGCTCTTTGCAAAGTACAACACAAACACCTGAAGGAGATGAAGTCAAAATATATGATCCCTTTCTCTGTCATGATTTTATTTTTGCCAGAAGCTGAAATTTATCACAGCCTTGTTAAAATGTGAGGAACATGGTAAAAAAAAAAGTGCTGATACACATACTGAAATCATGTCAGTTTCATAACTGTTATTGCTCTGGATGTTGGCAACTCATTCTATGGCCTGAAGAAATCAGAAAAAATGAACATGGATCAGATGTGGATCCAGAATGTCTGGCTTGGACCCGGCCAAGTCCACCACGCCAACAGCACGCTGCCGACTCTGGAGGTGCGGGCTTGCTGATAGGGGGCCGGAGTGGATGGTATTTATAGATGGCTCCTTAACTGCAGGTTTGTTGGCAAATAGTGAGTGAAAAGACGACTCCCAGTCTCCAGACGTTTAGCAGGAAAGGAGTTTTCCAACATGACAATGAGCCCAGTCGAACCTCGGGGGGTGGGTCCGGTCTGAGTGTGCGGTCCAGGACTGGGTGTTTTTGTCAGTCTGAACATGATCCACCTCCTCGTGATTCTCACGAGGGATTTGAAGCGTTTAATGTGTTCCCGCCCTCAGGCAACGTCCGGCTGATCAGCCATATCTTGGGTCCTGCAGAACTCCGTCTGGAAAACTTAAAATATTTAACTTTCTGACCTAAACGACAACTTACTAGTCAGGATGTAAAGGGTGATTTATCCCATATGGACCTGGCCCCTATAACATTCGGAGTTCATTTTATTTATCACTACACGTGCTGTTGTGTAATTAAAAATTTTTTTTTGGTTGAGTTGGAACGTGTGCCCCGTTCATCCAGGCGGTGTTTAATTGACGAGAAATGTCAACGGAGTCTGGCGTGCTTCCTCGAAACTCGCGAACATCCTGAGAACAACGTTACAGACATATGACCAAAGCTTTGTATCAGAGGCGTCGTTAATCTACAGGTAACTTACGTGAGCAGGCATGAATGAGTCTGCGGGTTCCGGACAGGTGAGTCAGAACTGGTTCTGCTGCGGCGCGTCACCTCTTCCTTGAGTCGTAATGGCGGTTGGTAAAGCTACGGTGGCCCTGATTGTCAAAACACATCGTTTCTGAAAACACAAAACTCATCCTGAGTCATCACCCTTCAAACCGTTTCCAGTGAGCTACACACGATGTAGCGGATCCCCGAGGACTGTGGGTTTTTGGGACGATACCGGGATCGTATCGGGTTCTGTGCCGTAAACTCTTAACACATGAAGACCACAGGAAATTTAGAAAGTAAAAGTCCTGGTTTGCTTCCTCGGACTCAGACATTATTATACATGCCATCATCAGATGTCATATAAATGTCATAATATTTGTTTGCAGGTAGATGGTTTAGTCCACTGGTTCACAACATGGAGGTCGGGCCCCTCCAGAGGGTCACCATGTAAACCTGAGGGGTCTTCAGTAGAAAGTGGACCCAGATCAGACAGTGTGTTATTCAGTGGCTGCTACTTCACTCAACAATCCAGTCATACTAAACTTACCGCATTAATGATATCTAATACACACACACACAACAAGCTCTGGGTCTGTATGTTTTAATATCATTTAATGTTTACGACAAAAGAAAACATGAGGTTTGTGTTTTTATTGAACATATGTATTGATACTAAAGAAATTAATTTAATGTTTCCACACTGACAAGTTAACAAAAGAGTAAACCAACAATGAACAAAGAAAACAAACTTCAACAGGATCCAGAAATGGGGCCGGTTCCTCCTGTCAAACCATGTTTAAGAGGAAACGCTGGAGCTCTGACAATACATCCACCAGTCAGATTCACAATCAGAGCCTCAGTGTGAGTCCCTATACAGAGCTTTTAATTTGACACAAAAGCAGGAGGAAGTGATTTAAATTGAAAGTCTAATTAAATATGTGTATCACAATTATTTCAAGAATTTCTGAGTTTCTAACAAGATATTGACACGTAACATGTTTTTAATAAAAGGGTTTGGTCATTGTTCTTTTCGTTTTTGGTGGGGGATTTATTATACTGCATCGGGTGTATGGCAGTGTGTGTGTATTGGACAGTGCCCAGCTTCCAGGGTGGTGTGTGTGTTGCCAGTGCTTAGGCGTCATCCAGCAGCACACACAGCTTGTTTGGGATGTAGTGTAGGTGCATCATGTAGATGGCATCACAACCAGTCACATTTATGTGCTTATTTACTCCACATCCTCTCTTATTCTGTCATTTATTGACCATGTCTGCTGCAGATGAAGTAAAGTGAAGTGGAACCTGTAATAAAAAAAAAGTGAGGTGAAAAAACAATCAGTGATGTGATGATAAGTGAAACTTATGATGAAACGTCAGGTAGGTTGAGGTGAACCGAGGTGGATGAAGTGAAATCAGATAAAGTAAAGTGAGGTGATGTGATAACGATGCACTCAGCTTTGTCCTGACATTGGAAATGACAGGTCTACATTGATGGTGCAGGACTTCCTGCATTACTTCACACACACAGGGGCATGAAGAGGTTGGGCCACTGTCAATAGGATACTTAGTGGACTGGTGCACACTGACACACTGTGAATGTAGATTTCTATTGGGTGACATTGGTGAAAGAAACTCAAGTTTTAACTTGTGAAACATAATTTTTGTGTGTGTGATGTCTGAGTTGAATTGTTGGGTTTTTTTAAATTCATTTTATGCCAGTGAATATATTTTTAACTTTGTAATGTGGGAGGAAACCTGAGCACCTGGAGAAAACCAACAGCGCCACAGCGGACAACACTTGTACTCATGACGCTCACGACCGGGAATTGAACCTTCGTCTTCGGGGCTGTGAGGTCACGCTTGTGGACCACTGAGACGGCCCTGAGAGATCCATTCCTGCCCCAGGCCTCAGTTAAAGTCCTGCTTCACCAGACTGTGTCTGTGAAGGACTGGGTGAATACTGGGTGTCATCCAAGCAACACTGACCCTGCTTCTATATCTGAAAATGTCAAAGACAGCTCCTCTGGAGTTGGCGATATGTTGCTTTGGTTGCATCAGGTGAACTTTGGAAGCAGAGGCAAAGCTTTCTTCAGTCACTGGTTCCCCTGTAGTCATAGACACCAGCATCTACTCTCCACAGCCCTGCCCCTCGCACAGGTCCCCGTGAACGGCCTTATTTGGGTTCTTAAAAGTTTCCCTGGTAACACGACATCTGTGTCCTCAACTTCTGCTCATATTTCTTTATCCAATGCAAAATGCTGTTTAAAGGGTTTAAAGTGGTGCAGCCCTGGTCCACTTTTGCCCTTTTTGTTAATGCTTATGCAGGCTCATCATGTATTTTTACATCTGAAAAGTAACCAGCCACTGTTAAGTGAATGTAGTGGAATAGAAGCATCAAATAGCATAAAACGGAAAAATTCAAGTCCCTCAGAATCGTGCTCCAGTACAGCAGCTGAGTGAATGTACTCGCCCCACGGATCAATTGATTCATTGTCGATATAAAAGTATTGATTAGACCAACTCTTGAGTCAGAGAGAGATTGAAACTCAGTGATTGGTGTTTTCGATATTTAAGTCTTGTCTCAGATTCTCTGTCCACAGTTTCCCATGAGAAATCACTAAGATCCACTTTAACATCCCACGGTCTCATCTCACCACCACAGGCTCGGTTGATTAGACAGCTGAACAATAATGAATCTCAGTGACCAACCTGCACCAGTCAGTATCCTTGGTAACCAGTGTTTTAGTAGCTGGTGTGATTCAGTGATTCATGTGTGCTCTGCAGTTCTCCAAACTCATCAACTTTGCAACATAAAGGGAAAACAAGATGGCAGACACAAGCGGAGACGCCCACCCAGTGACGCTGAAGGGAACAAACACTCAGATACCAACCTATTTCAGCCACTGAGTCTGAAATGCTCTGCCAACTCTGACCCAGGGCCTGAAACACCATCAGCGGAGGAAAACCTGGACGTTCGGATGGCGGCTCAAGGTAGATTCTTTTATTCCTGGTGGAGATTTTAAAGTTTAAATATCTGAACTTTTCTCATGACTTGTGATTGACGTGTTAAGACTGACTTAAAAAACTGTGGATGTGTCCTTTAACTTCAGTGAGGCGAACTGACTGGACAAAGATGAATTTTCTTTTTTCATTTTTTCAATCTGAGCAGCACGTTTACTCAAAGCACCAAACAGCTACATCGTTTTCAGAGTGAGAATTAAAACTGGTAAAACTCATAAGTGTGAGGATGATCAGTGTGTTTGGTGGAGTAAAGTTCACAGTTCAACACCTGCCAAGTGAACGATAAAATGATGATGATACTAGATATGTTTGACTGTTGGACTCTGGTTTAATATATAATCTGTGAGTGAATCTAAGGTTATTTTTTGAAGGCCATAAGTTCACGTTGATCGAGCTCCAAAGATCCTTTTATCAGAGCTGAGGTGTGAGAATTGGGCTCTTTCAGGGCGAAGGTCATATCAGGTCTCTGCAAAGTCTGAATATGATCTGAGCTGAATCGAACTTCTGCCTCCGTCCTCCTCCTTTGGGAGCATGTTTCTATCCCAGTTAAGAAACCAAGACAAAAAATAAATCAATAAAAAAATGGCCTGGTCCAACCCTCTGAAATGGGTCAGGTCTCAGGGTCTAAATGTCCTCCCTCTCTCCGCTCAGACACGCTGGAAGGAGTCAAATATAACGACGACCTCAAGTCTGATGTTGTATGAACATTAACTGCTCTGCAAAAAAATCTGTCAACAAGGAGGAAAATTAAACAATAATTTATTTTTGTACTAAAACCACAAAATCGCCCCATAATAAACTAGAAAATTAAACATCTGTATTTTAACAAATACATGGAAGTAAAAATATATTTTTTAAAATTTCTAAATCAAAGAAATAACCAGACATTTTAAAACTTTCCCAGAATTTCCCTAAACTTTCCCTTTCACAGCAAGTATGGAAAATTATTTGTAAAATCTAAACAAGAAAAGATGTGCAGTTCGGAAACATTCCTGAACAAATTTTAAGGCAAAATTACACAAACGCACTGAATAAAAACCTCCAGTGTCATATCAACAGATCAATTCAATAAAATCAATAAAAGGAAATTAATAAAATCAGTGGAGTCAATAAAATCAATCACACTGGACACATATACCCACAGTTATTCCACATTCATGTATAAAAGACAAAAAAAACCCCAACAAACCTACACTTAATTAAGAATTGACATTAAAAGTAGTGACTGGATTTCCAACACCTACTGACACCGACAGTCACCATGGAGACACACACTCATTAATTTAGAAACATTCATCGAACACCGAGCTAACAACTCGATTGGTCCCTTTCTGTTGCTGAAGCAACTACACCTGTTGAAACACAGGAGCAGGTAAAATTTCAGTGTTTTCTCAGTTATTGTACTTCTATTTTTCTGTGCTTGACCTTTAACCCTTTACCTGACCTTTTTGTCACCCATTAGCTTCTGGCTTCCAGAGACAAACATTGGAAAAGTGTAAAAATTGGAACAGTAACAAACGATTATTTATCGCCATTAGTCAATTTTGTCGTTGGTCTTGAAAATGTCAGAAAATAGTGAAAATGCTTGAGAGAGTTTCCTTTAAACGCTCGATCGTCTGAATTAAGGTTCTAGCCGGTTTCCTGTGAGAGAAACTAAAGGAATCAAGAAAGGTTAAGAAATTTTAAAGACTCAGACATGAGAATATTCTTTTTTTTTAAAAATGGGAAATTGATGATGAAACATTTGCAGATAATTGACTTGTTGTCGCAGCTCTTGTAAATATTGTCACTTTGCCCACATTTGACCCTGCTGACTCCAGTTTTAAATATGAAAATAAAATACTATCTTGCTTTACCAACTTTCCTATTTTTATTTTGAATAGTGTGTAATAATAATTTCTCTCTTATGTGTTTGATTGCTTTTTTCCATCTATCTTTTCGATTTTCCCCGTAGCGCTAATTTAATTATTCTAATTTTTACTTCAATTTTTACTTTTAAATTTTAACAGCCTAATTTAATTTTTTCTAATGACCTTGCATTTACTTTGTTTGCCTTGTTGTTTGATTTTTTTTCCCTCTGACAAATTAACCTGTAAAATTCGGTTCTGCCTGGCGACTCATGTCTAAAAAGTTGAAAATCTTTGTGGCATCAACAACGTTGCCAAAAATAACAACATTGTGTTTGACTTCAGATTTTGTTCCTTGGTGTATTAAAGTCAATCTCCACGCGGTAAGCGCTGATTTCCATTGGCCGCAGGTGAATGATGTGCGGTGGCTGCTTTTGCCAGGCGGACTCTGGCTCATCGTCTTGATGCAGAAGAGTGAGGCCCGACCGACGGACAGAGCGAAACTGAAGAGGAGAGAGTAGATCGTCCAGATTCACCTGGAAACAGAAAAATAACAAGAGGCTAAATTAGCTTGAAAATCACAACAAAAACTGAGAAACATTAGAATTTAACAGGAAGGAGGAAGGAAGCACGTCCACTCAGCATAAAAAGGACAAATAAACCCCCCACAGAGACCGCTCCTGCTGACAGACACACTTAACCCTGTGCAACGTTTCCAAACAAGCATCTCAAAAAGAATTAGATGAAAAAATAATTGTGTGTAGGTGTCTGTGTGCCTACGTGTGTAGGTGTCTTTGTGTGTGTGCGTCTGTTTGTGTGTGTGTGCACGTCTGTTTGTGTGCGTGCCTGTGTGCATGCCTCTGTGTGTGTGTGCACCTCCTCGTGTGAGCTCCATGTGCATGGAGGCAGTGGCTCAGGGGCAGAGCTGCAGTCAAAGCCTTTCCTGTGGAGGAGGAGAGCCACCTCCTGTGATGGACTTCCTTCTTCCTGTTTACCACAAACAGAAATAAACAACTATTTACTTGATGCTTCAGAGGTTTCACAACATGTTGGTATTCTATTCAAGTTTTATGACTCCAACAGACTCACTGTAAACTGACTGAAACAACTCGGTAGCTTAGCAACACAAGGCTATAGACATCCCAGAATGCAATTCTCTCTGAAAAATACCATAATTATGGGGGAAATTTCTCCAGAAAAAAATATTGATATTCAGGCCTTTATAGTTTTATAGCAACTTAATATACTGTTAATTATCAAATAAATTAATGGAAATGTTGAATCTGTTTCAGTTATTTTACAGTAAAATACATTTTAAGTTCTGGAAACCAAAAACTGCAAAAATTTTCCAGGTGGTGAGCCTTACCTGAGCGTCCTCCAGCGTCCTCAGGTTCAGCAGGTGAATGTCGCATGGCAGCGATGAACGGAGCGGCCGGAAGGGGTGGAGCTTCGGCAGCTCGCCGTCACTCGGGGCAACCATGGTGATTGGCGGGTGGCAGAGGAAGAGTGAGCTCAGGTGGGCGAGCAGTGAGAGGTGTTCAACCAAGGTTCCTCCCACTTCCTGTAGGAAAAAAATAAAGACAAAATATAAATCAAAGGAAAAGTACAAAGTTAGAGTAAAATGTTTTATTATTTGATCTTTGCTGAATCTGGTCGAATTGGTTCCTCGGATGTTCTCAGGCTGTGAAACAAATGATCACATTCAACAGATGTGATTGGCGGGCACGGGTCTCTACCTGACGTGGTGTTAAACTGTCGTGAACATTCAGAAACACTGACATAAGCTTCAGCTCACAGTAAAGACCTAGTGTTGATAGGAGACAAGTCAGCATCACATCCTATGCTCATCTGAGCACAGGTGTGTTGTGATGTCAGACGTAATGTCTGAGGGTTCGTGTTTTCAGTATTTGTTTTGTTGACTGTTTAAATGTTGTGTTGCGAATGTGAAACTGTGTTTGTCCTGGGACTCAAATTTCAGAAAAACAAGAACTGACGTCCGAGTCTCAGTTGATGCCTGATACATGTCCCGCCATTAGCAAAACTCAACAATCTTTGAGGGTTTTTCACAGTAAAAGCCTACCTCTAAAAGGACGCCTGCAAACTTTTAATGTGAAAATGACCCATGTAGTTTAACACTGTTTGAGAGAAAAGTTCAGGTGAACTAAAGCGGAGTGAAGTTCTCAGGCCCACAGACAGACAAGGAAAAGCTGAGTTTGTGTCTCTGGCACTGGAGGGAAACAAAGGCCCTGCCCCTCACCTGAGTCACGCCCCTCCTGTCCTCCAGCAGTAGGTGGTAGACACTCGCCGTCAGCTTGTTGTCGGTGATGCCCTGACCGAGGCCGCGGTTATCATCCTGCTGCAGCCGCCGGTCTAACACCACCTCCAGCTCACCTGTGCAGGTCATAGGTCAACACCTTGACGTTCAAGTCGAGCCTCTAATGTTCTGTAAATAATCTGTCTGTTCCAGGGAACTTCATCAAGTTACAGATGCTCTTTACTTCCACGGCGACGTTACAAAAAGAAATCCTGAAACCATCTGACATAAAATCCCAAAAGTCCAGGTCGACAACAGCCCTGCTCACCTGGTCTGAGCGACGCGACGGCCTGACTCTGAGCCGACAGCAGCGACAAACGAGATGCAGAGTCCTGAAGGAACGACGATGAGCTCATTGGGTAGAAGTTGGCCTGCAGGGGGAGCTTGGCCAGGGTCCTCCTCTGCTGCATCTGTGACCAATCAATAATTGATATGCTAGAAATAAACAACAAAACGATCACATCAGCTGGAACAGGAACAGACAGAACAGCAGAAACCTGGAAACCGTTGAGGTCAGAGTAGAAAAGGTTGCCATTGGCGATGTCGGTGACCAGCTGCATGACGAGCTCACGGTTGACCTCTGTACTGACATCCACTATGTTGGATATCTCCAGTGACCTCCCAGCATGCACTGGGGTGGAAATAGATGGGAGACTTTTATTGTGAAATCATTCATTGTTAATGATGTGAGAAATGAAGGCACTCATCTGTTGACCCCTCTGTTGTCACAGGTGAGACAGAGCACACCTGGAACCACAGCCAACAGTGATGTCACAGTGATTTCACAGTTCAGTAGAGTACATCTGCACAAGTTAAATCAGCAGAGGTCATGCAGCTTTTTCCTCGATTAATGTTTATTTATTGGAAATGACTAATTAAATTTTAACACACACGCTAATATCTTTTAGCTTTTGCTGCCCTGAGCACTGCCTGCAAGCTCCCTGTCAGGATGTGTACGGATGAGATTTTGAGATTTTTGTCATCAGGCCTATTGGAAAGCGGTCAGGCTCCTAATTGTGAGTCGTTTTTCCTGGTAATGGTCACGTTGCCCAATGAGACCATAGAGAACGGAGGTTTATCAGAGCACAAGCAACAATATATATAACAAAGGGTCATCACAAAAAAAAAGACGTTTTTTGTGTCACGAAACGTTTCTGGATGGATCATATTTCTCATATTTCTTAAAAAAGGCGTGGACAGTGTCAGATATGTGATATTTTTCTGATCAATCTCATGAACAGATTATTGATTTGAACTGATAATATTAATAATTCACAAGATGTCATAAACCTCAGCTTCCCTCTGTCTGTTGATTATTATCATCCTAAAGCCAGCCCACAGGCATTCAGCTGCCACGAAACCCAGGGTGACGCCAAACATCCGACAAGTTCCACCATGTAGCTGTACCAAACGTTAACAAACAGGTAAACACTCGTTACCGTCCAGGTGATATAGTCGGACCGTGTGTGTGAAGTGCCGGAAACGGGTTGTGACGTCGGAGAAGATGGGACCTCTGGACACCCGAACCAGGGGGGGCTCAGAGGATGAGTAGAGCTGCAGCAGGGCGAAAGATGTTCACGATGAATCGCAGGACAGAGAAAGAGAGAGAGAGAGAGACAGAGACATTTAGTCCTGGTCTGTTCTGGTTTAGACTGGTTTATGGTACTGGTCCGAGTCGTGGTCCTAGCCCCTACCTGGGCTCCTTCCTCCCCTGGAAGGAACAAGTAGGCTCCACTCCTGTCCTGGTTCACTCCAGTTCTGGTTCCATACCACAGAAACTGGATCTGGACCTGACGGACAAGCCCGGACTGCAGGCGGAGCTTCTGGATTTCATAATAAAACACAAAATTGTTTTGGTCATGTTTTAATAAAAATACTTAATTTAGAAAAAGTACAACTGATTAATTACAATAAAAAATAGAATAACTATTTAATAATAATTTTTATGATTTTGATATACAATTAAACTAATTTTAATTATGACAATTACTTCCGCCATGCACACACACACTTTTTTGACATTTTCCTGTTATGGATGGACAAACTTTTAATTTGAAAGGTCTTACCTGCAGCAGACCAGTCTCTGGAGAAATCCAAATTTGAAAATGCTTGTTGCTTAGTGACACTGGGGCATTGGCCTCATGTCCTTGGGGGATGGACACCTGGAAGTGTTCGGTGGATACTGTGGGTGGGTTACCACGACAACTGAAGGTGTATTTGGCCCGATGGGTGGAGCCAGATGGCGCTTTGGTCACGTGATATACGATGAGTGACAGAGGAGGGAGTTCGGCCACAAAGGAGAGCTGGAGGGAGAAAACATAACGTAAAGTAAAACAAGAACAAAGCCACTTTGTCAATATCAAATAAAGTAATGACTGATCCGTTCTCCACCTGGAAAGCTTCTGTGGACGCTTGGCTTGGCTCCGCCCACACCGCAGAGATCTGCGCAGCCATTGGTCGGCCTGTTTCTGCTTCGACAACACGCGCGTCTGGAGAATCGATGACAATGCTGACGACAGATGTCCGGAGCTGCTCCGTCGGATTGAAGAGGATCAACGACCTGAAACACCCAACAGTCAATTCAGCCTGGACGACAAGACAACTAAAATTACTCTAGTAAACTACCAAAAAACTTTGATTTGATTTGTCACAAAAAGACACTGAACGTTTCTGTACAAGGACAGAAAATGAAACCTAAAAGAAATTTATTTAGGAATTTAAAACAAGTTCATTCAAAAATGATAAATCCTTCGAAAAGTCAAACTGAATCTTAAAATAAAATGTGAGATTTTCTTTTCATGGGCCGCTTGGAGAAAAAGATTTACTTTATGCCGATAATAAATAAATAGAAATTAAGTTATGTTCTAGCCCCGCTTCTTGCCTCTGTAAGCCCCGCCCCTTACCTGGGCTCATCGGTGATGGCAAGCAACGTCTTCTGCGGCAGAGTGTCCTGAGCTGAGATGATGTCATCCTGGAGAAACATTACATCATTAGCCTCGGGGCTTGCGTGGCATCATGGGTTTGTTTCTTTGTCCTGGACCCATCATGGTTAAACACATCCGTTATAAATGTTAACTCTCTGTCAGCTCGCCCTCTCCCTCTGTAATGTCTGGACCCAACCTGAACCCGATCTTATGTTGATAGACAGATGTGACTCTGAGGTTTGAATGGTTCATCTCCAGCAGAAATGTTGTAAAACCAAAAATTAAAATAAACTCAAATATCTCCAAACGCACCACAACAGTGAAAACTTCCAAATCTTTTGACTGTTTTAGACATTAGCATCATATACTGTATGAACAAAAAAGCCCATGGGAAGAGTAAAAAAAAAAAACAGCTGGCAGGGTCAAAGGTCACCATTTGCAGGAAGGGTTTGGATTTGTCATGTCGGTAGTGGCTCTTGTCCAATAGGAGCAGCCAGTGGGCAGAGCTCTGCAGCACCTCCCGCAGGTTCAGGATGGAGCGAAACAACCTGTGAAACAAACTTAAGTTCAAGCATTTGTCTGGTCTCTATTTACACTTTTTAATTTCAGAAATTTGAATCAATTTAATTCGTTCTTTAATTTGATTTTCAAATCCTTTATTTTCATTTTATTTATTCTGAGGTCATAGGCTTTGATCTATTTGTGATCGCTTCTTTCCCTGTACTGTAAAAAAAATACTGATTTTATTATAGTGCTTGAGTCTAAAGAAGTTGATTTTGCAATCAAAACTTTGTTTGAAAAAAATCTTGAATATTAAACATTGACTGCCAGACTACAGTGTGAGAGTGTTAATGATACAAATAGCAGCAATGAGAGGTTAATGTTAGATGCTAATGCTAAATGAACGGGTATAATGGGAGGCTAGTGCTAAATGCTAACTACTCACACTACATGAGGTGGTACCTGTTACTGTTGCAGGTGACGACGCCGTCCTTCAACAGAGAGCATGGAGGAATAAATGAGACAAAAACATGCTAACGCTAAAGATGTAGCAGTTCCAAGTGCTACAGTGCTAACAATTAGGCTAACATACTAACACCAAGTTCTTAACAAGTTTTCATACTATCATACTCTTCAAACTAATAACCTCCAAACTTATGTCTCAACTCGACCCCTGACAAGAACAAAATGCTAATAGGCTACCAGGCTAGTATGCTAAACACAACTTAGCCACCTGGTTCCATAGTCGACCACCACAGGGTCGCGGGCGGTGCCGGTGATGGCGTCATGGTGCTGGAAGAGTGCCAGGCTCCGCCTCCCCGCCACCAGACGCTGGAAGTGTTCACGCACGGGAAAACCTGGGACGGGACGATGGTTGCCACGGAAACGATGCATTTCAGCCAGCGTCAAACTGAAGAGGATTTCTGTCGCTCTGTCGGAGAGAGATATAAGATTATCTGTCTTTTAAATAGCTTTTCAAAACTTGATAAAAGTTAGTAAATATGGAAAATTAACTTGAAAAATTACAATAACCTCACTAATCACAAGATAAAGGTTTATCCCATTTGTTTTGACATGGTAGTTGAATCATATGAATAAAAGGGATGACGTACCTGAGCGTGGCCTCCAGTGCTCTGTCGAGGCGTTTGTAGAACGGTCTGGAGGTGAAGTACCCGCTCCAGTAATGATCGTCACGGTCGGCGTAGGTGAAGAAGTCGCCACGCACCGTCGGCAGAGTCGCTCCCGCTTCGCCCAGACGCCGATGAAGGGCCTGGAAGTAATCTGACAGAGTCCCAAAGCGAGCCTGAAAACAATGAGGAGAACACCAGAACCTTCTGATGAACCGAGGACATGACGTCGAACCACAATGAGCCGAGGCAGGAAACCGCACCGCAGACACCAGGTGACCCCCATCGGACACAGGTGTCACATACGTGTAAATGGACCTTTCTAGTCTTAGCAACAAATCAAAGGGCTTCACGCTACACGTGCCACACTCAGCCACTCTCACTCTCTCTCTCTCTCTCTCACACACACACACACACACACACACACACACACACACACACACCCACACACACATATTGATACGTATCATACAAATACACAGACACACTCCCTCTCAGCCAACAGGGCCATCTGGGCTCCTGTTATCTTGGCCAAGGATCCTTCAACACACAGACTGGAGGAGCCGGGGATCGACTGCCTCATAGTTAGCGGACGACCCGTTTAACCACCTGGGCCACAGCGGCACCGCCCATTCGAGGTGGTCGAGTGTGGCATGTGTAGTGCAAAACGCCTCGAGCGGTCGCCAAGACAAAAAAAACACATGCGTGCAGGGCATCTACCGTATACCATTTCCTGCCCTCATGCCCCGTCCTTTCCCAGGTGTATCAGGTGCTCACCTTGATGTGGAGCTCCGGGTGCTGGTCGAAGTAGTCAAACAGTTTCTGGTAGTTACTGAACTGAGCGTCCCACTCACTTGACTCCACGAATCGAAAGTCGTCACCGAGAGGAACGAGGAGAACCGGGGAACGGAAGAGACGCGACTTCTGACGGTACTGATCCAGTAAGAGGAGAGCTCTGAGAGGATGGAGAGATCGGCATCAGAGACCCAGACTCACCTGAACGCCCTGCAGAAACCTGCGGGAACCTCCAGCTCCACGAGCCTGCACAGTTAGTGGAGAGGAACGGCGCTGAGCGGACTGCAGAGATCAGAGAAATCCGATCAAAGAGCCACAGACGGCTACCACTGACCCGAGAACAAGGGTCCGGGGGACAGGCCGCTAGTTTCCAACTCGCCGGCCCGAAAGAGGTGCTTTAGTCAGGGCTGGGACACTGACTGAGCTGAGAGTCTCAACAGTTAAAGGCTAAGTCACAATATTCATGAAGACACATAAAATGAAAAGACAGTAAGCAGAAACTCAGTCACAAAACTCCACTCAAAAATCAGCGCTTTTAAGGATAAATGAAATATTTTGTAGAACTATTAACTACAGTGTTATCATTGTTATCGTTGGCCCCGCCCCCTGCCTACCGCTCCTGGACGTTCTGCTCTGTGATTGGCTGTGGCGGTATCCTCCACGGGCAGAAGACCCGACCCCCTGGCAGGCGGTGGAAGTCGAACTGACAACAGACAGCCGGGTTTGGACCGCATGTGTGCGGTACGTCATAGCTGTAGAATGGCATCATGTGACACGTGATGTCACTGTGAGGGGAGGAGTCTGACACCAGAAGTGGGCGGGGTTAAAGAAACAAAGATTATATATGATATATATATATATATATATATATATATATATATATATATATATAATATTCATCCATTTTTAAAAATTCTGCTTCTCTCTGCAGTTTTATTACTGTCTGTGGTTGTATGTATTCAGCACTTTGTAACTGAATCTTTTTTATTTAATTTTTTAACCTTCCTCAAATCAAATTTAATGCTATTAAATGTATTTGCTGCCATCACTTTTTCCCCTTCTAATATTATTTCCCAGCATCTTCTCTCTCTCTCTCTTTCTCTCTCTCTCTCTCTCTCTCTCTCTCTCTCTCTCTCTCTCTCTCTCTCTCTCTCTCTCTCTCTCTCTCTGGATTCTGTCTGAGTGTCTCCTCCCCTCACTCACCCCAGCTCTGTCGCCATAGAAACTCCAGCGTATGTTGCCGAGCAAAGTGCTTCTTAATGGCATAGTGAACTCGCTGGATGACTGTGTTGCTAAGCCCCGCCCCCTTCAGCAGGTAGGCCATGGAGGGGGAGTGGCCGAACGGATCTATCGCCCAACCGCTGCTTGGCTTCACGCCTGCTTAGAGAAATCAGGTGTGAACAAAGGAAGCGCTTGAGCTGTGGTGAAACCAGGCGTCGACCAAGAAACAAACCCAGGTGTCTCTGTATCCACTGGTGTCCCTCGATCAGCTGATCCAACAGAGCAAAGTAATGAGAGTTGGCTTCGTCGGCCATCACCCAGCCGCCCGTCACCAGCTCCAGCTGCCCTGCCTCCACAAGGCTGGATGGAGTGGGAGAGCAAAACACTATAAGAACCAAACAGTGGAAAGCTACACGCTGATTAATGACGTGCGCAACTTCAATGAAATAGTCATAAAATTGATATTCCAAAATGTAGAAACAACATTAACAAAGAGCTCGTTACTGTAACACTGGTAACTTAAAGTAGAAAGCTGAAACACAATAAGTGGAAAAGTAAAGGAAAACTAACAAAACACTACATAAGAAAATGAGAAAAATAGAATGTAAAGAAAAAGAAAAATAGAATGTAAAGTTTATCATCATCTTGGTGTCCCAAATAATTCAGATCCTGATCAATATCTGGGTCTTTTTTGCAGCTTCAGAAATGGATAAAAAAATAAACGGTTTTCTGCAGTAATGAGTAGAATCAAACAGGTAAACAAAGAAAGTTGGGACAAAAACAACTAAAAAACAAAATCGCATCAAATTTTTTTTCACTCTTGTCTTTCATTTTTGTGCTTTGGTGTGATTTTGTTTTATTAAATTAAAAAAAAATAATCTCAAACTTTTTCTGAAAATGTATTTTGCAGCAAAAAACCCCAAAACAAAACAGGAAAGCATGACAAAACCTCTGAAGCCAGAGCGATAAAAAGACACAAGTCAGAATTACCGTTTGACCATCGCTCTCTTCTGCTCGTCGATGTCGTTCCACCATTTAGAGAAATAACTGATTTCTGCCCAAATCATCTTCCTCCTGATGCAGAGGGAACATGACGCCATCAATTTTTGCCGCTGATTGAACCTCAGAGGCGCAAGTCAAGGAAAAGAAACAGATAATAATGTGGAGGCTGAAACAAACACCTTCTCTACTAAGGATGAATACATTATGGTCAGACAAAACCTCCAGCAAATGTCAGATATATTTAATCTGATATATTTTAAGCTACAAATTAGACTGATGAGATAAAATGTGTCAGAGGCTTGTCGTAGTGTGTCCCACTACACCAAATTTTTATCAAAAAGATTATTATTAATTATTCTGAATATATTTTAATTCTCTAAGATTTAATAGGATGATAATAAACATTAAAGCTTGCTCATTTAGCAGCTGATGTAGAGGGAAATTATCTTTAAGTTCACTACAACAAAATACCTTCAGCAATTAGAAAGAGGAACATCAATTTTTTTCTTTATTTAAATGAAACTATATCAGTGAAGTGTTTTTAAAGATGTATGTCTGCAGTAGGAACCAATGGGCTAAGAGCTGAGAGACACAGACAGGAGGGGGGGCGTTGAGAGATGGACCAACACATCAGCCCTGCTCACACCTGGCATTAGAACCAAACCAAATCCTCCAAGATGTCTGACGCATTTGTGATATAATTTTCAGACATCGTGGACAGCGTACGCAATTTCAGAACACGAAAGAGAACTTAGATACACTTGCACAGGGGGCAACATTCACACCTGGAGTTACAAATGTCCACCTGATTGGATCACCTGAGACACAAGTTGATGCAGGTTTGAACTGGTCCACTGTTGGTTTGGATCTTACTGGTCCTTTATACTCAGAAGATACAAACAAGGTAACACTGAGCTCACCTGCTGTCCTCCGTCAGTCTGACCAACATGTTATTGAGGATGTGTCTTGTCTGATCCTGATAGTAGCTGTCAAAAGTCTTCAACCAACCTATAATACACACACACACACACACACACACACACACACACACACACTTTAAACCCTTTATTTATATCACTGTAACTGTTTTGTTGATCCAAACTCTTGTTGTGGTGCAGTTTCTGACCAGGGTCGTTGTGTGAATGTGGAACCAGGAAAAGTTCCAGCGGCTGCTCGTCCCACTCGTTGCCCTGGTAACGGATCTCAAAGCCCTGTTTCCAGGCACCGCCATCAGGGTTATCAAAGGGCAGGAGGTCATAAACATCCAGCAGCTGACAGACAAAGTTGCAGGGTGTTACCATTGAAACACTGAAACATTATATCTGTTTCTCTATCAATTTCTGCCATTTCCTCACAAATTTTTGAGGAATACGACTTCAGCATGATAGAGTAAATAAAACTTGCTGTACTCAAGTCCTTAAAAAAAATTATGTGAAGCCAATGTGAATGTTAGGTGTATTACTTGGAAAGCTAAAAAATTCTTCCATAAATGTACCTCATGTTTCCTGAACTATTTATGTTAATTTAAGTTAAATAATTTTCAGAAAAAATGTCAAATTTTTTGGTAAACTTACTGATAAGAATCAATTTCTATCCTAAAATTTAAAAACTTTCATATTGCTACTTCCATTTGTCTTTCTATTCAATAGTACGATTACTTAATGTTTTCTACAAAATAACTCATATTTCTTGAAAGTCTTACTTTGTTTTTTGACATCAACTTCTTTGAGATTACAGTGCACAGTCAGCAAAACTCATGTAAATATTACGGCAATGGTTGTGATTTTTTATTTTCTGAAATTCTTTTGTTACTACAGTAACTTAAAAAAAAATTACTGATACTACAAAAAATACTTTAAACATCTTCAGCCAAAGAACTATAGTAAAAATGTTATGCTAAACTAACCTGAACTCCATCACTTCTGCTCTTCGGGTGTTTGGCCAATTGGCATCCAGAGAGAATGTCAACCCGGCCGTGGGTGGAGTCCGAGCTCATGTTGGCCCCCCCCCCTCCCATTTCCCATGATGATTTGCGGAGGACCAGAGAGTCCCTCAGCATAGCAACCAGGTGGTTGTTGTCACTCAGGAGATGCTCCAACCTGTCGATCTTCTGCTGGAGGCGGGACAAATCCTGGGAAGAGGTATTGATTGGTTGATTAATAACTGTTAAATTAACAAAAACCTGATGAGAAACTGAATAAATGTAAATTCAGAGCCGTTAATATACCAGTGGCTGTAGATTTTTAAAGACGAACAACCAGTCTTTCTGTGACTGGTCTGAGTCTTTTTTTCTACTCACTTCATCCACCTGCTCATCAGGTGTGTCCCCGCGGTGCTGAAGCTCCGCCCCCTGCATCAGCTCTAACATTCGGTAGAGCGACATCACCGCCATGCAGAAGACTCCGCCCACCACCACTGCCAACACTCGACTCCTCTTCATCACCATGACAACGAAGAGTTAACAGGCTAGGGAGGTAAAACACTAAGATTTAACAACAGGAATTTTTGTCTGCAGCATCGATCAGACCTGGACACAAACAAACAAACAAACACTTTGACATGGGGCATGAAATAAAATGAGTTCAGGTGAATTTTCTCTGTTGCATGTTTTGTCTTAATTGACCTTAAAAATCTAAAGAAATGAAGACTCTGATGACACGAGGACATTGTGTGGAGATTAAACAGACTCCCGTTGTTGAACTTCTGAGAGAGAAATCTCTGATCAACACTTTATATTCTCATCAATAATGATACTAAATCTCATCAGTTCTCTTGGCTGTTTGTCTGAATGAACTCTGAAAACTTACTCAACTATTATTTTGCACAGAAAACTCCACAATACAAAAGGCTGATGTAATCAGATTTCTTTTAAAAATAAATATTACATTTCTTTGAAATTAATCAGGATTTAACTTTACAGAATATATATTTTTTAAAAATCATCTGCGGGAGAGTTGAAGGTTAAACATCAAACTTTACTCCTTGGATGATAAATAAAATATTGAATAATAAATAAATATAAAGATAAATCACCGAACCTTAGGTTTTTAAGCTAATCTAATGCCATCCAAACGAACAAAAACAAAAATGTGTTGTTCTCCTTCGGTGGCACCGAGAATCGGTCCTGCAACTCAAACTGCTGTGGAGATAAAATTCATTCAACTTTACATTTTAAGTTAGAGTCAGACGTTCCTTCCTGGACTTCCGCGTCCGGCAGACAGGAGCAGGTCTCGCGCTTAGCTGTGTCCCGCGCTTTTGTCTACCTTCCCGGTTACGCGACTCTGGCTTCAGTTTCCCGAGAAAAGAAAATATAAAAAGGACGTTTGATTAGGGTGAGATGAAGTCGATCGTCCCTCCGGATCTCGGTCTCATCCTGCGGCTGCCGGTTGTTTTGCTTCCGGTCTGGTTCAGCTGATTCAGCGCTGCGGAGACGTAACTTCCGGTTAGAGCCAGTCACGTGCGGTTTCCGGCCGTGACCGGATGCTGGTGAGAGCGTCGTCTCTAGTTAGTGTTTTAGCGATGCCGTTTCAGTGACAGCGCCTCTGGTGGCTGCTGCTGGCTCAACATTGCACGACGGCGTTTCAACGTGTTTCAGTTGATTTAAACAGTCTGAAACACACTCACACGCACACACCGACACACACACGAACGTATACATACACTTGCACATGCACACGTACACGTTCACACGTACACACACAAACACACACACACACATAGAGACACACGTACAGAAACACAAGCGCAACCCCCCCGCCCACACATACACACACACACACACACACACACACACACTCCCCCACCCCTCCTCGTGATGAAATCACGTGACCGATCCGTAGCGTGACGTAAAATCAGCTGACTGCTGCCACGGGAGAAGTCGGATCCTCCGTCGACCTTCGCTCCGGTGAATCGCTCCTGTTTTTGCTCCGTTCCAGCGCCGCCATCCGCAGCTTCTCTCTCCCACCATGGCGAGTCAGTCGCAGGGCATCCAGCAGCTGCTGCAAGCCGAGAAGAGAGCGGCCGAGAAGGTAGCAGAAGCCCGCAAACGTGAGTAGCACAATCGGCCTGCGAGCCGCCGCGGCCCGTTAGCTAGTTAGCAAGTTACAGAAGCTGTCAGCGATGAAAATCCCGCCGCTGACAGCTGATGTAGCCGCTTAGTGGAGGAGGGGGGTCGGAAACAGAAAAATAACAACATGTAGGGAAAGGGGGTCAAACCCGTAGAAACGCTTGTGGGTGGCGGTGTGACAGGCTGCACCTGAATTGAGTTAGGAAATCAGAGCGGTTGAAGACTCCGTTCCCCCTGTAATCGTTGCAGAAATCGGAATCAACCCGGAGAGGGTTTCAGAACCACTGATATCCCGTCTGCAGTTCGGCTCACAAACGGTTCTCTGAACCTCACCTATTCTGCTACGATGTGGGTTTTCTCTCATAGCTTTCACCGCTGTGCCTCCCGCCCATGGGGATAAATGTAGATGAAAAGAGGATTTATGTATAGAATCTAGGCAGTGTGTCCTCGACTTCGAAGACACGAAGACTTTATCTGCCTTTAGTATGTATTTATCTACACCTTTATTTTCTTATACATTATGTTCTGATCTTTTACTTTACTACACGTCTGCGCAAAGGCCAGGAAGCAGAGCTGCATAAATGGCAGAGATTTGAATGGAGTTTGGATTTTGAGTCAGGATAAATATTTCTTATCATATTACTACTCTGCATGTTGTCACTTTAGTTATGGCAGTAGCGGTAAAACAGATTTATTCTACTTTGTTTATTCCTCTAAACAGTTCAGAATTCTTGTAACATTTTCTAAAACCTTGTGATTATTAATTGGCTAATGCAGCAACTTGGCTTCGATTCAGGTCCAATTATTCAGAGATATAGGTTGTTCTTCGTTCTTAAAATGGACCTTAAAGTAACTCAGGTTTCTTAGTGTTTTTTTTCAGAGAGACTTCATATGAGTCAGACATCATGTGACCATCACATCATGTGACAAAGAACAGAAGACAGATGATTGATTCAGATCTGGCTGCAGTAAATTCCTTTTAATACAACTGAATTGGTTCACTGATTTCTAAAAAATTTTAGAAACAATCTCAGTATAATTCAAATTGATTAGGATTATCAGACACTGTCAGACTGACATGAGACACACACTGGTCTCCAGTTTCCCTGTTCACAAATTTAATAGAATAGTACAATAGTATGAGTACATGAAGGAATCATCTGATCAGGGTTCTTTTACAACCCTAAATCAGAGACTAGTTCAAAGTCTTTTTTTTTCCAATCAATCAATGTGGATGTTGAGTCATTCATGCCTACGAGGGACTGAGTCTAACAGACCGACGTGTGCAGCTGTTGAACTGTTCCATATGTAATCACTGAAATATTTACTACAGAGCTTGTTCCTCTTAGTGTCCGACAGTGTACATGTTCTGCAGCTGATACTGCATGCTGACCTTTCCCCCACATAGACGGGCCAGTTTCTGAGGACCAGGGAGGGGGATAAACTCCGGATATGTAAGAATTATTTTTATGAGAAAACTTCTCAGACCCGGATATTTCCCACAGTGCGGCAGGAAGTGAGTGGGCTTCTCTTTGATGACAGATTGGACACAGCCTGGTCTGGTCCCGTCTCTGTGGCCTCTGTACCTCGTCAAAGTCTTTTTGTCCGGTGTCTGTCCCGGAGCCCGGTGTGTTGGCTTGGGGGACTCACCGTGTCCCGGCAGAAGTGTGCTTCGCTATAATACAAGTGTTTCTGAAATTTTGATTTGTCGCCGCTGAGTTTCAATTGAAGGGTTGCGGACAAATTCCGCCCTGCATATGTTGTTGGCTGTGACTTTGAAATCTAAGTATGTTTTTACACAGTTCTAGATGCAGGGCTTCCAGTGGATGTTTGTTCTTATGTGGTAGGTAATGACTGGTTGGTGGACTCCACATGTCACTACCATATAATACTACCCTGTCTGTAATGAATCTACAATTCTGAACCAGGTCCTTATCAGTCAGGATTTTTCTTTTGAGGGCATAAAAGGCTCTTCTTCTTCTTCTTCTTCTTCTTCTTCTTCTTCTTCTTCTTCTTCTTCTTCTTCTTCTTCTTCTTCTTCTTCTTCTTCTTCTTCTTCTTCTTCTTCTTCTTCTTCTTCTTCTTCTTCTTCTTCTTCTTCTTCTTCTTCTTCTTCTTCTTCTTCTTCTTCTTCTTCTTCTTCTTCTTCTCCTTCTTCTTCTTCTTCTTCTTCTTCTCCTTCTCCTTCTTCTTCTCCTTCTCCTTCTTCTTCTTCTCCTCCTTCTCCTTCTCCTTCTCCTTCTTCAAATTTTCCGTAAAGCCCTGTATGTTAGTGCTCTGCTATACATTTGACCTCTGTGTCCTGGAGAGTCACACCAGGAGCTGAGGATTAGGCTCATATCCACGGTGATGTTTGAAGTAATTTCTTATTTTTTCCATTTTTATTTGCACATCTGTCGTTCAGATATATTATTTTAATTTAATCATACGTTTAACCCCCTGTGCAGCTCTGTAATATTGGATAAAAGAGCCCTTCATTCCAGACATGCGTTTAGAGTAGTGGGTTCAAGATGTGGTCAGATGTGCAACGGTTTGGCATGAATCGAATCTGACATGTATGCAGGTCACTGTGTTCACTGAGGAGCTGAAGTATTGATGCTACAGGGCTTCAATCATCTGATGACACACAATCCCTCTGTAATTCTCAGGTTTAAATTGGACGCCACACATGATTAGAACATTACTGCAACTATCAGGAACATATCCCACACTCAGTTACATTGAATATTTTTAGAAAAGCCAGGTGGAATTTTCCTGTGCTATATTTTAGCATTTTGTTAAGTATTCCACTTGGCCAACATTTCTGCTTTTTCTTTTGTCTCCAGTTTTATTTTCAGTGGTCAGTAAGGAGATCTAGGATATTTTGATTGTCTTTGATTATTGGTTCCATACGTCTAGTTTTTCACATACTTGTTTGGTTCACTGGCAGAAATATGGTCTGAAAAGGTCAAGTCAGTGTCTCTATCCTGAAAGACCAGCTCCTCAGACTGACACAGTACAGTTGTCCGAGAGGGAGTCTGCTTCTACACTGTCTTCAAGTAGAGATAACTGTATGAGTGTGGTTTACCTGATGACATGATGGTCTCTCTCTCTTATGTGTTGTCGATGTCTCTTGATCTCCTCAGGTAAGAACCGTCGTCTGAAGCAGGCGAAGGAAGAGGCTCAGGCCGAGATCGAACAGTATCGACTGCAAAGAGAGAAGGAGTTCAAGACCAAAGAGGCCGCTGTACGAACCCCTCCTAGCGTCACTTTTAAAATATATATAATTGAGCTGTGTTTCTTTGTTTTCAGACCAACTGTGTTTTAATGTTTTAAAATGTAATTTCAGATTTAAACATCATGCTCTTTGTTAAAATTTCCACGTATTTTTTATTTCTAATGCACTTAATAAATTAGGAAAATCTATTTGCCCTACATTTGCCCTCAGGCCCTTGGTTCCCATGGTAACAGTGCGGTGGAGGTGGACCGTGACACAGCAGAGCGGATGGGTCGTATCCAGGCCAGTTACCGTGGCAATCGGGAGACTGTGCTCGGCGAACTGCTGCGACGTGTCTGCGACATCCAGCCAGAGTTTCACGCTAACTATCGGGTGGCTGGCTGAAGGGCGGGGCCACGAGGTGGAATTGAGGCCAGAGGGGGCGGGGCAAACAGAGGAGACATGAATATTAGCAACATTAGCTTTGATCAGAGCTGAAACCTTTTTAGTTTAGTGTGTTTTAGTTTTTGACTCAAGCAAAAGAAATTATCCTTAACATGGGCAAAATATCAGAAAACCTTTATTTTGAATATGAGAGGTTCATTGTGTTTTCCTGCTCCCTCCGAAGATGGAACGTAAATAAATGTTGGTGTTACTGTGTTGATGTTTATGAGATATATATATATATATATATATATGAGAGAGTTAATTTTTTGTTTGTTATTGTTCAATCTTTAAAAGTCTTTCCTCACTGTATGTTTTGCTGATTTTTCTCACCTGACAATCAGGTGTCAGTTTAAAGGGAAATAAAACTAAAAGATTTCAGATGTGATGATGCTGATTGGCTGTTGTTCTCTAAACACACTCATCAATCTTCTACTCTCTAAACTGATTGGCTGGAGGAAGTGTTTTAATGTTGAAATTCTTGACCAATGCCACAGTTTTTGATGTTTCCCGTGTGACCATGTGACTTCTTCTTGATGTTTGTGAAGTGATGATGATGAATAAACTGATAGTTTATTGGCTGAACCCATGTCACGCTCATCTGTGATTTTTATTTTTTATTTATTTATTTATTTATTTTTTTAATAAACCAACATATCAAAGGACCTGCAAGGTCAGCAGAGGATGCTACACCTGTGGTTCCATGTGTCCTAGAAGAAGCAATATTGCTGCTATGGTTACCTGTACATAAAATGGGGGTTTTCTGGGATTCTTGAGGAGGTCCCAGAAGGCCTTGAAAAGCTATCACGGGTCCTTGGAAGTTCCAAGGGTCCTTACAGATTTTCCAGCGATTCTTCAGTGAGTTGACGGTTAATAGGGTCCTGTTGTCAAGGTTAGTGCAGGGTAATGAACTGAACTGTGACAAGCAGCGTTTGTTTTTGACTTTGACCAATTTGATGGTTGCTGTGAACAGCTGGTGATGTCAGGGGTGGAGTATGAATAGGCCGCCCAGGGGGAGCTCTCACCAATGGCAGCGTGTAAAGCTGCTCTGTGTTTTTATTTAAAAACTATGAGCGTTCCCCTCAGCATGCAAAGTTTTCTGACAAATGTATCTAATGTTTAGTAAGAACCCTGAGAATGAAGGATCAAGGTGTACTCTGTAAAAGTCAATCATGGAACATCTGCCAGAGAAATAACTTTTAGACAGATGATTGTTTTTATTTCTTTTTCGTTTAATTGAAAACCATAAATTTGAGAGGACTCAAGAAAAAAACAAGGGCCACCATGTTATCAGGAGGTCGAAAAGAAAAGAATCCTAAGGGATTACAATCATGACCTGTATGAGCTTTACTCCTTTTAAAATAAACTCCTGAACTAAACCGTTTTTACATCTTTTAGCTCGAAATGAAAACTATAGTGTTTCTACCCATAATTAAAACATGAGGAGCCAGAAGGAGAATATCAAATAATTTGCATCCCCTGTGGGAGATATAACCACAGGAGGTAACAGACCTGAGGTTCTTGTAATAAAAGTGTAGAACATGTCAGTGAAGCCTGAAGCTGATCAGGTCAAAGTTCCCGGCTGGAGCAGCAGGAGGATGTCGCCCAGCTCCTGAAAGGTTTTACGGTCATGTGACATGGTGACGTTCTAACCAGCATTCGATGTTTTATATCCAGCGCGCATCAGCGTTACATCAGCACCACATTAGGTTGAATGAGCCTGTTGGTTCTAGATAACTGGCAATTAGAGAGCAGGACCAGGCATCATGGGAAATGTTGTTTTCCTCATAAATTAAGTGTGTGTGTGTGTGTGTGTGTGTGTGTGTGTTTGTGTGTGTGTGTGTGTGTGTGTGTGTGTGTGTGTGTGTGTGTGTGTATTCATTGCATTAATCATGTTGAAGGGGCATAAATCTGTTTACAGTCACATTGAGGCATTGAGGCACACCTTTCTTTTGGGGACAAAAAAGTCCCCATATGACAAATACTCAATATTATATTTAATAATAAGGACCTAGTTTAAGTTTAGGATAAGGCTGGTTTAACTTTATATTTCTCTTATTGTTAACAAATCCCATGTTCAGATTCAAACCTGTTGGTGTGTTAGTCCGTCTCTCAACACCTTCCCTCTTCTGCCTGTGGCTCTCAGCCTCAAGCTCATTGGCTCTTACTGAAAACATAAACCTTTAAAAGCACCTGATATATATCACATAATTTAATTTACAAAAAATCTCAGTAATTAACTATACCAGCTGCTCACTTTGCTTTTTTAAAGAACAAACAGATGTTGATAGAGCATTTGTTGGGGACTATTTTCACACATTTGGTTCTGTAATGAGTGTTTGTGGCAGCAGGGGTGTGTGTGTGTGTGCGTGTGTGTGTGTGTGTGTGTGTCACTGAGTCTAAAGAAACTACAGTGTGTGTGTATGTGTTTTCATGGTGATGATGGACCATGTGTGTGAATCACTGTCATATTTCAATAGTTTCTTGAAACAGTGGAGCTGTGTGTGTGTTTGTGATGTTCGGCTCAATGTCCAGTCCTGATAAATCAAACCACAGTTCATTGGTTTCACATCTAACTAACAGACTGATAAACCAATGAACAACAAAGATGAAAGAATTAAAGCAAAGTTTAAAATCTAAAGAATCTAAATTCAAATACCAGTACATTATTTCTCTTCTTTCCTATCCAAATAAACATCTTTTATTCAGACAACTTTCCCATCTCTAATAATTTCCTGCAGAGTAAAAGGATATGCAACTGTTCAGGACATAATTCTGTTGTGTTTTCCTTCATTGGTGTGAAAATAGAATGATATTCAGCTCAGACTCGTGGCTGTATAGACATTTTCATCAGTTCTTCTTCTTTGAATGAAATGAAGGAAACATACACTTACTCAAAATACACAAAGCAACAGAGCTGGTGATGAAGTTTCTCTAGTTTCTAAGATCTATTAGGTTTGTGTCATAAAGCAGATAAAGTTAGCAGTTAAAGTGAGATCATAACTGGGTCGGGACCAGGTCTTACATCATCAGTGCAGTGATTCCAGTGTGAGATCAGACGAGGTAACATCGTCACATCTGTATGAAAAACAACTCTTCTTCTTCCTTATCTTCTTCTTCATCATCATCTTCTTCTTCTCTTTCTTTTTCTTTTTATCATTTATCATTTTATTTTTATCATTGTTATTGTAATAGGACTGGATGATGCATCACCGATTTTCAATCTACTTAATTATTTATAATTGGTTTTTTTTACACTAAATTTATGTATGTATAATATAGATATTTTGTATTGGCTCACGTATTTTGCATTTAATGTTATGATTCTTGTTGTGGGTGTGACTAGCTGGAAGGGGATGAACTATAAATATTTTCCTCTATTTTTTTTTTAAATGAGCAAGAAGCCAATAAACAGTTTTAGGACATGATCATTTCTATTGATGAAGCAAAAAACAAAAAAATAGTTGAAATAAAAGGTGGCCCATGCGTTACTTTATCTGAAACAGGAATTCAGGGAACGATGAGACTAACACGAGTTCTTTTACTTCTGATACCTGAGGTACATTTTACATTATACTGAACATGTACTTGTAATGGAGTATTTTTATACAGTGGTATTAGCACTTTTTCTGAAGTAAGGGGTCTGCGTGGATCCTCCACTGGGGACTACGAATAAACGGAAATAAATAAATGACTTCTACAATATGTTTTGTCGTTGCAATAAAACGAGGCAACTTCATTGAAGACAAACGCGGTGTCTATAATCTGATCCCAGATCGGTCTCATATGACTGATCATGTGACTTTTGTCGACGAACCTCGCTTACGTGGCTCCGACAAGACCCCGCCCATCATCTTAAGACTCGCCTCCTGATTGGCCCAGACCTCCGACCTCAGCTTGTCTTTTGTGCCTTACGGATGGACGTCATGACGCATGCTCACGGAAGTAGCGAAGCAGCAGAGGCAGACGGTGTAGAGAAGGAACGACTCTCTTCTTCTTCTATCTTTTCTTCTTCTGTTTTGTTTTCTGGTGACTTTTTTAGTCTCATGTGTCGGAGTCAAAACAGAGGAATATTCTCGGAACATTTCCAGGTGAGCTCAGTTTGTGTGTGATAGCGTGTGTGTAATTGTGTCAGTGACCTCTGGTGCTACACACGAGCACATTATTGGTTACCATACGAAATTCCCTAGACAAATATCATAATTTAAAGTCTTATTGCACATGGCCAGAAATACGCGCATGTGAGGTTAAAACCTGTGGCAGTTTCCGAACAGCACGGAAGTTGTAGTAAATTCGTTTGATACGATTTTCCCTTTCAGTCTTTACTCTGGTAAACCCTCAGCTTAATGAACACATTGACGTTCATCTACGCCGCCGTCTCTGCCTGCTCTAGTCGTAGACTTGGGGGATCCAGTTGTAAAGGGACGTTTAAATTATACGCGAGCGGTGGGAGCAGTGCGCGCCGATTACCCGGGTCGGTCGTGCGCTGTTAGTCCCAGTGTCCGGTTAAAGTCTGCGCGTGCACGCGTGTCCCCACGAGCATGGCGACATTAACTTGGCAGGTTTTCCCACGCGATCTCGTTTACCTCATGGGAAAAGATCTGTTCCTCTCTTATTGGTTTCCCCGTGAATGAAATAACTGTGGAGATTAAAAGATGATAACGACAGAGGAGGAGAACCGGTCGAGAGCAATGAAGACAGTATGAGACAGAATAACGAAAGGTTTATGAGGCTCTGACCGCGATGAACATTAACTGGCCTCAGATCAGACACACCAGTCTCACCTCAGCGTTCATTTAGTCGTTCTTCTGGAGATTTCATTCGTAACTTACGGTCTTCGTCAGCACACTGACTATGTTCCTTATAATGATTCTGTAATGTAGCTAAAAAAAATACAAAACTGTATAAAATGTCAGCAAACAGTGAAAAGTGTTCCATATAATGTTCTAACGCCCAGAGTGACCTTTTTTCACGTTAGGTTCAAAACCGAAAATATTCATATAATGTCTCATGGCACTTAACAGAACATCCAATACTGGGGAATTGATCGATTATCCAAATTTTTTTATTATTCTGTCAAGCAAATGATTGATTAATGTATTGATCCTTGCAGCGCTGCCAGCTGTCATGCCACTGCAGTTATTTAGATCTTCTTATAGTTCATCTCCTCAGTGATGTTTATTGAACACTTAACTCTTGTTTAATTGAATCTGTTGTGTGATGTGATCAGAATAATAAGCTGTCAATGGATTCAAGGTTCAGACTGTCACTTTAATTCAGATATGAAGATGGCTATTGACCCGGATTAAGTTCCCATTGGACCCATATAGATTTTTAAGCTGTGCATCACAAACGGCATGAAAACTCTCTGGTCGTTTAGAAGGAGGCCAAAGCAGTAAATCAGCTACTGACAAATCACAAACGGCAACATGAAACTACTCTGTTACAATGTGTCTTTACCTTTATTCCCTGACTGTTAATGACAAGGTATTTCTCATTTATCAATACGTATTTACTGATTAAATATTTATTTTATAAAATGTTTATAAAGCATTCAATTTTTCCATCTTAGTCTTTTGCAGTCCAACATCATGCCTTAAAATATTTTGTCCATCCATCCATTTTTCTGCCGCTGATCTGGAGTCAGGCCGTGGTGACAGCAGGTTCACCAGGTAGACTACAGGTAGACCTAACTGTCCCCAGGAAGGCTTTCCAGCTCCTCCTGGGGGGCCCAGAGCTGTTCCCAGGCCAGGTGAGATGTATAGCTTCTCTGGCGAGTTCTGGTCGAGCCCAGGGTCTCCTACCAGTGGGAGGGGTCCAGGAGGATCCTGATCAGACACCTGAACCACCTCATGTGGCTCCTTTCAACGCAGAGGAGCGGCAGCTCTTCTCGGAGCTCCTCACCCCTTCTCTAAGTCCATGTCAGGCCACTAGATAACTGAGACAGAGAAAATCAGGGTGTGTGCTCAGTGACCAAAGTAGCAGCAGATTCATTTAATTGAATTGTTTCAATTCTAAATGTAAACCATTACATAACCACTTTGAAATAATTTACTGTTGAACAGTTATTATGATTATATGATGAAATGGGTAAGCATGTTTCCCAATAATGATAATAACAATAATAATAATAACAACAACAACAACAACAACAACAAGGATTAAAAAAAGTCAGTCTGTTTATAATAGTCTGTTTACAGTTTGTGAATAATGCAGAACATAGTTTATTAGATACTTTGGTTTTAAACAGTCCCAAGTCACTTGGTTTAAAGGATATAATCAGCAGTTAATCAATAATGACAATAATCTGCAGCTCCGATCAGCTGTAAAAGAGATAAGCTGTGATATAAAAAGAACTCAGAGAGGGATGGGCAGGACAAGGCAGTTTTATAAAACAGATTGAAAGAAAAAAAGATAGTAGAGGATAAAACCGCATGAGGTCAGTTACCTGTAGCGTAAAGGTGAGACACACACAATGCGTGACATCACTTCCAGTCAACTCGGCAACATTAAAACTTAAAAAAAAATGCGCAGGGTTCATAGAGGATTGGAGAGAAAGATAAGGACCCGAGGACCTAACCTTCAATCTGAACTCAGATCAGCAAAAGACAAAGACTCAGTGAATCACGACAGTTTAAGAAGTTCACAGACTGTCGGTGGGAAGGTCTGAAATGCCAAGATCCTTAAGACATCTGTTCCTGGAGCTAAATGGTGTTTCAAGTGTTTATAATGTAAATAGTTGGGTCATCATCATACATGAGATCCAGATAAACTTTTTCGTTAAAGGCAAACAAACAAACCCCAGAGACCTAAATATCACCATAAACAATGTCCGTGAAGTGGACTCCTTATCATTTATCAACAGAGGAAATGGTCACAGTGAAGAGAACAGCATGAATGGTGGTTTTGTGTAATGAAATTAACCTGAAACTGACTAAAATAAAATCACTATTAAAAGTAGTACTGTTAAACTAAAACCCTTCATGAGACCGAGCCATGTGACTGCATCAGGGTCAAAGGTCAACACCAGCAGGATGTCAATTATTTACAGAAACATCATAATCCATGAACCTGGCACGGATCTGTCTTTACAGCCATCACACCTGAGCCGACACGGCCGCGGGCCAACCGACACCATGGCTGTTATCTTCAGCACTGATCAGTTTCTACACAGTAAAAATCTCTAGGTCACAGTCAACCTGCGAACGATCAATACTGCACCAACATAAAACCGACTCAACCTCACCAGCTCCTTGTGTAGTTCTTGTATATGACTCAGTTATTTACCCAAAATAAAATAGAATCATTCTAACCCTTAATCTGTTTCATGTTTATTTTGGTTACATAAACAACCTGCACGTGAGATTTAAAACTGAAACAGAACTGGACTTAGTTTGAGTCGAAACGTTTTATCCTCTTATGTGAATCCAGGCTGGATCCATTTAAATACCTTTTTAATCCTTTAGTATTTAGTGTTCATCTTTTAAAGAAACTAAAGTAATGAATAAGGCTCCAGCTAATAATTTTTTTTTCATTATTGACTAAGCTGCCAACTTGTTGATTAGTTTTTAAGTTGGTAAAATGCTAGAAAGTGTCTGTCACCATTTTCTTGGAGGTCAAGGTGATGATTTCAAATGTGTTTATTTTTTGTTTGATCATCAGTTTTAAACATTCAGTTTGCAATGTTGTAAATCTGAAAAACAGTATAATATTATGAATATAGTTGTTGTCAGTTAATCGACTGAGAGTTTGAAATATTCAGAACGTTTCAAATGTTCATTAAATAACAGCTGAATGTCCTGATTTAAATCTATAAAACTGTTTTCGCTGATGTTAACGTCTACATCGTCACGTTTCTGCATATTGTTAAGAAAAAAACCCCAAAACTTTAGAACATTCGGCTTCAGTCATATTTCACCTTTTTCTGACTTTTTATTAAGCAATCAGGTAATAAAAATAAATGTATTGACAAGGACGATGTTGGCTGCAGCCTCACGATTCTACGACCTCAGCAACGTCTTTGTCCGTTAATGACCAATTAAGGACACAGGAAAAAGTTAACTTCATAAACTCTTTTCATCAAACCAGCTCAACAAAACCAAAACCATCTAAAAAGTGGATTTAGATCCAGAGTCTCTGTCTGAGATGGATGACCTGTTATAGTTGATAATGTACTTCAGTGGAGAAAATTCCTAAGAAAACTGATCAATCCAATTATTGAGACCCAAATACTATGTAGCAAATGTAGAGCTTTTAGGGCCCCTGGGGTTCTGAGGGCCTGGTAACCCAGTCAAGTTAACCCGGTACTGTGTTGGTACATATTGACCCTGTGATGTCGATTGTTTATAAAATGTCAGGAAATGATACTGGAAGCTGTTGTCATGTCATCGTATCAATATATGGATAGACTCTGTGACCCGCATATGTTCACATACGCACGTTCACCGCGTGTTGAAAAGCTGACGACAACCTTTTCCACTGATAACACCTGTCCCAGAACAGGTGCGGTGCCTCTGAAAGGGACCGAGGCTGGAAACGAGCAGATACGACCTGTCTGGAAAATAAAACGAGGGCCATCGGGTGAGAGTTCAAAGGGTTAAATCATCCAGTCCTCCATTCACGTCTTTTCACTGGCTCTTGGAAAGCCTCCTTGTGTCCGATTGGCTGTCTGACAATCATGCCAGTGCCTGATTGGCCGAAGCACGTTCTGTTATCTGTTTTAATTGGCTGTTAAAGATTCTCCCTCTCTCCCTCTACCTCTCTCTCTGTTTCAGACAGTCTCTTTGGTGCTCAATCGTCCCTCAGTCTCTCCTCTCCAGGTAGGTTTTTAAATGAACTTCAACTGAGATCAGCCAATCAGAATGCATCTGAATAATATCTCACTTTTCATTTCTATTTAATGAAGCGGAGTCTGTTTCCATAATAATAATGTCAGAAGCCTGTGTCAGCCAGAGTGAAACCCGTGTTCACTTTCAGACCCGGTAAACGTTTAGTTCAATAACAGAGGCTGTGAAACTCAGAAAGAAGCTGTGAGGTTTTCAGACAACAGACAGAACAGGTGTGTTTCTATTCTTTTTATTTTTTCATGCTGATTATTGTCCCAAAATCATCGTCCGCAGACACTGAAACAAGGACAGTGACACCGTCTGTGGAATATGTGCATGTGTGACACAACAGTCAGTCTGATTGATGTTCACAGGACTAAGTGTTTCTGTCTGAGTCACTACTCTTCATGTTTAAACTGAAATCAATACAACACATTTGTTCACTGCGATTTCACTTTAGCTTCACCAACAAATCACATGAAATTCAATTCTAGCCTTTATTAAAGGTGGTTAATCCCACTGAGGTGACACCTGGTTGGGACAACTATATAACAAACTTCACACCGGCAGCAGGCAACCGTCCCCGTCCGAGGACCAGGGTCGGACCGGGAACAAAACCCGGCCCCTGGACTTAGGGTTGGATCTCGGCTGTGATGGACCACTGAGCCGATTCATCCCTTTTTCATTTCAGCTAAAATATACGCTGTGATTATTTATTATTTCACTGTAACATATTAAATGGTAACGTTTACATTTAGTGTAGCAAACAACCAGAGTTAATTCTTGGACTTTTAAAATCAGCAAGGTTTTGTAGAGACGAGATTTGATTATGATTCGCATACCACCGGGGTTCAGACGTACAAACAATATGTAAACACAACAACCACAGACGCACAAAAACTGCTGAGAGAGAGAGGGGGCAAGAGACGCTGACAAAGAACAGAGTCGCCTTAATATTTCTAACTCAAAGTGATGCTGACTCATCCAAACAGAAAACAGGAATTGAGCGTTGCTGATGGCGACAATTGACCTTCCTGTTAACGTTAACGATGCTGTGATCTAATTGGCCGATGGCAGACAGAGCCTTGCAGAGCTCTGATTGGCTCTCTCTGCCTCCTGTAGCCTTGGGGCCTGGCAACCTATCAGATTACAGCGGGGGTCTGCTCAGTGATGTCAGACTGTTACTGTGGTTATGGCTCTGCTGTGATGTCATCGTGGCTCAGTCTGTGTCTTGCTGGATGGGTCAGTATCACTGTGAAGAAGAGGTGTAACTAAGGTAAGAGTCAGTGTTCTTAATGTCTGTCATCCAGTCTGTGATGATGATAATACTATTAATAACGGTGTGTTTTCAGCAGGTGCTGTTGGTTTTAAACTGTGTGTGTGAAACACAGAGAGTAAATGTCAGTGACCGTTTATATGAGAACGTGAACACACAATGGATTTGTTCATATTAAATGCTTGTTTTTCTCAGCGGTGCCAGGTTGGGAACGACTGCAG